>OZ001261.1:23339759-23764759 GCA_963924015.1 Macrophya annulata
ATAATATAATCGGTTTGTTACCTTGCTCCTAAATTTTTGCACAATGTTATTCGTTAGTCAACTAAAAAAGGTTATATCATAAAATTTATATTTGTAATAAATGTTTATTCTAAGCGGGTTCTAATCATGGAATTAACCTCGTTAGTATAGCACTTCTCACAAATGCAAAATCTCCGATATAACCAAGAGGCATCTCAACGCGTCACGTGACGTCGTTAACGTCAGCTTAGACAGAGTGATTACAAAGTCCGACAGGCGACATTTTGGCTTGGGTAGGTATGGCAGCAACCTTTACGCAAACAGCTATGAGGATAATAATTTATCCGGACTTGCTAGAGTTAGGTAATAATGATGATAATATTCCACTTCTAGTTACGTATTATACATATAGTATATACAATATTATAACCGAAGACAATGGCTGTTTGAAACAATTCTTTGTTGTAAAACCGTCGAACGGTTTATTCAAATTTCAACATCCCTTTCAACCGTTTCAACCACCATTACTATACAAACCCAAAGCGCGAACCTTGCCACTTGCACTGGCCAATTTTATTACGAAAGGTTTATTGTAATAGAGACCGGTTTACTACGCATTTACCCTATACAATGGCCTGGACCTAGCTCGCTGTTTTCAGCTACCCAACCGCCAAAATCGCTTTGGCCTAGGCCCGTGCCATTTGCGTGTATGCTTATACTGTATCAGGTATCTGTACGTACCTATACCTATATACACGTACATCGACCTTACAGATAGTGTCGAATTTAGTTTAAACGATTCGACAGAATCCGACTGATGTATTATTAATTATTTTTCGTAAAAAATTAAATGTGATCTAATTTAACCAGCTTGGAGATCTAAAAATGAATTAGTACCAAATTAAGCGATGAAAATGTTAATAAGTTTTGTCACTTATTTTTTTCCCAAAATTAATACCTTTGTTAATTTTTCACGTTATACCGGCACTATGTCACCCTTTATAAAATACGGCTTTTGTTTCGAGAATTTTTCAATATCGCCGTTATTTAGGAAGTAAATCAACAGTCGGCACTTAATTTGAGACACCCTCGGAATTGAGGGGTTGCGCGGTTTAAAGTGCCCTCGGTAATCGAAGTAAATATAACGCAGTGCGGTTGTACAGTAAAGTTAAAAAATTCGGTATGAATTTATAAAAAAAAGTTGACGGTGATATTTTGCTGGATAAAAATGGTAGACAAATAAAAATTAAATTTAAATAAAAGAAGATTTTTGAATAGATAGAAAAAAGTCGTTACCATCGTTTGAATACTCCGTTTTTAAACTCGAGGAAAAATTTCTCTTAAAAATTGGCCGGTTTTCATTTCAACGGTTTGGTATCTCGAACAAGTTTACGATCATGTAAATAAAAAAAACCGTCTACGGTGAAACTGACCACACTTGAGGAGCCAGTAAAATTGAATCGAATACCATTATAGGTAAATATTTGTTGTGTGTCTAGAAATAATATTTTTTATCGCCAGGTTACGAAACTCAGCAAAAAAGTGAATCTATTCCTTTAAAATATTGTCAGCAAGTTTTCTATACCAAATTCAGGGTAGATATATTAAATACAGACTGTATCGTATTTGATAAAAATTTTATCTACGCTTCGGCTTATGCAGAAAAATTAGTAACACGTATCAAATGCAAATCGTTTTTCACCTGTAATCCGAGGAATATCTAAAAGTTACAGACTTGCTATTTAGATATGAAATCTAAATTTATGCGTCATAGTTTTGAGTTACTTAGCTAGTCTTGAATTTTAAAACAAATGAATTAACGAATTAATGGTAATGACGTGGATGCCCAGGAGTTATAATTCAAATTAGCCAACTACTCTAGCTGTACCTACTTTCGTGAATTGATTAAATAAAAATCAACGGCTATGTTATAGCTTTTCAAATTAGACCGCAGAACTGTATATACAAAGCTTTGAAGATTATTTAGTAATTTAAATAACCGATTAGAAGCCGAAGAGTGTTTAATCAATCGTTAATTGATTTTAAACAAAGGCGAATTTAGCAGGTGGCCGATAAGTTTAATACACAGCTATAACTAAGTATGTATATGTATTTACCTACATCTATACCTACTTTGATTTACAACGGTAAAACGAAATGAAAATCGTGGCCGCACGCAATACATTTTTCATGCGATAAAATACAATGAGTAATGTATATTTCCTGTGGGAGTTGCTGCTTGTATAGAAGCCTTCGTGAAGTCTAACAATAAGGCTTTAATATGATATCTTATACCTTCGTATTTAAGTCCATTATAATAGGACTTAACTATTGTCCTATTCATAGGGGATTTAACATAATATTTGCTATTGAAGCCGTATTCGCCTGTAGTCAATGGTTCCCATGAAATTACGGATCAACCGATTCGGGGACTAGATCTTTGAGGCAAGAGTTAGCTAAGACAGGGAGCATCGATAATGGGAAATCATGATTCGAGAATCTGGGTCATTTATTGTTGTTTCTCTGAGATGTGATTATTTGCCTGATTACAAATGAATTGCAATTTAAACTCCTCGGTTTTATTACATCGAAATTTGTATCCGTCACGTGCAGCCTTTTCAAAATTATTCATTATTTAATTAGAACTGTTTTTTATCCAACCAATTTAGTTATTTAGTTTTTCAATCAATTTCATCACAGTTTAATTACTCTATAAAGTCTGGAGCCACGATCTGCAGATCGCCAGCTTTTATACCTTGCAGAAAAATTTAACCAAGGACGATCGACCTGGATTATAACTTCACATCGCTTTGGCCTCGACGTGTTTCAATTGGAAACTAAATGAACTCGAGACCCAACTCTTTTTTTTTTTTTTTTCTTCTTATCAGAGTATCTAATCTGAAACTACAATCTCCGATTCATATTCAATACCTTGATTTTGAAAATACTTTAAACGGCTAAAGGGTTGTGAAATTTTATAAAAATAAAATTTAAATTCTATTGGTGTAACGTATTTTTGGTTTTTGCATATTTCTTGATGTTTCGAGAGTTCGAAAAACCTGATTAAGCATCGATATTTAAAAAAAAAAAAGGAACTCGTATATATTATACGTATTTTCTCGGGTAATAAATTCACCCTTAAATGATCACTCCTTTTTTCTATCGAACGATCTTAGTCACGCTCTGTAGTTGGACGTGCTGTGCATAAAAAAATGGAGAATCGTCTCTACGACACGCAACATTAATTATGAATTGTTTACTCTTTTTTTATGCCAACAACGGCGCTGACCTTCCACTTTGTATTCTTTACCATTTAACCTCTACAACCCTCTTGAGTCCTCTCGAATTTTACAACCCGTAAAAACCCAAGAGAACAAAGCTAAATTTTGTACTAGTCACCTTTCAGCAAACTCCTGAATATTATGAAAAGTAAAAATAATCAGTAGCAACTCGAAATCCGATCTAAAATTTCACACAGAAAATCTTTGTCTGGTCACCAAGAATTTCACGAGTCTTTTGGACTCCTGGAGATTTCCGGTCGGCTAAAGCCACTTATTTTAAACCCTTGCGGACGGGATGGGACCTCGACTTTTTTAGAGTGAATGGTTTAGTTTAATAATTAATATGGATCATTAGAAACCTTCGAGTTTAGTGTTGGTTAACTTTATTTGGTCAAATTATCCGTCCGTTTCTATTTCCTCTTGTATTAGATTCAAAGGATGAAAAAGAAAGCAGGTCGTCCAAATGTTGGGAATAAATCTTTTATAAGGACGGTGACCTTACTCTCGGTTTTATTTGGTCGGTTATTCGTTTCCTTTATAAATCATTCACCTTTTATAGGGGTGAGTGTCAGTTGTGCAGGGTGAAGATACGTGTGTACCTCCTCAAAGAAATAGAAAGCACATTGTTTTTTTTTTATTTATTTTTTTTATTTTTTGTCTCAACGAGGACTGAAATATTTTCCCGAAACGTACCCAATTCAGAATCCTGACGGAAACCATCTATCCACACCTATACGACTGAACGTGGGACAATAAAACAACGATTTTCTTCGCCCCAAAAATCAAAAGGCACGTATGTTATCTCTACATCCACGAGCTAACGTGGATTTAAGAAAAGAATAGTCCTTCTTAATGTGTCGCCAAATATTTTCATCCCATGTTTTTTTCTGGGTCTCATATATTTCTAATATCCTGAAAAATGGTCTCGTTCTTTTTTATTTTGTTTCAGTGTATCTAATAACCCAGCGTTGATAAAAAAAAAAAATATATACCTATAAAAAAAAAAAAAAAAGGAAACAAAAAAGAAAATTTTCAGCCAGATTAAAGCGAAGATCGAAAGCCCACGCTTAAGTATTATAAAGTTAACGAGATTACTTCTGGTCTGATTACTTCCCTCGGTACGGCTTATTGGCGAGGTATCTATACGCGTATAGATAACGTCTACCGGTATCGTATCGATACATGATCGGAATAAGCGAGCGATGTTTAAGCAGATCATTCATCCTCGTAAATTCGTTCTAGATGGTATGTACGTGGTATGCGATATAGAATTGGATTTGTGAAAAGAAGAATAAAAATAAAAAGGGGAGATAAAAAGGAACAAATGAAAAAAGAAGAAGAAGAAGAATAAGAAGAAAAAGAAGAAGAAGAAAAAAAGGTAAAAATAAAAATTATCAATGAGGATTCCGGTGAGCAAAGCGCAAAACCATCTCGGATGGATAGGTATGGTATATCGCGGTGGTATCGGTGGTTTGTCGTAATAATAACTTCTCCTGGGATCTGGTAATAACTGGCAGATAGCCGGCGGGACCACTTTGTACTGAAATCCAATTAAGAGATCTTCTTTATATATTGGAGATTCTTTGTGGTTCACGTACTACCCAATAAATTTTAATATTTCTAATTTAAAAGGTTATTAATAGTCCGCACCCCGTGCCTGCGATAATAAAGAATACACCAGGTACTTCTACTGGCATGTTTGGCTGTTACAGGTACGTCGGGTATATAAATGAGCACATAACTCGGCATGTAATACATACCGATTTACCAAGCCGGAACATTAATGCGACATGTAGTGTAGTAGTGGCGACCCTGCCAGCCTTCTAGCTTACCAACCTCGTATACACGAGAGTTATATATCGCCCCGTCGCGCCGTAGTGGTAGGCTACATCCTTATAAATTAGTAAGTCGAGGGCTGGTTGGTTAGAGGGTAGAAACCCACCGATCGCAAAAACTAACAAACCCCCTTTTTTTTTTACCTTTTTTGTTACCCACTGACGGAATTCCCTACAGAGCTTCGCTCGTATTGTATACATAAATTATAATTGTCGAAAATTAGCAAGGGTGATTTTACTTCGAAGCTCAAACTAACACGTGAATCTACTATAGCTACCTCTTACCTCACATCCGGTACATTAAATATTTACAAGCGGATCTTACGCTTTATTGCATTTTATCCTATATAATACTTCGTCGATATTTGGATCTACAACATCAACGATACCATGTTTTTTTTTTTTTTTTTTAACTGATAATTAAAATTGCTTGATAATTTCAAGTTTTTCTTACCAATTACACAATTCCTTGTATAAGTAATCGCAAAGGATTTCAATGATCCCAATGTTTGCAAGAAAAAAAAAAAAAGAATGGTCCAATCCAGTTCTTCATCGATAACTTTAATTCTTTAAAAATTTATTCAAATATTTGTTCTATTTAATATTAAGCTACGATTGAATTTCGTATCACTTAATCAACCGAAAAGATTTCTCGTCTATAAAATTTAGCCATCTAGAGTGTCGATTTTTTAACTAATGGTGTAGAATTGTATAAAAATAAGAATGAAACGCCATGAAGGTAATATTTATTTTTATTTACCCGAATGAAAAATGAGATTGATAACATTACGGGCACAATAACGATCGCTAATAATTTCGGCTCGATAACAAATCGTAACCCTTTTTTTTATATCCGGTTGTTGCCATATCTATAAATTTACGATCAACTTAATCCGGTACCTACAAATCGATAATACATATGTATAGGTATTTTATATAGGATATGATATGTATGTTTGCTGGGATAGAGTAAGGTTGTAAGATCACGTATGTATGTATTGGAAATAATATTATTAACAGATTGATTATTGAACAACAGAAATCGAACGTATACATATATATTAGGCTTTATAGGTAATGTATGTATAGATGATGGAAAATGTGATTTTATCGTCATTGGAAGTAATGAAATGGAACGAAAATATCTGCCACATCGTTCCATCAAATGAAGTTTATTTTTTATTTTTTTTTTTTGCTTTTTATTTACTACACCCGCGATTTTAGATCGACGTAGCAAAAATTTCGGTCGTTGATGCGAACGACGTCAAGTCTCGAGTATAATCGAGAATCGAGCGTCATGCGTCATTAGGAACCGCAAAAAAAATATTATATGAAATGGAAAAAAAAGTAAAAATGAAATAAAAATGGGTAAAATATATCGAAAAAAGCATAGAAATAAATCACACTTTATTATTATGACTGTTGATCGAGTGTAGAATTGTAGTGAATATTCAAAAATTTACAGAACATTTGATTGAAAATAAATTCAAACACAGTCCATCGACGATAATTTATTAAAAAATTTTCATATCTTTGAATTTTATTGCAAAAGGTTTTAGGTACAGTTTACAATGTGTCTGAAGAAGCGATCGAGTGCAAAAAAAAAGAAATAGAGAAAGATTTCCGCAACCGATCGAATCTCGACTATGTGGATTAGCGTTGACGATAAAGCTTCGAGCAGTTTTCTTCGCTCGTAAAAATCAATGTTTTACTAGCAGCCTCAAAGGAAAACAGACCAATTTGTCAGCGTCCGTCTCTATAGTAGTTATCTAGCTCGGTGTAGTCTAGTGAAATATCTATGTAGCTAGAGATATAAAATTCCAGACGATCGGTACAAATCAAAGATTTCTCATTTTTGGTTTTCTTTTATTTTTTTTATTTTTTTTTCTTGTTTTTTTTTTTTCTCTCTTGCACTCAACATTATATGTAAATTTAACGCTTCACGATCAGCCGTTACTCTCGAGGAATAAGTAGGTTGTACGTTAGAATAAAGTAACACTGCAGGATTCAGAAGATCTGGAATCCTTTGCCGGTTGAGAGGAGCGTAAAATTCCTTCGGGATGTTTTTACAAACTTCTTTTTATTTTTCTTTCTTTCCTGCTTTCTTCTTTCTTTTTTTGTTATTTTCTTTTCGTTTTGTTTTTTTTTTTTTTTTTTTTTTTTCTGTTTTTCCTCTTCGTCACGCAGGGTTTTTCAGGGCTTGAGGAAAAAACCAATGAGAAGATTGTGGCCTGGGAATTGTATAGGGAGGGGTATCGGGTAATTCCGTAGGCGTAAAGCAGTCAATTCTGTTTGAAAATTTTCAAAGAATTCTCAAACGAACGGAAAAGTCGAGAGAATCGATTCGGAGACGTCGCGACGCGGTTACAAATGACGGCTATCTTCACTCTGACGGCTGACGTATTGCATTGCGGCTTAACCTCTCCTTATACGGCAAAGAATTCTTCATCCAAGGAAAATCCTGTGGCTCCGGAAATGATATATTTGACGCGACTGACCTACCACCGTGATCGTACTACCCCTTGAATTCTGAATCATTCAGAGTGAGAAGATATATCCCTTTGTCTTCGCACCAATGTACACATTCCGATAGTAGACGTAGCGGCGACGTTCCTCTCAAATACCATCTACCTCTGCGATTTCTCAATTCAGGAAATTATACTTTTCTTCTACTTCCATCACAGATTTTTTTTTTTTTAGTTTTTTTTTCTCACTTTTCTTGTTCCACCCTTTCGTGTCGCCTTCCGTTAACGATCATTTATCAACGTATTCGAACTATTACTTATATAGTACATGATTAGAATAAAAATATTCAAAGAATTTCAAGTAGCTGCAATTAGACAGTTGAAAAGCGATAAATTTTTTATAGCTACTTGTTTTTTTTTTTTTTTTGGTTTTGGTTTTTCGAGAAGATTTATCCCGATTTTTTATTCGAGAAGAAAATTATACTTTTCTAGACGCCACCCTTATCTGGCCATCCATCGTATTAATTACCTTCTATCAATTATCTTAGGAAGTGCCCAGATCTTGGGAGGAATCTTCCGGGTCGTGCCAAGGAAGTTGGATTTCTCAACGGCAAGAAGTGCGACTCTTTCAACCCCCGTCCTTAGGGCCCCATTTTCTTCCCCCCTATCATCGTCTATTAATTATTGTAGAACAGCCCAAGACCTCGACAAGAATCTTCAGTCTTCAGCGGGTAAAGTGTCACTCGTAACCCACCCCATCTCATCTCTCCACCCTTTTCTCACCCCTTTACCACCCCGTCCTTCTCGCTACATTAGACAAACGAGATAGCAGTCCCGACGCGAAGTGCCATCCATCAATCTGAGAAGATGGCCGTGTATACCTAATATCGCGCGTACACTATTTACCTCACTCCATTACTGTTCCTCGACTCTGAGGAAATCGAATGCTGCGTCTTTCGCACCCGCATGTACATACATACATATAGGTATATATATATATATATATATATATATATATATATATACATTATACGTACATACATACACATAGGTTTTCCATGAGCTTTGATCATCCGGCACTAGCTATGCTGGCAGAGTTTGTGGATTATCGCGTTATTCGAAAACAAATAACGTTTCTGCCTTTGAAAAAATGTGAACGAACCCCTAGAGCGATCTTATCTTAGAATTTCATGAAGTGTGACTCAATTTTATGTTTCTTTTTTTTTTTTGTTTTTTCTTTTTCTAATTTTATGGAGCTCTTTGGGTCTCCTTTTTGTGGCGCGTCTCTCGGATCCGAAGATCCAAAACTTGTCGACTATGCAAGTTAATAAATGTGAAGTGACAAGCGGTAGGTCAAGCGTTTTCATTTCTGCCATCTCAGAGGTTTCATTCTCTCTGACATCTTCGTCGCCTTAACCTCCGGAGCCAGTTTTGAAGAACGAACTGAGTATAAAGTATTTTCCGGGTTTTCAACGTATGAGAAAACTTTTCGCGCCACGTCAAGCGATAACCTGATTTTATTCATCCTTGCAATTTTTACCTTACGTCACTTGATGCGAGCGTAGGTATACCGGAGAAATTTGTGAAATCGTTTGGTAATAAAAGTACTGATGTTTCAGTTCGCTTGATTACACCTAGCTCCTTTGGCCGTTCGCCAAATCCTTCGAATAATAACCCGTTATAGTGGTAAGAATATAAAAGAAGGAAAAAAAATTTAACCTGAATTTTGTTTCGAATGGCCATGCTGAACGAGTGTAAGATGTAAATCAAATTTATAACCGCATAGGGGCTTGTCTACGTGGTATACTCTAGCCATCATTTATGTTACTGCCTACCCTTACTGCCTCCTTAACTGCGTATCTAATCTTATTTATTCTCAGCGAATACGTATACGAAACGTGCTGAAGAGAATCTTGAATATTTGGATATAGGAGGAGGTGAACGATCTGTCGAAATTCAAAATTTAACCAGCCTCACATGTGCAAATTCTCTCCATACATTACCCGACTCATCCAACTGACAAGATTCCTCAGTTCATGAATACCCTGACGTACGTTTCAACTGTATATATATATACATAACTATATACTTATCCAACGCAATATGGGGAGCCACAGAATAGTAAGTTGATGTACTCTGAGTTTAATGTAATCAGGAACAGAGTCGCGCCTTCTTTCTTACCTCATTTTATACTTTTTCAACATTTTACGACTGCGAGATCCTCGTCCGTTGGACAGCCAAGGTCCGGTAGTGAAGTAACCGCGGGGTTTGAGCGGAACAAATAAGGTCCTCTGACTTGTCAATCGTCCTGACGAAGGTCTCCGTGATCGTTAAAGTCCTTAGCCATACACGTGTCCAGCCTACCTTACCAAGGAGTTACGAGAATGGCACTGGCTAGGCTGGAGGTTAGAGTTGAACGACCCGACTATGTCGTTCTTGTCGAGGTTCTCTCGCGGTGCGTGTTCCCCAGGGAATGGATGACTGTACCCTCTATTCCTATACCTATAAACATACTAAACACTAACTTAGGCTACTCCTATCCTTCGACTAAACCTGCACGACTATACTCCTTGCCTTGTATGCGAATGTCGGGATTAATTCCTTGCCGAACTATTTTGTCGAGATAACGAGGTTGAAATTCCCTCTAAGTTAGCCCTGCTTGGTGCAGGTCCGAAGTTGTCGCAGATGTCTACCAGGTAGATTTAATCTCAGCTGGTACCAAGTCCTAACTACTCAACCGAATTCGTCTGGTTAAACTCCTATGGTGAATTAACCAAGGACCTTACACGTCCTGTCGACTACTCTCACAGTTTAGGATGATACTACGGAGACCGAGTGTTCTTAACCAAAAGCCAAGCCTTGGGTTAATGGAATTCGATGCATTTAGATACGGGGAGAAATTGAAACATGTTATGGAACAGTTTCGAGTCGAGCTAAGGAAGTAAACACAGAAATATTCGTTACATAAAATATGAAGCTGTACCTCGGAGTTTTCCATGTCATGAACGTTTCGGAACTGGTCCGTATGAAACGGGAAAAACTTCGTATATTCGGGGCTTTATAAATTGGATAAAAATGCAGTGGAGGTAAAGGGAATCCTGCTCATGAAATTAAAGGCGAACCCCACCTATTCCCATTCACGTATTATGTCAAATTGAAATTTCATCAAAGCCATTCATATCCCTTTCCAACATTTTCATCAAATTCAAGATCCATCTAAGATATGGCTTCTTCCAGTCGCCTGGGATCATACTGTACTGATCTAGTCCCTTCTGTGGGAGACTTCATAGTCCAACTCTGACATACCTATGTCATACCGCGTCTAAGTTCTCTGTTGTAACTATTTCCGTTCATCTCGATTAATTCTCTCTGATCTATTCAAGAAAATCTCTCTGATTATCCACCTGTGACATCGATCGCGCTTCTCAACCTCGACCTCGACTTCTCTTAATCGAACCATTAACTTCTCGGTTTTTCTTAGCTGTAAATTTATTATACAAGTTAAAAAGATTAACAACGCTCTTCCATATTAAAGAACTACAAGATGGCAGAGGCAAACAGTAAGAGGCAAATTGTTACAGTGTTTAATATTTATTGAATGAAATATGCGAACCGCTAGTCTGAAAACTTCTCTCAAAGGACTGAGGGGAGTCTCGGACGAAGTAGACAAAGTATTTCTGCAGATGTCCTTGCGGGAAATCCAGACTAAAAACGTACAGTTTCGTTTTACTTGTACCCGTATTTCGTATTCGTGGCATGAAAAAGTTGTATCACCTTATAGTCCCTCGGTTCCTTGGTCTGCACCATTCATCTTAGTCATTTGGTATTCCCTCGTCTACCTCTATAATACCCGAAGCCATTTTAGTGCAAAAGGTCCAGACGATTAAATCATCAAGACGGCGGGTCAGGCTAAGAACTTCTTTGCTATAATACCAGCCCGTCGATAATTACCAAACCGTTTGCAAGTTTACCACAGACCCGACAACTAAACGCAACTACTCTACGACCCTACAAATACGGGCTGAGTTGTGTCTCATATTTATTCACTTTGCATTCGAGTCATTTACTCTTATTCGATAAAGTTTATACACGATGATAAAGTCAAGGTGTGTCTATTTGTATGAAAATTTTCTATATTTTTCATCTTTTACATCTGAAGAATTATATATAAGGGAATTATTGAAAAAAGTTGTATATTTTTTATCTTGTATATGTGTAAACTAAATTCTGTTTACTACTTCGAAAGTGGTAAGACATTTGCCTACCACTCTTGAGATTCAACTTCGATATAAGCATATGTATATACGCGAGTACATGTTTATGAATAGCAAATACAAACGTAAAGCTGACAATCTAAACTATGCAGTAACGAATGTCGACTATATGTATAATATATAGTGCCAACTAACTACTATTATAACTATCTATCGGTTAGACTAAGAACTTTGTGCAAAACTTTCACCCGATATCCGTTTGTTTGATCGTCGTTTGGCGCCTGACTGGCTCGCTCAATTTTCCCTTGTTGATATCGAGCCAATATCAGTAGCCTCAAACCTCAAGCAGCTCAAATATTACGCTAGAGTTTCAAATTATTTTTATATTATTCCACCAGAATGATTACGAAGGTGGAGATTCCAATAACCTTTAGTATTAACTGCCTTGGACATTGTTATTTTAGCTATCTGTGACAGGCGTAACGGAAGTCCTTACTTTTTGAAGAACGTATATATGAAGTGTTATTGTACCTACCTGTCAGAAAATTGGGGTTTCAAAACAAAATTGATTGCTTTCGTTGAAAATAAAAAGAGGAAAGAAAAAATAAAAAAATAAATAAATAAAATAAAAAAAAAAAAAAAAAGTATATAAGGAAACTTGGGAAATTGATTACTTTTGCAGAATCGAAACTCTCTCTCTCTCCTCCTCTTTTGTACGACAGCTTAGATTTCCTCCTAGAATTTCTTCTTTTCATATACTTGACAATAGTTCGAATCTCACAAAGCCATACGGCGATCCCCTTGCTTTGACCTCTTTGACTTTGACAAGCTGTTTGCTTTCCCGCGTAACAAGTATCCGCCCTTACCATCTAGGTCTATGGTTTTGTCCTCAGTTCTAACTAAAGTGCGACTAGAACTTTGGTCACTGTGTAACTTTAACATTGATTTTAGTAACTGATGGTTGTTGGTTATTAAATTACATTAAACAAGTCTTTGTAATCTGAACGATCCTCTGCAATATTTCACATCTCCCGTTGTTAATACGTTTTATTAAATATCCGCAAATGAAAGAGTAAAGAAGAAGAAAAAAAAAAAAAGAGAGAGAGAGAGAGAGAGAGAGCCAGAAATTTTCCTTTGTTAAAATTACTCCGATTCAGCTGAAATTGCGAAAATAAAAAAAATGTAAAACCCATCAAGCCATTCTTTATAACGTTGTAACTCACGTTTAAACCTTTGCCAAAAAAATTTTGTCAATGATAATTGTCTCACGAGGCAAACTTCTGCGATATTAGATACGTACAAAAGGATTTGTACATCCCCTCCACCGCATGGTTATCCGCTCTGTTAACCAAAATGTTTTGATCTATCACGTCACAAGATCATCCGCTTCAAGCGATACACTTTGCTGTGATAAAAATCCCCACCTTTTTCTTTTTTTTTTTTTCTCTCAGCATATAATTCTGATTCGATATCTATAAATGACGAAGGTGAACTAGGGGAGTGGAAAGCCACGATTTTCCTTTATCCAAATTACATCGCTTAAGCCGACGACGCACGCGGTGAAGTGGAAGGTCGTCAAGTTCCTTGGATCGCAGCTCACGAAATTCGTGTCAGCAATAATTGTTTCCTGGGATGAACGGCACTACGCTACGTGAAGAACGAACTAGGTACCATGAACTCGAGTCATCAGCTTCGTTCCACCATATTCTTGGTCGCAGTTTCGTAAGATAACAATGTATATCCTCAAGAATGACATTTTATAAGCACACTTCAGTTACAACTTATTAGATTCTCCCTGAATTAAGTATCATTCATCGGCAATTTTCTCTATTCTTAAAATAGTCACGTCGTTCTATATTACGCATGACTGAACTTATGGAAATAGACCTTATTTGCAAAGCACGTCTCAAAGTTTCTTACAATAACGACTATACACTGTATATCTACTTGGGTTATTTGTCGTCCACTCGTAGAAATTCTCAAACTTGTTTACTCCTAATTCCTATACTCGACAAACAAAGAAACTGCATGTGTTTTTTTTTTCCCTTAAAATAATTTCAAAAGCTCTAATATTTCTCACCGGAAGTTTACCCAGTTCTATAATTATTGCGTAACTAAAACAGGAAGCGGTTACCGTACCTTGAAATTTGGTGTGGTAATAATTGTTTCCTGTAGCACAAGCTACTGCACCCTGCATACTGCATAGAGAACCGCAACTGCTGCAGGGAAACTCATCCGCTTCATTTCACCATGTTCTTGGTCACCGGTTGAAGTTCCGTTACGTATAAGTATCGCTACTTTCGTGATGTGAATATTTATGTATTCTCTAGTAGAAAACTTTAAATATAAAGCGATGCACACGGGATATACAACCCGCCTCCATATATCTGTGTACTCCCTGTATCTAAAATACGTTATTTACAGGCTAGCTCTATATACAAGACCGTAGAGTTACCGAGGTAGGTTCAGAATAGTGGAGCTAGAAAACTCCTGGTTCACCTAAATCGAAACTCTGTCAAAAGCAAATGGGACCACAGCGGTGTCGTTATGGCCACGAGACTTTCCAGACTTTTCCAATACCTATCCAAAAAACGAAAGAAAAAACAAAAAAAAAAACAAAAAAAATCGAAATCTATACGTAGGTATATACTGCGCTTAAAGGATACTCTTCTAGAGTGAACTGGTTGATTTCGTAATGTACACTATGTATCAGTAGCTAGTAACATTCCACCGTCAATTCGTCCGTGTTACCATCAATTGAACACATCCCATGTATCGGTATATGCAGTTAAACAAAGAGGCAATTAATCGATTCGTAATTAGATCTAGGACCATTATTTACAATGCGTTTACTCGGCTTACTACAATTCCCAGTAAAATTACAAAACAGAATCAGTTTCACACGGTTCAACGATCAATTTTAGCGCTCTTTTCGATGCTGTGGACTGGACACTTTCATCTAAAGCTTTTCGAGTCTGATAAACTGTTGAATTTTTTTTAACCCAGTAAATTGGTACAGTGAATATGAATAAATGTAATATTTTTAACTTCTCGCAATGAAAATTGAAAATTTTTATAAAAAAGGGAAGTTATTGGTTTTCATCAGATCTCGACGTTTCGGGGTCCTATGAAGCTATTCTGACCATTTTTGGATCGACGTCCGTATGTGTGTGTGTGTGTGTAAACAAATTTTTGTCGTACGATATCTTTAGAACGAATCGACCGATTGGAATGGTTCTTATGGTGATCGAAAGGGTTTATCAAGACTTGGATCTGATTAGATTTTGGAGTCGATCGATTGAGTAGTTTCAAAGTTATTTGAAAAATAAAAATTAGAAAACAATTTTCTTTTCATGTTTTTAGCACATAACTCCTAAACTGTTCGTGCGATTAGTCTCAAAACTTGATCAGACTTAGCTCTCGGATAGCCCTTACGATCGCCGTAAGATTCATCAAAATCGAACGATTGGTTTAAAAGATATTGCACGAGAAAAATTTCTCTTTTTGCCGTACGATACCTTTGGAACGAATTAACCGATTTGAATGATTCTTGCGGCGACCGGAAGGGTTCATCAAGACTTAGATCTGATCAGATTTTGGAATCGATCGGTCGAGTAGTTTCAAAGTTATTCGAAGAATAGAAATTGATGAAAAAAAGATTTGTATACGGAAAACTAATTCTACTTATAACCTTCTTTAATTTATTATAAGCACAATAGTATCGATTAATTGTAACGTATTTAACACAGCGGGAAGTTTTCGGGTTGGCCCACAGGTCAACCGGTTTCCTGATTTTTTGAGTTGAGATAACGTTTATTTGGTACAACGTCAAGCAACTTATACGTCAGGATTTGAAGAACCGCAAACCACAGCTATTTGTCCGTCAGAGTAAACGTGAAATTCCCTTGTCAAGGACACGCTTGTTGAGTCTGTGGTGTCCTGAGTACCACCTCGAGAATCAACGAGGTGGAAATATTCCGATTCGAATTTCTAACTGGCCACAATCCCGCGCGATGTTTCGTATACTGGGACTCCTAGATTCTCTTTAATTAATAAACCGCCTCGATAATTTGTCAACTAGCTTCCGGATGGCTTGCCGCAGTGATTCGGCTTCGGCCAAGCCTTCCTTGATTACTACAGGAGTCGTGCGCTACCGAGGGCAACTAAACCCTGTACCCATATATCCGGTATAGTAGCTCTAATTGGAAGGCTCTAGACGCATAAATTTTCAAATGTCAATTGTCCACCTGCGATGGAAAACACCCTCTAACAGTATTTCTGCCTTTAATTTGTTACAGGTAAACGGTGCCTGGTCCCTCCCTGGTTTTGTATGTGACTTTTACATAGCGATGGACGTCACGTGCAGCACAAGTTCCATCTTTAATCTAGTCGCTATTTCCATAGACAGGTGAGTCTTCTAGGTATAACATACATAGGTATCTACCTACCTACATCAATTTCCGCTGTGATTTTTATTCCGTCTACGCGTACCAAAATTGAGTAAAATTTCTTTTTTTTTTTTTTTTCTTCTTTCTTTCTTCTTCTTCTTCTTCTTCTACTTCTTTTTCTCTGTGACGGTATACTACGAACTGTATGGCCTCGGAGACAGCTTGTGAATTCTTCAGGCTATATATGCGGAGGGTGCAGCGTCGTGCGGACTCTCGGGTAGATCGTACCGTTGGAAGAAGAGACTTTGCTGATTTTCTTCGAACGTGACGGGAATAGTTGGATGACACGTAGTTGGTGCGAAAATAAAATTTACCGTTCGTGGAAAAATAATAATAGCTAGAACGTTGGTGATAATAACAATGTTAACGTTGGGATAGAAGAAATATATATAGAGAACCACCGCGTCGCACCATTAGACCGTGTAGAATTTTTCATATCGCTACTTTATTATGCCACCGGAAACTTTGCACACTTCATTCCTATATCGGATATGTATGTATATATATATATATATATTGTACTCTCATAGTTATGTATATACCCGTTGCGAGTAATTTTATGAGTTTTATTTACCTTCCCCATGAATATCTTTTTTGTTATTTCTCTCCTCATTAATTTTTGTTTTTTCCTTGTACTTTTGTATTTGAATAAATTATTTCCATGCTGAAAGCCGTCTACTTTTCACAATCCTTCCTGGCAGTCCACGCGACCTTCCGGATGCCAGGTATTATCACCGTTCAGGTAATACCGCTCGTTTCTCATCTCGGTTTTCAATGAATAAACAAACGTTTTCAAAGCCAGAAATTACAACCACCAGAAAATATAATACCTCTACGTAATACTGGCATGTACAAAGATGCGAAATGACGACTTATAGCTTTCGGAATCATCTGGGAATCCCATACAGATCTAATTTAACAACCTCTCCAGTGTAATTTGTTATTTCACTTTAGATCTTTCGTCGTAATTATACATCCTCGTATTTCTCATAGCTTGTTAAAGTGCCTGAAAAAACATCCGGAAATCCTACTATATCATAGTACACCTTAAATGATATGTATATAACCACGTATGGTATACATATAGTATATTCGTGTTGTACTCCGGGAGGGTTTACTCTTGAAAAACGGACGAGGAAGAAAAAATATACTCTAAGTCCCTGAGCGTCGGGTTGCTTTTAGCGGTAAAAGCGTCCTTTAAGTCAGGGACTGCCCCCATAACAGAGTCTCACGAACTTGCTCCCTGACGGCATATCCTTGCAAGGATGAATCCTCCGTCGTGATTTTTAGTCGCAGGAATTTTTTATATTTTTATTTTATTTTATTTTCTTTTTTTTTTTCTTTTTTTTTTGTTTCAAAGTAAAGTAGACTTCACTCTGTCTTCTCACTTGCTTCAGGTACATCGCTGTGACTCAGCCAATTAAATACGCTAAGCATAAGAACAACAGGAGAGTATGGCTGACAATTTTATTGGTATGGGCGATATCAGCAGCCATAGGAAGCCCCATCGTTTTGGGACTAAACAACACTCCGGACAGGATCCCGGACCTATGTCTTTTCTACAATACCGACTTCATTATTTACTCAAGTCTTTCGAGCTTCTACATACCCTGCATCATCATGGTCTTTCTCTACTACAACATATTCAAGGTTAGCCAACGTTCAAGGGTCAGAGGGTGTTTTAGCCCGCAAACAAAACCTTAAACCCGAAAGTTTTCGGACTAGAAAGCCACCCGACGTGCCAGTGGCTTTTCGCTATTCGTGGATCTCCCTGCAGACCTAAGGGAAGGGGCTAATTACGCAATAATTACTTCGTCCGAGTCTCTGCAGGTTTAGTAACTCCCTCTACGTCACATACACGCTACGCTTTGCTGCGTTAATTATATCTCATATTAGTTCTTGCCGGTAAAAGGTGAATACAGATAGATTAACTAACCATTATTACCGAGCCAGTTAACTTGGAATTACACGTCGGAACTTTGGCCATTTACAACCCGAGTCTTAGACGTATCACATTCGCCATTACACATCCACAGCCTTGTACAAGTTTGGAAGAAAGTTATACGACGTGGGTACGACACACTATACAGTTATGGGGTCGTGGACCGACAGACAAACGGATAAACGGGCAACGAACGACCGAAACAAAGTTCGCGGCTGTGTACAAGTGCCGATAAACTTAGACTCCTTAGGGCAAAATGCCTAGCTGTACTTTGACTCTCGTTTACCCAGAATATGCGAGAGAATGTTTGATAAACGATCCTGGTTAATGGCCTTTTGGGCCAATCGATCCTTCGCCTTGCTCCCTGTCTCTTTCGGTCATTGACTATACTTGAATAAAGTTTTAGCCTCGAAGAGCTTAAGGAAGTGCGAAGTTTTGTCGGCTTTTTTTACCTCAATTTTTTTCTTTTTTATTTTCGACTTTATTCGATGCAATGGAATCCGTAATCTCAACAGGGTTTAAACTTTATTCCGGTAAGACAGAGGGAGAGGAATTAATCAACTTGAATTTAATCAACATCTCAACTTCTCTCGCGTATGTTTCAGGCGCTTCGAAACAGAGCGAAAAAGGCTAGAGCAGCTCGAAAGTCAAATTTAGGAGACATCAAGCCGGGAAGCATCATAGAGAACATAGCTCATACGAGAAGGTGAGTTTTTTCATGATTTTTTAACCGATAGCTTCATTCCTTGTAAAAAAAAAAAAATTCTATTTCTATTTTCGTTTCGGTTCTTTTTTTTTTTTTTTTTGCACCTTAAATGAAAAAATAATATTCTTCTGTATGAAATATCTCATTCTTTGTATATTAATGTTATCTTGCTGTTCATGGCTCTTTCCCACCCGCTTCTTCAATTGCTTGCCATATCACGCACGATAAAGGTTACTTATTGTATGAAAAAAGCATATCCAGTAGACCGTAGGCGGGGAATTTCCCATACAGTTTGCGAGGGAATTGTAAGCAATATCTCAATTCATATAATTTTATTTTTTGCCATACGTGAGGCCTATACGTAATGTCCATACGTGAAAGTAAAAGAAAAAAATCCCCATGTACACAAGTGGGGCACGCGGAAATTATACATGTATTGTGAATAAATACGGTCTGAAACAGATACAACCATCCCACAAAAAATCATGTGGTTATATTATACGTGGTATAAATAACAAAACGACTGAATATCTCAATTTTTATTTACCTACGATCCCATATATTATACATTTTTCACATTAATTCAGAGAACCCATCTGCTTGAATTTTTTTCATGAAAAAAAATTTTTACTTTCATTCCAAGTATTAAAAAGATACGTTTATCATCGAGCTATGAGCAATCTCACATTTCATTAACGAAATGTGAATTAGCGCGTGCCCTCTTCTAATCCCATTACTCACATTTGTTCAAATTTCACTTTTAAATTCTCTTTTAATCCAGGCATCTGTCATTTCGACTGTATTCAAACATCCCTTTCAATATTTAGAAAGAATGTTTCGTTCTATATGATCATCACGGATTGAACAAGGAGTAATAACAATAATAATTGTTCACTTTACTTCGAGCCAAAAGCCGTCTATATTTTTTTTTCTACATGTAGATGTGAAGTTCTAGTTTAAAAATATTAATTTTTTTCTTCAACCCCCTCGTTTGAGCTTAAGCAAATGATACCGAAATAGTTTGTGCGTTTGGTGTCTGAGCGTTGGCGAAATTCTCGTTTATCTCATTATCTCAGCCTGGTGCGAACCGCTCTGGTTCTTCCGAGATAGTGATGCCGGCAGGCGAGACGGTGGCATTGACGGGAGCTGGTTGGGATAAGGAGGTAAGAAGTTGGTGCCGGAGGTAGAAGATGGTAAAGAGACGGGGAAGATCCGATAGGTAACTAAGCCGCTTCGCCCCCGATTAATTGCTATACTTGGCTTCGAGAGGAGGCAAGAAAAGGGGAGGAATTTGAAAGGGGGTTGAAAACTTAAACTTGGTACGTTGTTGCCGCGAAAAGTTATCTTTGTCTTTTGAAAACATCAGGTTCTCTAAGTATCCTTGTTTGCTTACGGTTTATATCAGCAGAAAACTGTGATGAATAAAATCGTAAGATTTATTGTACGTACGTATATATTATATAATATAATAAGAACCGTTGGCCACGAGTTGTGAGCGACGTGATTCGATTAAATGTTAAGAATAAAATTTTGCCCCAAGTTTGTTCAAAGCATGAGAATATCTGGAGATGAGCTTTTTTGAGATACAACAAAAAAGGGAAACAAAAAAAAAAAAAAATTAATCTTACTGAGAAAAATATCAAATTAAAGCCCTGGAAGAAGTAGATATTTATGATTTTCAAGCTTCTGCGAAGGTTAAGAATCTTCTCTCCTCATTCCCAAAACACTTTTTAATTATATTGGGAGATTTTTCATTTAACAAAGGCTGGAGGAAGATATACGGTCGTTTGGTACAATGGCAGGAATTCGATCTCGTCTTCGTATAAATTTCGCAGAAAATTTTTTTTCCACTTAAAACGATCGACGTTGACGTGATAGCCAGCCCTGCAGCTATACGATACGATTTTTTGTTACGGTGGTCAATTTTGACGAGGATATAAATTCGAATGTAGATGAAATTAATTGAACGTGAGAAACGTCACGAAGAGGGTAGATAAAAAATGAAAAAAATCAAAAATCAAATAAAATAGAAAACATAGAACAGAAGAAAAAACGTTGATGGGGTCAGGTGACCCCCCTGGCAGTGACAGCTGGTAAAAACAATTGGAAACTCTGTGTACCCAGAGGCATCAGCACAGCTGTTCTGAATGATTTGAATTACGAAAAAAAAAGAAAAAAAAAAAAAAAAAGAAAAAATGGTCCGAGATGAACAGAGGAGAGTAAATATATCTTTTTAAAATTACGAACAGCTTGAAAAATTCAAGATAGACCTAATTTGATGTCCAATTTTTTCTTTTTAAACTGACGTCTGTTTTTTTCATACTTTTAAATTTTTGGATGTAGGTATTATAATAGTTGTAATTCTATTGCATCGTTTTTTATTGTTTTTATTTATTTATTTATTTTTTTTGTTATCTACCGACAAATTATCAACGGATTATCAATTTTTGATCTGAAAAGTACTTAATCTGCTCAATGAAAGCTATTAATTTTTGTATTTTATAGATTTTCATATTTATTTATAGAATTTGAAATTCATTGGTTTTAAATTCCGGAAAATCCAGCAATATGATCGCGTATATTTACGTTAATAATTGGAAAATATTTAATCCGTAAGTATATATCTACGTTGGAAAATACGGAGTTATTTTAGTGAATGCTCATTAAATTATCGTCGATAATTATATAGGGGAATGTTCTACAAAATTTTAAACCATCCACGTACCATCTCACTAAATTACGAAGCTGTATTTTTTACGGAGCCCAAAAATTTCGTCGGAATTCCCTTGAGATCCCCCCCCCCCCCCCCCCCCTCCCTTTTTTTTTTACCTTATTACAACTGACTAATTATTTATGATAATGTTTCTTCGTATAAGACCTATATCCTGTGTAAAATCATGCGTATTTACCTACCTCGAAAGTATTTCGCTCAATTTTAACATCATTATCTTATCTAAAAATGTCAAAAAATTAATAAAGCTTATCACTCACAGGACATAATCGTCATTTACTTTCAATCTTAATAAAACAAAGGCAAATTTTACCCATATTTGCTGACATTTATCTGTCTCTTTTTTTCTTCCTTTCTCTCTTGTTAAATTTACGGATTTTAGACATACCTAAGCATGAATTCTTTTAATAAATGAAAAACTTTTGTAGTTTACTTTTTTTTATACGATAACGATCATACAGCGATACAACCCTGTAGGCGAAGTTGTCATTAGCACGGTTCTAACTAAGATCATGCAGTGTTTATTCTGTTGCAAGGTTTGCGGAAACGGCATTAGGAGCTGCAGCTTTGGTTGCACCAGGTCTAGAAGAAGCTACGAACACAGCTTCAGGCAGTAACGAAGATGAGGATGAAAATGAGACGCCGATGGATCCAGTGGTCGTTATTTCAAATGATAAAAGCACGGAGTTCATCCTGGCGACTGTAGTTGAAGAGGCTGCGTAAGTCATATTAAAACAGATACGAAGATCCCGTCATTTTTATTGACCCATTGCTGCGATCGTTTTAATTTTAATAAATCATTTATCTTGCGAGGTGAAATTTGATGAAACGAACTATATTATCGCCTTTTATTTTAAACACTCGACTGCATCCTTTGAATCTTCAAATATCGCGAAAGAAAGACGCAGGACAATCGACCTGAGAAAGAATATTCCACTACCTATACCTATTGGAAAAGCAATTTCAACCGAGGTTGAATTTAAAATTTTACATTGAATTCCACACGTCTACTTGTATTCGTGAATTCTTGTTTCCTAAAATCTTTCAATGATCGTTATTTATCGTATTTTACGCCGTAAAATTATGTGACCGTATGATCTAATTGCGGTGTTAAAAACTTTTTAATTAATTACAAATCGATATGGAAATATATTCGCGATAGAAGTTCGTATTTCCTTTTTGTTCTTTCGGTGGTATCCGCATCCGCAAAGGGAGTCCGATCCTCGATAGAAAAGATTGAATTTTCTTTATCTGAATTAGTTTCTTGTCTGCAAGGATCATTTTTTAAACATTGCAATCGCTTTAAGTTTCGAAACGAACTCACAACGTTACGGGTTAAAGTTGGTTTGTTAATTCGCAAGGTCTGCTAATTAAACACCCGACACTGCATAATTCTCCTTCCGGATTTAACGCGGAAGACTTTTCGTGCCATGAACAGACCTCGGCTTAGTCTTATCTCTTGTGAATAGTTGCAGTTCAACTTGAGGAAAAACTATTACCTAACGACGAATTAACGTTTTGATAATTATTTTAATTCACGGTATAATTACATCGTAAATTTTTTGGAGGAGGAAGGAGGAGGTAAGACCGTCTTTTTGCTATGCAGTTGTCGAGTTTAATAGAAGCACGTGGACAAGGTTTGATAACGTCGTGTTAAAACTTGAACAAAATTTTTGTTTTTTTTTTTCAATCTTTTTCAACCAGCAGACCGTAAAAGCACTTTGTTTACTCTTGTTTTGTTTTTCTATTTTATTTTTATGATTTTGTTTTTTTTTTTATCAAAATTCAACCGCAGTTTCGTGCCGTTGAATTTACTCCGCTCGGTGGTGCATCGTGTAATATTGCAGTTCTAGAGTTTAATTGCAGTTTGTTCTTTCGCGTAAGCTACTACGTACCGTGCCGGCAACAAGCCATACCTTTTTAAGCTTAAGTGCAATTCCGAGGTTATTGCATTCCCACCTTATAGGTATAGATATTATGTTTCTAAATTCTCGGGGATCTTCTTTTATTAACTTTTGAAAGCTCGGAGATTTTTGATTATTTGTTTTTTTTAATTATCAAAAAATCAAGTTTTGAGACAGAGAAGCTGAATTCTAAAACGCAAGAAAAAAAAAGAAAAAAGAAAGATAAAGAACGCAAAGTTTTCACCGTTGCGAAATTGGCACTCTGGCGAAATTGATCAGTTAATGGTAACGATTTGAAGAAGGTCTTGAACTAGGTTCGTAATCACCACAGTCGAAATTGTCGTTGAAATGAGGTTAATTGAGTAAGTTCCTATTGAATATATTCCCGAAAAGTCTTAACTCCCTTACTTTTTCTCTTTCTTTCTTTCCTTCTTTCTTTCTTAGTCTCTTCTTTTTCGTCAGGGTTCCACTTCCGAGAGCCGTTGAAAGCCTGAGTGAGGTGGCGTGACTCGTTATTACCTATTTAGGGGTACAGGGTTGCTCCGAGGTCTCGGGAAAGATATTCACCGTAAGATCTCAAGCGACAGAGTTTCAGGGTTGATATTCGGAAGGGCGGAAAGACGAAAGGGCGTAGCCGTTTCAAATGACTCTATCAAATGCAAAACACGCCTCATCCATATTAACTTATTTCAAGATAATCAACAACAACCGATTGTCTGCTTTCCCCTGTGTTATAGTATCTCGAGAAGTTATACGACGTGCTTTTAGATTCACCCCTTCCTCGCTTTCCGATACACAATATTATGTATTAAAACGTTAAAACGAAAAAAAAAAAGAAAAAAAAATATGAAGAACAAAATAAAGAAGAAAGACATATACATATATACATAAAACTGACGAACCTCCGGCTGTATCGGAGCTGAATTTATCCGCGTAGAATAATCTTCTCTGTTATTCATCTCTGATAGAAATGCAAAACATCCCCTATATCTACCTTTGACTTGATAAAAAAAAAAGAAAATATAAAACATCAGTGTTTCATACATAACAGACGAGATTACGTGACATCAAAATATGTATATCCGAGATATCCACTAGGCAAATAACTCACGTTGATTGAAACCTGGAGGTATTTATACATATGTACAGAATATTTTTTATTTCTTTTTTTTTTTTGTGTTACATCGGATTTCGCTTCATCAAATTTCTCATATTATCACAACAAATTGTGAATTGGTATTGATATTCAAATTTTGTGTATAACGTATGTGACGTGTGAATCCGATAGCTGTCCACCTATTTACGTACATGTGAAAAAGTTGTAAAAAAGCAACTTAAACAGAGTTTAATTATAATGTTATACGATAAAAGAAATTTTATTTTTCTATTTTTTTTTTTTTTTTATGTAATATAATATGGTAATGGATATGTTCTACTGAAGCGAGCAGACAGTCGACGACGTGTTAAACCTAACCGAGGAAAAAATGGGCTGATAAATGACGTGTAAAAAAGAAAAGAATAAGAAAAAATAAAAAAAATCAACCTACGTGTTACTAAATTTCCGTTAGACTCTTAGCGGTTTTTATCTCACCAATTTAAAACGTCGCTTTTCACCGTACTCATTCCTTTTTCACCCCAACTCTTGGTGCAGCTAACCGCACCAGGAGCCACAACCATACTTACCTACTTCACGATCGTAAACCACGCCCTAATAACCATGAAGTACACAAAGTGCAGAGTCCACTGCCAAGAAAAGCTCAGGTACTTTCTTGGAAATCTTTATTCGTTATTTCAAAGGTCGTACAGTTTGTAGATCGGTTCTTCTAATTGCAACTTGAACCCTGCAGTAAGGCGTATAACTAACTTTAACGACTTATGAGAGAAGCAGTATTATTATATTATACAACTGGCATTCTACGAATCTGTAATCTCAATTAAGGCGGGAATGACAATTCGTTGAATCGTAACCAAAGCATATCGTTTACTTGACAACCGAACAATGAAATATACGGACAATGCAGCTGCCGACACTACTACTGCTAATACCACTTCTGCTTCTACTACTACCAAAATTACTGCCACCGTGCACTATACTGCCTCGTAATATATTGACTCGTACTACTGCAGTCGCGGTTCGTGCATCGATACTGACCAACCCTGGATGCTTCCACTATGCTATAAGCTGACGTAGAGGAGTACAATAAACCCATGCATGCATGTATTATATATCTATCCATACATAGGTTCGTACGGGATTGTAAACACGTGAATTTGTGTATATCTGTCGTATACTGTAGATATGCACATACATCCATATACAGTATGAGGATCTACTAACGAGTTTAAACCCGAAGGTTTCTGCACTCATGATGTGATTTTTATTCTTTTGAATCTCTAAACGTATCCCGTATAGATTTTCGAAAACCCATAGAGATTTATGAAAATAATAATTTGGGTTCAACTCGTTTGCAGAACATCATATGTTGTACACTTGGAACAGCTGAATGTTTGGACATTGATTCCGATTGATTCTGATCGAACCAGGTGCCTCATGAATAAATAATTCTTTATGCTCATTGAGATTGAACTAATTTTCAACGACAATTCTGACACTTGAAATGAGCATGGTGAATCTGGTTGATGATAAAACCACTCGGGTGATCTAATTTTGAAGAAGATTGAAGCACGTTGCTATTTTTTTTTTTATGAATTTCATCATTTTTTTTTATCTGAGTCAAGATTGCTTGGGGATTTTTGGTAGAACGAAAAAGTTGTATATACGTCCCCACGCAACTAGAGTACTTTGCATTAATTTCGGTGTTTCTCTGTGTTATAAATTTCCGACTTTATAAAAGGCGTGTAACAAATCGCGAAACAGAAACTTTAAAAGCTCATTTCTTTAAACTTTTGACAGTTCTCGGTTCAGCGTGATAGCCCAAACCCAACTAAGCAGTGGACCCAATGGAACCAGGGCAACCGATTCATCGTACGATCCGGTGAGCAGTGCTCTTCACGAAGGTCTGGAGACTAACTCGAGTCCAAACTTAAAAGGGGCATCCGCATCCTCATCCTCTTCGTCGCCACCACCACCGAGGACGATGTCCGCTACTCAGGCAAGAAAAAATGGCAGTAACAAACAGGAGTTGAAGAGGCTAAGAAGTACGGGATCTCTACTGCCACTTCAACTCGGACGAACTCAGAGTGTTTTGGGAGGTATGGCCGCCAAAAAGGATAGGAAAAATGCTTCCGCAGGTTCGAGGTTCACGATATACAAAGCCAACAAAGCGAGTAAGAAAAAACGAGAAAAGAGTTCGGCTAAAAAGGAACGAAAGGCGACCAAAACTCTGGCAATAGTTCTCGGTAAGATAATTCATTAAAATTTATTTTATTTAATTAGGTATAGGTATATGATTATATTCTATCACGTTAATGCATATATCGACGCACATCGTCCTTAGGATTATTGCTTTCCAATTATTCAAGCGGTTACACGGAACTAACGATGCAAATCACATTATACATCATGATTGTGCGAAAAGCCAATTCTGAAGTTAATTGAAATTCTCACTGATAATATCCTCAGCTAAGGGTTGCCGTGATGTGAAGTGTAATTATAATCCATGCCATCATTGAACAGGAGGAATAATACTTGTATCGATTTTCGTCAAAATTTCAAATACACTTTTCATTGTAATATGACCATAAAATCGAGCTCAATATCTTTAATTTGAACCTCTGCAATGATGAATGAAGGTTTTTTTTAGGACGTAATCAAAAATTTTCCCTGTTTTCTATTGACCATAGGGGTCTTCTTGATCTGCTGGGTTCCCTTCTTCACTTGCAACGTGATGGATGCTCTTTGCGTGAAGCTCTCCCTTTCCTGCGAGCCTGGAGTCACTGCCTTCATCGTAACCTCATGGCTTGGCTACATGAACAGCTTTGTGAATCCAGTTATTTACACAGTATTTAATCCCGAGTTTCGAAAAGCCTTCAAGAAGCTAATCAACGTTTGAGACCTTAGACCTAAAAACGCTTTCAGCTTTTTTTTTATCTTTAAAACTTTACTGCCCCTATTTATTTACCTTGAAGATTTTCCAGACTTTGATTTCAAAGGATTTTCATTATCATCTTATCATCGAGAGCTGTTTGTTATAGATTTATACTTGTCCATTATTTATCACCTGTTTATCGATTCGATAAACCCGACCTTGCTATTCGATGTATAGCTTCTACTTAGGTATAAGTATATGAAAATATGTGCATAATAATAATAATAATACTAATTATATAAGCCAAGTAAGATACCAAGTATCCAGCTTGAAAAAATTACACTTCGTTAAGGTAGGTAAGGATATAGATAAATACATACATATATATATATATATATAGAGAGAGAGAGAGAGAAAGAGAGAGAATAATAAAGCGTCAGTCCAATGTTGAAACGTTAATAATAAATATTTAAAATTTGTTAGAATATATTTAATATGGGAAAAGCATATATTACATTTGGATATTAGGGTGGGCCAAATAAACCGATAATTTTAATTTGTTTTCCAAAAGGACCGCTCAAAAACTTGTTCTTTGTGATCAAATAACAAGCCTCGATGAATCTGAGCTCTTAATTTTAATATTTGGAGATCGCTCATCGCGATTTTCTTATTTCCCATTTAAATAATATGGGAAATATTCTTATGGTACTTTTCGAATTTTATATCTCGAAAATTAATCTACTCAGAAAAATTCCGCATAGCTACTTTTACTTAAAATTGAACACTCTACGAAAAATGTCTCTGGATCTTTTTCGATAAATCTAGCTGTTTCCAAGTTGGTTATTGGTTATGATTCGTAATTAACCATAACTAGCTTGGAAACGGTTATAGAGTTATCGAAAAAGACTAATTGGAGACCTTTTTTGTACAACGTTCGATTTCGAACTAACTTAAGATATAAGAATTGAAAAATGCCCGAAGAACATTTCCCGTGTTATTTAAATCATGGGAAGTGGAAAAAAATCGCGATCAGCGATCTTTAAATATGAAAATTAAGAGCTCAGATTTTTGTAGGTTTGTTATTTGATCGTAAGGAATAAATTTTTGAAAAAATCATAGTCAGTTTATTTGGCTCACCCTTAATTATACCGACATATATGTGTGTGTGTATATACATATACATGCCAATGCAGTATTAACTTAGACGGTAAGGATATATTACATATATATAGACACGCGAGTAATATGTATATGTATGTTAGGGTGGTCCTTATTTTGGGTATTTTTGAAATTTGATCCGGCCGCCCCCCAATTTTTTAAAAATATATAATCAAAAATTCCTGTAAGGTTTGAGCCTTTAATATTAATATTAACAAAGTTACTAAAAATATTAACAAACCTCAAGGCGACCAAAGTTTCAAATGCAAAAATACATGTATTTTTGTGCATCAATTGTATAAAATTTGTTATCTCACGTGATAGTTTTTCAAAAATTTTGGAACTTGGCTTAGTTGTTGCCTACAACAAGAGGTACAAGAAGGTATTCTTATTAAATTTTCTTTTTCAAAAATAAGTTTGCGACTTGTGAAATAGAGGAAAAAAAACAATAATGCAAAGTTCATAATTCGAAAATTTATTTTCGAAAAAAAAAATATAATGAAAATAGCTTTTTGTACCTCTGGTTGTTAGCAACAACTAAGCCAAGTTTCAGAATTCTTGATGAACTATCACGTGTACATGCATTTTTGAATTTGAAACTTTGGTCGCTTTGGGGCACGTGTTAATATTAATATTGAAATCTCAAACCTTAGAGGGATTTTCTACTATATATTTGAAAGGATTCTGGGGGGCGGCCGGATCAAATTTGTAAAATAGCCAAAATAAGGATCAACCTAATGTATATACATATATTATACGTATTGATAATAATAGCAATATTTTTTCGCTCAAATACCCGTTTCGGATGTGTATACTTACTTTCAAAGTACCTATATTTACTTACCCAAAGTAAACTCATATTTTATATCTATATATGATCATATGCATTTCCCGTACATATACCTCTATATCTATACCTATATATATACATACATACCTATATGGGTATATGGAACGTAAAAATTACGTCAAAAGGAGGTAATTATTTTGATCTTAAATAAAAAATATATTTTTTTTTTTTGTTTCAAAGCACAAAATTTCTTTTGTACATGTATATATAACATATATACATATATACATATATGTATGAAAGAAATACTCAAAAACCGAATTCCGAATTTCTAAACATATCAAGAATTTTTCACAACTTTTAACATCACCGTTCCATATAAAGCGCTTCGACGCTAAAGTATATGATAAATATATGAAGAATAAATATAAAAAATAAACATGATTGATATGAATAAAATTTATATAAATACAAAAAAAAAAAAGAAAAAAAAAATGCAAAGATATATTCCGGAACTTATGATGCATGGGTATAAATAGCTATAACTTCGAGTTGTTGAATGAGATGAAAACTAATGAAAGCTGTCGCAATAATGTTAACAATTAAAGCTTTGTAACTATCTGATTTTTAATTTCAATATTACAGATTATAGAGGCTATATATACTATACATATAAAGCGGTGTATATTTGTAAATATAATATATATATATATATATATATTTGGTTCCTAATTGTTATGTATTTACTATTACCAGTTTAATAAACAGATACAGTAGGTATACTGATTGGAAAAAAAACTATTTATTTTTCATTTGTTTATAGAAACTTTTTAAACGAAAAATTTCGTAGTTAAATATCAGAGTGGCTACAAAAAAAAAATGAAGAGAAATCTCAAAGAATCTCTCACTTTGTTCCATACATGCTTTGCTTTAGGTGTTGGATGTTATACAGGCAAACGTATCGAAAATAAGAAAAATGAAATGAAATTATAAAAAAACATACAACCAAATAAGTAAGTACTTAACAAAAAATGTAAGATATAATAAAATGAAACGAAAAGAAAAGAAGAAAAAAAAAACTCTTAATAAAATTGTTCATATAGCTCGAATGTGTACCTATCGTGTTCTTTAAAGCGAACTATGTATACAGTTTTGAATTTTTTGTTCATTTTCTTATTATTTATTTATAAGTATATACCGATATGATTTATTGAAATTTTTTTGTATAAGGATAACGATCATCGCGATCTACATATATATATTATAGTAGTATATTATATAATAAGTAAATAAATAAATAAATATATAAATATATATATATATATATATATATATATATATATATATATATATATATATATATATATATATATATATATATATATATATATATATATATATATATATATATATATATATATATATATATATATATATATATTTAAAGAGAAGAGAAGTAAATAAAAAATGTCATAGTGTATTGAAGACACGTAGTAAATGAAATAGGTACCAAAAGTTCGACATATAGTATGTAGTATCGAAATATTATAAGTGCTAAAAATAATTTCCATAGTCGTAACAAAAATAAATAAATAAATAAGAGTAAAAAGTAAGAAAAAACAAAAATTAAAGCGATGAGTCTAGCCAAAATGCTTATACAAGCAGCGACATGCTTATTTTTTCGCATATATTATAATATATAGATATATAAATATATATATAAATATATATATATATATATATATATATATATATATATATATATATATATATATATATATATATATATATATATATATATATATATATATATATATATATATATATATATATATATATATATATATATATATATATGTATATGAAAAATATCTCAAAATATTTAGAAAATTTTCTTACAATCTTTCGTAAGATCGCTGTATTTTTCTAACCCAATGCGTTCCCTTCTGTAAATATACAATATATATATATATATATATACATATATATATATATATATATATATATATATATATATATATATATATATATATATATATATATATATATATATATATATATATATATATATATATATATATATATACATATATATACCTATAATAAGTATATGTTTAAAAGAAAGATGAAAGCAAACGAATATAGAAAACGCAAAAAAATTTCTCAAAATTCTTAACTGAGCCCGAATTTTAGAAATTTTTCGTTTGAATGAGAAAAGTTGAAACGAAAAAGAAAACATATAAATAAAAAACGAACAAATGTTCATATATGTATGTGTATATGCGAATTTTCGAAATATTATTATTATTATTATTATTATTATTATTATTATTCTGCGTAATGGTCTATACAGGGCATAGTTATGTAAGCGCGGTGAAAGAAAAGAAAAAGTAAAAAAAAAAATTAATTTGCTGAAAATTCGAAGAAGATTAAAAAAAATAATAATCATAACTATGTAATAATATATATAATATAATACAAGCTGAATGTATTAAAGGCAATACATACATAATTAATATATAAATATATGTATATATAAACTTATGTTAGTATTAATGAATCGTAGTATTAATTAATTTAAACAAAGAAAAATGACAAAAAACAACAAAAATTAAAAAAAAAATTAAAAATTAATAATAATAATAATATACTTAAAACTGTATACTTATATACTATATATACTCACCCTCGACGGAGACTGCAGCTTGACAAAGGAAAGAAGGAAAAGGAGAAAAAAAAAAAAAATTGAAAAAAAAATAATATATAATAAAATGGACACACACACTTTCTTAATGACACAAAAGTATTTCGTTTAATGTACGCTACCCTGCCAGTTCAGTTATCCAATTACCCAATTACCCTTGTCCAATATTCTCGCCCTGACTCGCTCCGTCTTTACAGCCCTGCCAGTTGCCGAAGCTCGTCAAAAAGTAATTTATCCAATATATCCAGACCTACCCGCCCGTTGAGAGAGAGAGAGAGAGAGAAAAAAAGAGAAAAAAAAGTGATGAAGAAAAAAATATACCTCCATGTATATACCTAGGTTAAATAAAATTCAAGCACGATGAGGTGAACACCAGTTAAGGGCGTTACGTACACCTTTAATTGGAATTTCTAAAAGCTTTGAATATTTAGAAAAAGTAAGTATAATATATTGGATAATCGATGCGAATATGAAGCTTCTTCTGAATCGATAGGTTTTATGTGGTACATCATATATTCTGGATTCAAAATTTAATAAATCAATCCACCTTTCAGCTATAATTCAGATACCTTGTAAATTTTTTTATTCACACCATGTGCAGGATTGCAGGGAAAATGTTACACCAATAAAAAATCTGCAGTGCTTTGGCCCACTTATTCAATATGATTATTTCCATGGAACGGACTAGCAATGGCCACAATTTTTTTGTGTTTTTAAAAGCTCACTTTTCTGTTCATGAACATTCCAACAAAATGTAAGATAATGGCTTAATGACATGGAAAAACTTGGTGTTTTGAAAATTTTTGACCAATATCGTGTGCCAAGAAGATTTTCATGAAACATCAATTTTTTCGGATCTTCGGATGATCCGGAATCCGGTGTAAGGTAGGTATATATAAATACCGTTGGATTTATCAAATTAAGAATCTTTAATGCACGATTTCATAAAAAAAGGTTGTCGATAAAAATCATATACTTTCTAAATGAGTTCGTTGAATTTATTATTGCAAATATGTATAAAGATGTATATAAGCCGTTAAGTATTATTTTTATCTATCACCTGGCTTCAAAGGTATATCCGTTTATATTTTTTCCCACAATTAAGAAACTTGGAGATTTATTTCGTACGATATATATATATTTAACGAAGATTGAAATTTTTGATAAGAAAAAATATTGATGACTCCATCGATAAAAACTTTACTTTATTTTTATGCCTTTTCATATTTAGTCGACAAATTACAACCGATAAAATACACGGAAAGTACAAATAAAGTTAAATAAGCACAAAGACTGCAGCCTTAACCGATGAAAAAATAGGAATAAAATAACTTCTCAAAGTTCATTGAGAAATTTTATATCTATGACAGTGATGTGTTAATACGGGATCCGAGTCATGGTTTAATAAAACTTAAACGACCCTTGATGGTTTTTTATTTATGGTAAAAAATATTTATTTTCTATAAGCGATAACGATTAACAATAACAACGATAACAACAATATTTCATTCTATATAATTAATAACATTATTTTGTATTTTTCTTTCATTATCTATAACGTCAAAAAACCGTGAAGAAAAAATAACGGCGAATCTTGTGACTTAAAAGATAACGAGAACGTCACGTCGTCGATTTCTTGAACAGACGAATGCATCTGCGGGCTACCAAGAACCAGGACCGAAGCCAATCTGTTGGAAGAAAAAAGTATGGATGTCATTAAACAAAAGGATTCGAGTTGCTCGAGCGTAAGGGAAGTTTTTCCAACGTTAGGTGAAAGACGTAGTCGCGTATACCGGGGACAGATAAGACATAAGAAACGAAGAATGATATTGTTCTTTTCTGTATTTCTCTCAGGTTTTGCTATTCTTCGGTTAGGGTAGCTCGTGAGGTGGAATAATGAAAAGTCAGTCAGAGATTCTGCGGTTAGTTTTTATGTTTTCATTTTCATTTTGGTTTTTTTTTTAGAAATTTTTGCTGTCTGCATTACGATCTTTCCGAATTTTAGGATTCTGAAATTTGACGGTTCTGAAAATTTGAAATCGTCTGAAATAAATTCGTAATTTTGAACTTTCGGATCTTTTAAAATTTCAAACTTCAAACCAGCTCTAGGTTTTTCTACGTATTTTAATTTCATCGTTAATATCTATAAACGATGTATTATTTTCTCCGTGTCTGCAGCTGTTGTTCGTATTTTATTCCTCGGATTTTATGGGTGACAGGTTGCTGTATTCAACCTTCTTCTTGATATCCTGGTTTTTCGACACAGAATAATCGAACCAAAAATAGAGAAAAAAGATAAAAAAAAAAAATAAATAAAAAAAAAATAAATAAAGAAATACCTACACCTGGCAGCATCGGCTGCGTATTCCCAGCTGAATAAAAGATTCCACCGAATGTGAAAGATGGCTAACGATGAGCAGACAAGAAAACAATTTCAGGAAAATTCTACCCAAGATATTGGAGTATTTTATCTCTTTCTTTCTTGTTTTCTGTTGTTCTTACCCCTGCAGATATTTTTCTATTATTCATACTCTTATTTGAATATATAAAATGTAAAAATAAACTCGCTATATAATATAATTAATCTACCCCCCTAAAAAAGATACGAGGAAATATATATAATCACAAATGACTGAAATTTGGTCAAGTCTCAAAGAGATATAGTCACGAAATGAAGAGACATTTTATTTTCTCTATTAACCTTTCACCTTTTTTAAAAACGTATACGAATGCAGAACGAATTAAATTCAACTTGAACAAATATTCATTTAGCAATTTGCGTTGTAATATAAAATTGTTTGAAAAGTGGCTCAATCACTGCCAGATTTTACGAAGCTGCGGGTCATAATAGAGAAGAGTATTTTTTATTTTTTTATTTTTTATTTTTTCTATCTTTCTTTTTCATACTCAAATACACAAACGCACACATATATACGGATATGGCCTCGTAAAGTTGTTCCATTTTATTTTTGTCACTCTACAGGAATTTGTTTAGTACTGGTGGGCGTTCGGTTCGTTCGTTCAGTTCGGTTCGTTCGGTCGTTAATACGTCTGGGATTCCTATTGATTCGACACGTAATTTAAAATTCAATAGAGGCTAGTGGGTGTAAAAAAAAAAGATGTAAAATCTTTATGCTTTTATTAATCAACTCGAACGAGGTAGCTAAACATTACTTCAGGAAAAACAGGGAAAAAAAACCAAAAAAAAAAAAACGAAAACGAATCAAATAAAATAACTCCACCAAATTTTCGTTTACTGCTACACCCTGGGCTATAAAATTCTTCTAAAATCCACCCCATCAGTGTCCGACTTTACGAAGATATAGCTACGATAATAAAAATGAACAAAAAAGGATCCGTATTCATTTATATATTTTCCGTGTATATAATATCGTTTGGTATATACGGTTTTTATCGTTAATTTTTATTACCAAATGTTTACTTGTTTTTTTATTTATTTTTTTTTTTGTTTTTTTTTGGCTAATTTCATCCGCAACATTCGACTCTGTCTATTAGCCACGATATTCGAAATCAATAATCGTTACATTTTATAGAATTGTTTAAAAAATTAATCAGCTTTATTAATTCAGTGAAAATTATACCGAAATGGATAAACCCCTGTCCCAATGGTTCGACAATGAATCATAAAAAATGTCGTGTTTCTATTGATCCACTTGCATATTTAACCTGGTTTTTACTTAATTATTTAATTTTTTTTTTTCCTGTCGTACAGAATCTCTCGACAATTTCTCTCATCGTCAGTTTTATTAGCTAAATTTTTGTCTCCTGCACAGGTAATACGATTAATAAAGTAAATACCCGTCTACGGAAGCGTTTGTATTCCCACCAACGATCTCTTGGCTATCGATCATCGATCTAGACATCGAATCCATCAATTTGCTGATTCAATAAAAAAAACCGGATCAGATACGGAGCTGTTAGTTTAAAACGATCGTTGCCCGAGCTGGCAAAGTCTTCGTATAAAAAAAAAAAAAAAAAAAAAAAAAAGAAGCCTGTTCTTTCAGAAAATGAAATTAGCATCACAAGAGCTAAGACCAACTCCGGAGGTGATTTCCGGAGAAAGAAACTTGTTTTTCTCTATCTACCAAGTTACCACCTTATTGAAAGCGGTTTGAGAACTCGTTTTTAACGCAATTCATAGGCTATAGATACTCAAGGGAATATAAGTATAGATAAAAACGTTGGTATCTAGCTTTACCCACTTTCTCTGAAAAAATAATAGTACGTGAGAAGCGAGAAAATGAGAGTAAAATATTGTACTACAAACCCTTGAAAGGCCAGGAGAAGAAGCAGGTACACGATATCTAAACCTGTCCGTGTTCAGTCCTGGATTAGCCAGTCGAATCGAACGTTGACCACTATGGTCGACGCCACCCCATCCGCCCAAGCTTATAGGTAATTCTAGAAAAATAAATTTCACGTATTTACACGTAAGATTTGTTCGTTTTTCATTTGGTGAAGATAAGTGTATCGGTGATTTGTAGCCAGTGATTTTCTTTCAGCTGTAAAAAAAAAAAAAAAACGACAAGATTACAGCAAACTTGTTCACTATTTTATGACTTTCACGCCCAATTTGATCTGCAGTTTTTGGTTTTCGAATGGGAAATAAAAGCATCGATGTTTAGTTACTGGCGGAAAAACATGTTGTATTTTTACCGTTATTTTTTGCTCGTGGAATAGTGTAAATTGTAGTATTTTCCCAACGGAATTTACCGCTTACAGTAAAGTCCCTTGAGTCTTGGTACTCATTTATACGTACCCCGCAATTCTGGGGTCTGGTTATAATACCAGACCTTAGGTTGGTCAGCTAAACCGAAATCTAAACGTATTGAATGTTAGTTTTACCGATGGTTTTGATGACAGATAAAACGAGAAGAAATTGTCCCGAAATTGGAAGCAGTTTTTGGTTTAAAAAATAAAAGAAAAAATAAAATGTACACCATCACGATTCTGAAATTGATTCGAGAATAATTTTAATCGTTTTCAATTCGTTAAATGGAACATTTATTTCTCGAACGTATTATTTATACAACAGAATATACACACAGCCTTGAATTAATGACACGGAGTGATGATTTTACCTCGAGAAACCGGGTTTTAGAAGCAACGCCACTTACGTAACCTTGTTCGGTCTCTGATAAACATCTTGGACTATGTAAATCCACCTTTGCATATTCTCATAATAATTCCTACCTTGTGGAGCCGATCTGTAACCTTGACCCAGGCCCTGGCCTATGTCAATGAGCGGTGCTGACTGACGAACGATCTGTAAGGGAGGGCTACCGGCGTCTGGAAATAAAAAGCACACAATAGTCAAGGGGTTGTTTAAAGCTATAGGGTGCTTACTTTGACACGAATCTAGGCAAAGATAACACGATAATGCTAAAAATAACATAATAGTTGCTAGACTTGTGATAATCGATAACAACAGGTCGCAGACTAAAGTCTCTTTTGGTTTGCTTATAACCATCGTATTTGAGCCTTTTTTGTGATCCATGGAATTGATTTAACTGTATTATAATTTTTATGATGAAGATAATACTTGCCAATAGCGATATTCTGATTCTGATTTGGATATGAAGCGTAATTAAAAATTTCCGGTTGTCTTGACGGAGCGTAAGATTTTTGAAATATTGTTGGCAGGGTGTGAACGTAAGACGTTTGCTGTGCTGGAATGTAACCCTGAATAGCAGTGACTTGTGGTAGTGCATAATTAAGAACAGTCTGCACTCCTGGCTGCAGGGAAATCACCTTAGATGTTAATCCTGTCTCTTGGGAAAATCCTAGGCCTTTAACCGTCATCGTGGACGATGAATTCTCGCCGGGTGTAACCAGACTGAAATCAATATGTCGCTATATGGTATACCTACATAGCATAGAGAGACGGAGGGAGGTAGACTTTGCCAGGCAAACTATCGGTTTCCCTTCTATTCTATGAGCGAGATAAAACTTCAAGTAGTTTACTGCTATCGAATTGTAAAAAGCTAAATTCGAGTCATACGTAAATATAAGAGAAAAAAAAAAAAGGTTTTCATTTTATGAGACAGTGATGAGGCTTAGAAGAAGCTGAGATGATACACCACGACTAATTTTCTGTACGTGTATTAGATGTGTGAATTTTACGGATCAAATATTTGATGAAATTACCCGAAATTGAGGTGTTTTCGTTTTTTTTTTTTTTTTCTTTCATTTCTACCGCTGAAAAACGCTGTTTACATATTTACGTACCATTACGTTTGTATCTCTAATGGTTCCTCTTTCTCCACGTGTAAAAGCAAGCTGTGGTAAATATTGAAGTTGGGACAGGCTTTGACATTTTTTTTTTTTTTTAATTTTTTTTTTTTTCTGTTTTGCTTTTGCTTTTAGGTACTTAAAAAACGAACGACTCTAAATCAGGTTACCTTTAAAGCAATTAAATCTCAAATCCTTTAATTGCGTCATACCTGTATACCAACCCGCGTTAACGAGAGATAATTTTCATGACATTTTTACGTAGGTATAGATACTTAACTCGTAAAGACATTTTCAGTTTTTCTCATTAATCGCCGATGAGATTTCGAAGTTAATCGTAACTCTGGATGATTGTGGTGATTTTCGAATATTGAAACCTCGTTAGTTGGTCAAAAACTGGCCGAATTTTGAATTCAATATTCATGTTTCTTGGGTACATAAATTTAACGAGGGAAAAAAAAAAATTTTTTTCAACCGATAAAAATACAGCCCGGGATAATCGACAACGAGATTTATTCAAAAATTCAACAATTCGAGTACCTGGGGGTTCTATTAAAAATCCATGATAAATGCCAACTGAGTTACTTCAATTCCTTTGAATTTCACCAAATTTTAGTAGATTTATATACGAGTAAAAATGATGAACATATTTAACGAGCTTTAAAATGTCTGTCGCAATAAACATTTTCGCATTGTCTCAACGTTTGACGATCGTTTTTTCATCTTGAATCTATTGGTATTATTTTATTTTATTTTAATTTTTTTTGTTTGTTCCTCATTAAAATTGGCTAATTGGATAAAAAGTATGAATAAAAATGTATGAATAGGCAGTTCGGGTAATTGGAAATACGCACTTTGATACATCAGAGGGAGACTTCTCGCCTGGGGAAACCGACGTTGCTGTTGCTGCATCGTGTCCTAAAGCAAGGGTCAGCGTAGGTTTGTTCGTTGAAACGGAAGCCTCGGCCATAGGCGACTCGTCGGACATTTCACGAGGCAACTGCAACGTGCAAAGAGATATATCTATATATATTTAGCTGTCAGTTGAAGCGGTCGATGCCAAAGTACAGGGACACACCGGGCGTCGACCATCGTCCTGCATGATGTCGTTGCATGTTTGCAGTGATCCCCGAACTAAAGCCTTTGAATCATATTTCTCTCAGGGACCAATTAATTATCCAAAACGATATCACGTCCGTTTATTAAAGTGAAAAATCAATTTAAAAATAAAAAAAAAAGAATAGAGGAGTATCTCTCGTTTATCAGCATTTATAGATATGCAATTTCATTCAATGATGGTCAGACATAAATCGTTGAATTTAGTACAAATAGTCAATTTAACAATTCAATTGATTGCATTAACTGCAATAATTTGTCAGCTGCCCACAGATTTTGTCAATAAATTAAACCACACAATTTTTATATTTTTTTTTTGTATTTTTTGTCTGTTTTTTTTTTTTTTGCGAAAAAGAGGGTCAGAATTTTTTTTCTTTTTTTTTTTTTGGGTTCATTCCAAATGGGCTGAGATTAAATGGACATCGTTTAATCTCGTGAGCTGGAATATATGAGTGCAGTTTTATAATGGAGTTGCTGAAAAATTGGAAGTAACTTTTTCTTTTTTTTTTTTTCTTTGTTTGGCGATACTTTTATCCGGTCAAGAATTGAAATAGCGAAATTTTGTCAATGAATTGATTAAATTTAAACCAATTGATTAGTATCCCAAAGTCTTGATGAGTACAAACACTCGTCGGACGACTATACTGACTATCCGTAGGCAAATTCATTCCCGGTGAAATTTAGTCAGGATTCGATTTTCTTTGAGTGGACTTAGTTTCCTGTTCAATTAACTTACCCCACGATCATCTGTTATAGGGGTACCAAATACTCTCATCAAATTACCGAACTCGTGTTATTATACTTTCGAATTTACCCTACGAATAAAATTCGCTCATAGACATTTCGATTTCTTTCTTTCTTTAATATTTTTTATTTTTTTCATTCTTTCTTTGATTCTTTTCAAAGAATCACTACTTCAGATATATATACCTACGTATACTTGGAAATTCCGAGGAAGAAAAAACAACTGAACAAGTGGAATTGACATTCAATTCTTCATCACTCGTCTCGCACTCTATCTCCATCTTCATCTTCATCTTACCTCTCCCTTCTACGCTCAGCTTCAGCCACTCCTTTATTCTGAACCCCTAATAGTCCCAAGGCGGCGATGACATCCCACCTTCTTCAAACAGCCTCGTGAAATTTAGTTCTCAACGCAAATACGCACACTTTGCACTCCGTCGAGCCACGACGAAGCAAATACTCTTTTTTCTCGTTTAGCACACACAAAGTTTTGTTTTTTTTTTTTTTGTTTTTTTCGCGATTTGACTATGGTGGGTACCTACCTTTAACGGAGACAAGGTGGATCCCTTACTGACGTATGTAGGCTTCGGGAATGCTGTGACATTCTCTATGAAACCTGGAGTTCCCGAAGTTTCTGTAGCTAACGGCCTCGGCTGATGGGAAGTCGTAGGTTCAGTGGTCGTCATCAACTCTGACACCGTCGTTGGGGTAGCTTGTAGAAACGGAAATTTCGGGCTTTCAAGATAGGATGATGCTTTCAGCCCAGGGATAGCCTGTTGCCTGTTAAGTACTGAAAAAATAATTGAACGACGTCTTACATTGGCGTTGAAGACTTCAACAATTTATTTTTATATTCCCGAAGTTTCGATGATTTTTTTTTTTTTTTTTTTATTTCTTCTTCTTCAAGTACGTTTCGTATAACAACGGGGAAAAGTAGAAAAAAAAACAACAACCTTCCAACGCTACAAGATGAAGTCGAAGACTTTAAGGCGGACAATAAGTGTATTATAGTTTTGAACGGCGCCAAGAAAGAACGTAAAAGTTTCTCGGCTAAAGGGATATACACGATTCAAGTACAACCAAAGTCGAATAAAGACGGTTGTGACGATGATATTGACCGAGTAGAGGGGTACACACATACCTATATACCGCAAAGAATGAAAACTTTCACCAAAAATGTTTTTTTTTTTTTTTGTTTCTTTTTTTTTTCTTCTATTTTCTTCTATAGACGATAAAAGAGTGGCGAACCAGGGTTCTTTATTCCTACAGATATTACATCCCGCCATACCCTGTACCGATTCAATTCACGCGATATAATACAAACCCCCAATAATGAATATACGTGTGTATATATGTAACATACTTTATACCTTATACCCCTCAGCTACTCGAGAGTAAAAGTATTCCTCATATAAGTTCATTTTATTACGTTCATAATTTCCGATATGATAGGTGGAAGTAAAATTCGACTTCACAATTAGCTAAAATATAACATTAAAAGCTTAAATTTGCTCTCGTAACACGACGTTGAATTGTTTGATATTCCGGATTTAAACGTTAAGTGTTTGACGATTAAAAAACTGTACAGCTTTGGGGTGTGTTTCACGATTTATTTAAATTAAAATTGAATTAATAAATCATCGTATCTTCGAGGGTTTATTCTACTCGTAATATTGAGTAAATAAATTATCTTCCAAAGCATTTGTACACCGTTTTGATTTTCGTCTAAAATAAATAACGTTGAGAATATTATCTTCACAAATTGATCATTTACAGGGAATGCTTATGGTTCATAGAGACATAAACGACGCCTGATATCACCTAAGAAAATAAAAAAAATGTTCTGGTATCAAAAATTCCTCACTGTCTTACCCAGTCTCATCTACTTTCACTTTCGAAGAAGAAAACCGACATTCTTACGTATGATTGACGGTTAGAAATAAACGGATAACTTGGCTCCAGGCCAAATTTGAAATTAGAACGCCCTTATACTGTCAGATAAAAATTGATTTGATCAATTATGGTGATTTATAAGACGCACAGCTTCCTACTCTGCTCTCGACAAGTAAGAATTTAAAAACCTCTATCACTAAGCTTCTAAGATATTTTTCTACTCTTATATTATTTTCCTTCCTCGTTAATTATATATAAAAGTTTGTTAAAAAAGTGTTTTTTCTAGTTTTTTTTTTTTTTTTTTTTTTTTTCAACTTTTCTGTAAACTAACCACGAACGAATTCATCAAATCCCGCAACTCTGAGAGGTTCACCCTCTTTGTTGAAGTGCACAATGTACGACTGTTTCAACTCGTTCGTACCGCGTTGACGTCTCAGTTTTTTTCCTTCTGTTAAAGTGCAGGTCAAAGTCACTGCAATTAAGATTATCTGAAATGAAAATACGTCGTATATATTAGGCGTTTTTAGCGATGGAAATTGTGAGAGGTAAAACAAGAAGAGAAACTAATAAGAAAAGAAGAGAAAAACAAACACCAGAAGCATCAGTTTCAAACGATAAGAAAAGTTCTGTGATTCGACGATATAACTTTTATATAACTGTATATGATTTGTATGTATGTAGAATTATACTGTGTACAGGACTTACTACAATCTTCATTTCTTGACTCATCGTGGTACTTCCGGTCGTTGGAGTTGCCGAAGTTATCGAGACAATGTGGAGCCGTTATAATGACCCCGGTCAACTTGAGTGTCAATCACTATTTACCGAAGACTAAGAGAATATTTTACCTTTATATAGCCGGTAAAGTATCTAGTATCTACCACCGCCATCCGGCATTGCACGTTCAATTCCTTTCGATTTCCCCGCTTCTTTATAAAACTGCAATTGCAACGTATACGTTCAGTAGAGAAAAATCAAAGCTTCCTGAAAGCCTTAGGTAGGTATATATATAAAATAAAACGGTATAGACGAGAGGGTAACGAGATGAAAACCCGAAAACCCGGTTAACCTCATATTGTTTTCTTTACTTCCTCGTTCTGCAGCTTCAGGAAATTCAGTATTTTTACAGGTACCTAATTCCCATTGACCTCACCATACTCTGTAGTTCATTAACGAATAAATTTTTTTTTTTCACATCCACTCACGTTGTATCTACATTCGTATATTTATACACATTCCGTATGTCTGCAGAAATCCATTTTAAGCTACCTAAACTTACAGTGAGTAAATTAATTGAAAACCAAAGAAATTTTCGTATGATTATTATTTCCAGTTCATAAATTTTGAATATGGATAATTATTTTTCGATATTTAATGCAGATGATGAATAGGTAATTTAAGGAGAGAGGAATTTCGGATGATGAAATTCTGTCTGAAACGTGATCTTTGACAGATTGTTTAAACCGGGAATTCAAGGGATTTGAAATTCTCTTGAAGTAACCATAAGTTTGTCGGTTATAGATGAAAACATCCAAGACGTATACCTACCTTCCAACCAACACCCACCCTTCGTCAAGCTGTGTATAACCAACACTTTTACCCGTGAGCTTTTGCCGACGGAAATTTACGAACACTTCGTACATCTGTACATGTATATAGATATAGGTATACCATACCTATGCTATAAGGTACACACCCTCCTTTGGTAGAGATATATTGCGTTCCTCTAAAAGTAACGCAGAAATTCGCTGTATATATGTATATATATATATATATATACGTGGTATAGGGTTGCAAGGTGGACACAAATCTTCGCTCGCTTCGCTTCTCCGGTTCCGCACGTCCCTTAGTCCCACAGAAAGTTTACGCGTCGCAGCTGGACACCAAAAGTCCATCGCTCCAACTTTCCAGGCTGGAACTTCCGGTGTCAACGGTGGTGTTATGTCCACACATACATATACAGTTACATACGTGTATATATATATATATATATATATATATATATATATATATAGACACCCTTTATACATACATAATGGTGAAAAAATACGACTAGGGTAAACGAAAAAGAAAAACGTGATGAAAAACGTGAGCGAGGGAGGTCGAAACGACGTGGCTAACAGTCTGTCCGAATGTTGGCCGTCTCTCGAGATTATTCCCGACGGTTGAGCCCTTCAATTAGAATTTAACTAAGCCCGTGGAAGTTTAGGCGCCCCCGTATGAACCTGTATGTGAGTTGAAAACAGAAACTCACATCCTCGAATCCTCTAATTCTATCCTTCTCTTTCTCTATACCCAAAACCAACCAGCCAATCCTAGCCACTCACTCTCCCATTTAAATATCAAAATACATGCAAATTTTCACGTAAAGGTCCGCGCTACCGCGAGCTTATAAGGGGGCTGATTTATCAGCAGTTAATTGAACTTTTGGATTAGACCTCCCTCTGTCTACCGTGTCAGTCTATACGCACTGTAAAATATCATACATATATATACATACACAGCTTATACATATAATATACGAAATGTGTATGTATATACGCACTCAGTTCGCTTTCGTCGATTTAGCTAATTTAAGCGCAACACTTGAAACGGCATACTGGGTAGGTAGGGTTGGCTTAGCTTAGCTTGGCTTAGCTAGGCTCAGCTTGGCTTATTTTAGGCAAGGTAAGGTAAGTTTAGGTGAGGTAAGGTAAGGTAAAATCACGGTTTGGCTAGGTCGGCCATGCCTGCGATAGAGGGTACGTATCCCTTCCGAAGGGTATCTAGGCAAAGGTTAAACCATAGGCACTTTGTCCCGATATGTATACCATGCGTATGGCCACGTGTTGAGTTTTTCCATCAAGAAAATTATACCCGAATATTATATCATACATATATGTACATTAAATTCAGTTAAGGTAAATTTAAACGAAATAGATTACTCTAATCCTGAGCAACAAGTGGGACAAGGATATCAGTCCATAAAATGATCATTTATCGATATATAAAACGCGGATTATGTCTATCGATAGGGTCAAAGTCTGTATAGAATTCAGAGTTATCATATCTTCTTATATAAATGTGTGAAAGATTCGAAGATTCGAGCTTAATGAGAAGTTATGATACTTTGGTAGTTTAGTTGTTAGAGTTTCCCTGATGACCGAAAGAAAGAAAGAACGAAAGAAAGAAAAACGGAAGAAAAAAAAAAAAAAAAATTAATTGCTTTGGAAGCAATAATTCGTAATTTATCTGTTTCTTGTTGTATGTTCTTTATTTTTTCTTATTATTTTTTTTCTTTTTCTTTTGGCTATCCGGAAGAGTGACGGCTGATGACGGATCGTATCATGGGAAGTCGACCGTCTCCATCAGCTCAATAGAGAACTGCGAATATAAGGCCAAGTATAGGAGACTTCCAACAAACGGAACCGGCCTCACCATTTCCTTGAATAAAAAGAAGAATTCTAGCTATTCTCGATTCGAAGGAGTGAATTTGCGGAGGAACATGGTTTCACTATAGCTTTATGGCCTTGACGTTGACGGGCCTCAGTCTACGACAACGACGACAGATCTCGCGCTCTATACATATATGTATAATATCTATGTGTATTTTTACATCTATCTATACGTCCGACCGAGTCAGCAAGGAAAAGGACATCAACAAGGGTGAAAAAGTGATACTATTTTTCTTGTACGGTTATCCAGTCTGACTTATCCAGTTTCACTGGGTCCGGTTTCTTGTAAGGCAATTTCAAGAGTCAATGTCGAGCTGATTGCCAAATTTAGTCACTAAACTCCGACTTACTTACGGGTTCAGGTATAATCTTATGGTCGCCTGACTTCACTTAGTAAGTATGTATACATGTACCTATATAGTTTTACTTGTTGCACATTGTATTAAAGTATAACCAACCTGCTGCATCTATGCCTGTATGAAGCTGTAATGAAATTCCTGAATTTAAAACAAAAAAATCATGGGAAAACTTCAAGATGGAAGTATCAAGTATGAGATATCGATCTCGTTTCTTGATCGCAATTTACTTCCGTAATTGTCGAGTTATGTATGTACATACATGCCAAGTTCCGGTTTTATAAAATGGTACTGCTATGCGTAAGTCGAAAGATATTTCAACGTATTTATAGATCTATCGTTTCCTCGTATTAAGGAAGATGACAGTTTTTGGTGTAACAGTTTCTTTATTGGCTTTATGTCGAGGCCCGAGGTCCGTGGAATCGACTTTTTGCCCATTGAACCATGAAATTTTGCAATCACTGCAGTAGCAGTGATGCGATAAATTTCGTGTAGATATATCCGCATCGATGCAGGACAATTTCTATATTATAGCCTTCAGATTGACGGGATAGTAAATATCGAAACTTTGTACCTGACAAATATATATTGGCAGCAGAGGTTTTAGTAGTTTATCCATTTATTGGTCTCAGTAATTACGTGGATAGTTGATACAGTCGAGTTATAAACCAGTCTTTATCGATAAAAAAATGAAGCTAATAAAAAAAAAAAAACTTTTAGGTATTACGGTGATCCGCTTGTCTGTCAGTCAATCAACTGCCAGAAATACCGTAAAACACCACGTGGCTGAAAAATCATTTTACCCGTAAAGCCTGGATGACCGAATCCCCAGATCCGAGGTATCAAACAAATGGTGCCGTGGGATTACCAGAGATATTGAGAAAAACGCCCTTTAAACGTTAACCCTGGCTTATTTAAATAAGCCTTCAAAGCTTTCGCCACGTCTCGCGGTAACAATACAACCTGCTGCGCTCAAAATCGGGAACTTTTTTCTTACTCTATTCTGCAGTGATTATATACGTGCAAATAATGAAACTGGAGACGTAGCATTTTCTCGATATATATCGCGAATAATTGACATGAAAAGAAGTAAAAAAAAAATATATATATATATATATTTATAAATTTTAAATCACGTAACGCGAGAACGACAAATTTTTAAGGACCTCAATGATTGGGGATATATATTCGTGTATAGGATAGTACAGAGCGCGTTATCACGTGTAAAACGTGGTGCGAAAGAAAGCGATTTGTATAACGCTGGAGAAAAGCGAACGATTTCACCGTCTCGTATACATATATACATTATATTGCTATATAACGTATATACGAACGAAAGTGTTGAAAAGAAATATGTATGTACAGCATTTCTTAACCTTGCAGAAAAATGATTCCTCGCTTATTGCGAATATCTAATAGAAATTCTCCGCGTTACAGCTGTGATAACTCGCTGAGGATATAACGAAATAACTCTGCAGCAACCTCGAATAAATAACCCAGAGATCATAACGAAAGTCGATCTCATATAATACATTTTTAATTCAAGTGGGGTTCACCGTACATGGTAAGGGTGGATACGATCTTCTCTCGTAGTGATGACAGCCGGAAACCTTTTCCTCCGCAGACTTATACCGCATTGCTGATTTACCACTGCCGAAATGCCGAAATGCCGAAGTCTGGGTGAGCTGTTTTCTCTCTTTTATTCAGAAAATATTCAAACCAACAATGCCTCATACCTCAGGAATTTCAGTATAATATATCTATTCCCAATGGGTTAAGCGTCATTTTTAAACTGAAAAATTTGCTACCTCAGTAGGGTTTCGCTGAAAAAGAAAAGTAAAAAAAAAAAAAATATATATTAGGGAATTTTTTTACTCGAGCTACGGTGCGTGTGTTGGTATATACGTATATAAATTTTTTTTAAGGAGTTATACACTCTGCAAGGAGAAACTACCACCGTGGGACCATGAACTACGTATGTGGTACATGGTGTACATACGCATATATATATATATATATATATTGCTATATCAGAACGAACCACATTGCGAACCGAGAGAGTGCAGAGCCTGTAACGTTCCTCCAAGAGACATCAAAGCTCACCTGGAATGTAAGGTAATTTGGCTGGGGGATTTTCGTGCGTTGAAACATTAATAAAAAATGAAGTGAAAAGAAAAACGAAGGCCTGGCATGCATATTCATGATAATTTAATTAGGATTTCTACTTTTGCTGCATGGGTTGGTCAGAGTTTCAATTATAAGAATACCTGACGAGTCATTGATGAAAAAGATCAAATTCTAAACCGCGTACTTATATATCTGTGTAAACTGTGCCCAGGGTAGGGCAACCCGAAGTAATTAGAAATTTATTCACGGCCAAATAATTATTCCAATTTTATAGTTAAAAAACTTTTAAAGAGGCGAAAAATGTGCGATTCATGAATACGTAATTTTGCTAATACAATTTCTAACAGAATATGTATAATTAGGATCATATCAGATTCTCTGATGTAAGTTGTAATCTGTTATAGCAATAATGGGAGAAAAGGGGATGGCGTTGTTATCAAGATTTAAAGGTGAGGTCTAAGCTCAAAAAAATTGTACACTTTCTTGAACACTACTTCTATAAAGTAAAGCCCTTCGCCTAATTTTCCGATACAGTGATAATTCTGTTGAATAACAAATTTATACTGTTGAATTCTGATGATACTTAATTCAAGTAACTCAACCCTGTGTGAATGCGCCTGTACAAATATATACCCAAGTCTCCGATTCAGGGAGAGTTGAAGGGGGTCCAGATTTGTAAAGACTGGTGGATTCTTGCTTAAGATAACAATTAGTAATTAACACTTGGTGAGAGATTCTAGGGCGCTGATCCATCTTCTTGATGCTTCCATCTTGTCATCACGCCACGTCGACCCATCATCACTCCTCTGGAAACTCTCATTACGTGTTAATTACTATACTTGTTAATTTTAGCTTGAAAATTTTCCTCATTTCTATCGTTGCGCCCGCGTTTAAATAACTTTCTTATTTATTACTTATATTATTATTACCCATATACCTATACCATGTATAATGTAATTTTCATAGGAGTACATATAGCCACGTCTAATTGTGTCACTTATAATATCTACATACAAGCACGATTGCCTTGCGTATAATTTCTAGGTATACATACATATCTATCCTCAGAATGACAGCGTTCAACGTTGTTTCTGGATTAATATAGCCGTGGTTATATAATTATATGGGTATAAAGCGTTCACCTAGAATCTAGATTAAACCCACAGCTGAGACATCGAGTCATAATCGAATTAAGCTGATGCAAAATTCTCTCTTCGCCAAGTGTTCATAGTGTACATAACTTTGTAGTTTATTATAGTCATCAATTTCTAAAATTCGTTATAAATTTCTGATACACGAATAACGGTGGATAGATTATGGTTTGGCACGTGATATCACAAGATAGGTACCTGCTTTATATTATGGTCAAGTTTTTCACGATTGTAATTATATACGCCACAAGCTGTTACACTACTCCGTGGCGAGTGTACCTAAACGTGAAATTGGAGTAACTTTCGAAAAATGAAATATTTCTATCAATTCATATACCTATATGGGTATATATGATATTGACTTTTTATTTTATAGTTACCAGATATGTATAAACCCAACAAGCTTTGAAATCGGGTTCAAAATTAGATCTCCACAAACTCAACTGCCTTTCATTTGATTAATGAAAAGTTTTTAGCCATTTATGTCGACCAGAAATGACAAAGTCAGTACGATAAAGGCAATTCGTTGAACTCTGAACGCTTTTATACTCCGTCAATGCGTGATTAAACAACGTTATTTCATTTCCCGCTAATTCAACCCGTGTCGCAGGGTTATACAGTCTGGTTGAAATAATTTATCCCTCTGTAGAATATGCTCAAAAAGAGAGAATCCACTCACCCTCCGACCATTACAAATCGTCACAACTTCCTCCAGATTAAGTATATCCGTAAATACATACGTGATATTCGTATATATATATATATGTGTATATGTATACAGGTATATATATGTTCGCGTACAACAGCTCAGATTACTGTATCTTCATTATCCTTGTAAGCTATGTATAGGCTTACCGGTGGTGTTAATATAACAATGGGTGAGGAAAGAGGAGGGGGTGGAGAATGAAGCTGCAGGGACATGGGCGGATCACAAACCCTTTTCAAACTTCTCCACTAATATTAATTACATATATTTCCTCAATGTAAATTTAGGTCAAATTTACTGGCGTACGATGCATGTATAAAACGGTATAAATAAAATTTTTTATACCTCTAAACATTTTACGCGGTTTATTTGCCTGCGGAGGTGTTAATCTCAACGAATATCATATTTTATCACATACCTGCGTCCAGCGTGTGCGGCTTGTTAATTAACTATTCTATACCTGCAGATCGTTATATATATACATGCATGCTAAAACAGCACTCTTGCTGATGAGACATTAAGTTACAAGCTTCCCACCCGGGTTACCTAATTACACGTTACGTACATTGCGTACCTATATACTAATTTGTCAATTAATCTAGCAGTCCCGCAGGCCACGCGAAGCGGATCATCCATAGCGCGGGATGAAGGACGGAATGTTTTCCATAAATTGATCATAAGAATCGGATAAACATTGGATTAATTGAGTTAGGACGTATGTATGTACTCCAGATTACGTTGTAATTACATCACGCTCTATCAAATTACTCGCTTAATCAATGAGACTTAATTTCGAAATAATTATGAACTCAATACGGGTATAATTAGATATTTTAGATTAAATTATTTCATCATACAATTTAGCAAAAGAATTTCAAATGATTGCGAATTTAATACAAATATTATACGATTTTTTGAAAATATTATAAGGATTGGGATATATGGATCATTTTATTCATCGAAGACTGTTCCAGGAGTATGACATAATTTTAGAAATAACGATATGACTAGCCCCAGGATTGCAGTACAGTTGAAAAATATAGCGTTATCAGAAAGGCGTATTTCGTATTGAATTTCGATTCAATTTACGGCTCAATATTTGACGATATCTATATCAAATTTTCAGCGATGTTGAATCGTTATAAAGTTTACTGCATTACCGATCGTCAGTTACTGCAGATTACCCTGTGACGCATGTTACGACACATGGTAATAGATGTTTTACGTTTTTAACCACCGAGACGGAATGATCAATGAGTCGGTAATTAAGATAGCTTTGCATAACTCTACGCGAACTGCACATGCGTATGTTACGGGAGCAAAGCAGTCGATATCGAGCTGTACAAACGACAGTATTGTACAGATTACAGAATACAGATACGTAATTCGTCAGAAACAGCCACACTGGCTGCTTGTGGCTTGCCATAGTGATTTGATGCAGAGAAGACGTCGTTCTCTTGATTTCCAAATTAGTGTTAAAATTCAGTAGACTTATTCCCGTATTTATAACAACGAATATTATTATTTTTTTTTATTTTCGTTGTAAAGTTCGAAATGATTCGGTTCGACTCGCTGTGAACGTCAATAGCATAAACTGTACACAAAGCAGTAAGTGTTTAGACCGTTAAAACGACATCCTCCACACGATTAACCCACCTCTACAATACATATACGCCTAACTTTACAATTACATACATATGTATTTAATAATTTGCAATTATAATTCATAAATGTATTTCCTGGACTATCTCATTTGTCATAACGTCAAATCGCAGTAGAACTTTTCCACTGTTCATTTGCTATTATAAATAATGTTGCACGTAGTACATACATATTTTTTTCTACGTAATTCATTCATTTATTAACGAAAATAAAAATATTTCTATTACTTCATTTCAGAGTTTTATTTTTATGTATTCACTAAAATTCAACCATACATTGGAATAAACGAATCATGCGATTATAATTCTTTCATTTATCGATCTCCCTATTGTCAACATTAAACAATTAATGTCAACGACATTATTGTTGTCAAATTGCATCTGACAGCTCGCGAAGAAAATAAACGTGATGCTGAAGAGTATAAACAAGAGAATTTAATTTTGTAGCAAACACCTTACTTTATATAATTGTTTGTATAATTACACCGTCAACAACGGCAGAAAAGAAATTGAGGAATTTTTCGTTAACTATTACGTACAAAGCATTCAACTACTTATTCATAGATAATTAACATAAAAATAAAATAACAAATAACAAAAAAATTTAGTCACATTTTGTAAACGAAAAAATGGAACAGTAGTTTCATTATTACATACATGTAGTTACACATTTATCTATGTATTATACCAACTTCAATCTGTGTGTATATAGGTATTCCAAACACTTAACTAGCTCTTATACTAAAATAGACTAAACGCTTATTATTTTAACAGTTTAATTTTTGCTAGAATGAAGGATGATCATCAGTTAAAATTGCTCAATATAAATTTCGATATATGTAATCTCATTGCACCTATTGCTGAGGCAATTGTTCTCTTCAATTATCAACACAGTTGTTTTAAATTTAGATATAATAAATAATACCCATATTTGAGGTATAGTTTTTAATTACACCTACCATTAATTTTATTAATTTTATTATTGATTAATCTAAGTCAGTCCCTTCCGTAGTCACTAGACTGAAAAATAATTTATCCCTCTAGTTTCAAATTACATTCTTTCTATAGTTTTTCTCTTGTTTTTTTTTTACTTCCAAAGCATGAATGTGATCAAAAGAACTTTCAAGCTTACATTTCTAGCATAGCAAATATAGAATTGGTATTCTAAATATAACAGACCTTGATTTCCGTGCTATACAAAACTGGCATAAATATTATGATTAATATTTTATGTTAAGAATCCAGAGAGCTGAATAGCTTATATGTATATACATCTGTATAATAAAAAAGATTTTAATTTTGCAATTGCTTTGATTTTATTTGATAAAATATCATCGACAATCTTAGTATTGCGCAGTGAACAATTTTTCTTTCTCTATTTTTTTTTTTTTTTTTTTTTTTCTAAGAGCTATTCTTAATCATTATTTACGTATTTGTTTTTAGGATAAAAACACTGAGCCTGGGCTTAAAAATATCTCTATAAAATGACTAAACGGTTTGAATTTAACTGGCAAATTGAAGTGCCGGAACCTTTGCTTACTGGTTGTGTATTTGATAGATGGTCAGAAGAAAAGGACAACACTGAAATAGAGTTAAATTGTTTGTTCAAAGTTGATCAGTACGGCTTTTTTATTTACTGGAAAAGTGAGGGAAAGGTGAGATGTCTTTCTTAATTCTACATTTAGCTAAAATGAAGAGCAACAATTTAACTTATCTTTGAATAATAAATGGCAAAGACAAGAAGTCTTATCCCTTCTTTTATATCATAATGTTTTATAAATTTATGGTAGAAGATGTTTAAAGTTTATGATATTTTTTATCGCATACTAAATTATGTTATTTTAGGACGGAGATGTGATTGAGCTTTGTCAAGTGAGTGATGTTAGAGCAGGTGGTGTTCCTAAGGTAAATATTGTTGAAAAATTAATTTTAACGATAAATTTAGAATTTTTTTTGAGTTTGATAAGTAACAAAACGATAAATTGTCTGAAATAGGATCAAAAATTGTATGACAAATTAGGAGGAAATCATGGAGATCAATTGGAGGAAAGAAGTCTTACCATTTGTTCTGGTGTTGATTATACAAATATTAATTATCAACATATCGTATGCCCTGATGCAGCGACTGCAAAGGTACGACGTAGATCAGATCAGAAAAGCCATGTTTATACATTTTTTTAACAAATTCCGTATACAGATGCTGTAAATCATTGGTCAGGTCAAGTTTAAATGATAACGATTCATCATAGTTTTTTTTTTTTTTTTATTGATAAAGGATTGCCGTAGCGCAATAACAAACATCTATCATTCTGTAAAACAAACAGATCTCTAGAACATATCTTAAAACATAGTAAATTAATTATGTATTTCTATTACTGAATTACGTTACAGATATGGCTCGATGGAATACGAATTATAACGCACAATGTTAAAGCCAACAACGTTTGTCCTCTAACTTGTCTTAAAAAACAGTACGTTCTAATTTACTATAAGTTATTCTTACATTAAGATTTCTTAGAAAAAGTAATAACGGATATTAGTTCATCTAACTTGTAAATTATTCTTGGATACTGCGAATTTTAAACAATTTCCAAGAAAAACTCTGTGTGAAAATAGACAAGTTGGTTTAAGATGTATGTTTTTATATACTTTAATATAATAATCAAAATTATTTGTTATTATAGTTGGATGAGACTTAGGATGCTTGTGGATCCAGTAGGTAAAGTTCCAGTTAAAGTTGTTGCAAGAACATTCGCTTCTGGAAAAACTGAAAAATTGGTATATCAATGTTTGGCAGAGTTAAATTTACCTAGCGGAAAGGTATAGTAATATCAATAGATAGACATCGTGCTTATCATATCACTTTCCACTTGAAACTACCCACGTTCTATTAAACGATGAAAATTCTATTCCAGAACGATGTTATAGAACCAGATGATTTCACATTTGATGCATTTTATGATCTTTATCACAAAATATGTCCTAGAAACGATATAGAAGAATTATTTCAGTCTATGTGAGTATCTTTATCATTTAGGATATGATGAATAAAGTAATTGCCTGAAATAATTTGAATTTAAGCTTAAATTTCATTATTTCCTGCACAAGTATTCAGTATTCTTGAATATTGATAATAATTGTTTGATTCTTGTTCAAAATACTAATCCTAATGCAAGATTTTTAATATCCTATTGCGTGCGATAATGTTTGTCACTCGATTCTGTTATCACAGCACTCAAGGGAAGGCTGATACTATAAATATGGAACAGCTGATCATGTTTTTAAATGAAAAGCAAAGAGACCCAACATTAAATGAAATTTTATGCCCTTTATACGACGAGAAGAGAGCAATGGAAATAATTAAAGACTATGAAAAGAATGAAGAGGCGAGAATTCAGAGTACGTATGCCTCTAATTCTTAGATACATTAATCCTGATCATTTGCAACTCTTATATTTGAATTTAATACTACTTCCAGAAACTATGACTAAGGATGGTTTCATACGGTATTTAATGTCGGATGAAAACGCGCCTGTATTCCTTGATAGACTAGACATCTACATGGATATGGACCAGCCTTTATCCCACTACTACATAAATTCAAGTCACAACACTTACCTAAGCGGGAGACAATTCGGCGGTAAAAGTAGTGTAGAAATGTATCGTCAAGTGTTACTTGCCGGCTGCAGGTGGGTTTTTATTTTTGAAAAGAGGTAGAAGTTATTCAGAGAATTTGAATAAATCTTGATAATAATATGTTTGTATTAAAGGTGTGTAGAACTGGATTGTTGGGATGGCAAAGGTGAAGACGAGGAGCCAATTATAACTCATGGAAAAGCAATGTGTACAGATATCTTGTTTAAAGATGTTATATACGCAGTTAGAGATACGGCTTTTGTCACTTCTGAATTCCCTGTTATTCTTAGCTTTGAAAATCACTGTAGCAAAAAGCAACAGTATAAATTAGCCAAATACTGCGATGAAATATTGGGAGATTTGTTGTTAAAGGAACCTTTGAAAGAATATCCTGTAAGTTTATCAAATTACATAATTCTTTAATATTTCTTCAACTAAATTATCTTCAATAACTAATTATCAGCTGGAACCAGGCGTCAGCTTACCGCCTCCGAATATGTTGAAGCGAAAAATCCTTATTAAAAATAAAAGACTGAAGCCTGAAGTTGAGAAGCAGGAACTAGAGCTTTTCAAACAAGGCCAATTCGTCATCGAAGATGAAGTTAAAGAGGATGCTAGCGCTCTACCTGCCGCTGCAGCTGGCGTTGACCAACAGCCAGCCAAAGTACTTTACATTGATTAAAATAATGCAATGTATACATTAGATCCCAAAGATACCTCGCTAGTTCATAGAACGTTTTATAAAACGTTTCATTCTTTTTATGCAGGAAGAAATAGTCGTCGCAGTAGAAGCTGTTGTCCCTGTAGGTGTGGTTTCACAATCACAGGGTAGTGGAAGCGTTGGAGTTGGAGATAGTTTCGAATTGGCAAATGTTCCTCCTTATACTGGCAGTACAACCAACGTACATCCATGGCTATCGTCGATGGTCAATTATGCACAGCCGATAAAATTTCAAGGATTTAATGTTGCAGAGCGTGAGTTTAATCTTTTCATACAATTTTATTATGAAGTACTGCTATCACAGGAAGTAATTACGGTGTGCTAGTTAATTATCGAAATCTTGCAGTCAGTAAATACCCATCATCCGAAGAAAACCCACGAATAGTCTGTTTCCTCAGTATTGTTTAATTTGTATTTTAATTTCTGGTGCTATATTTACAGAAAAAAATATTCATCATAACATGTCCTCCTTTGCCGAAACTGCGGGATTAAATTATCTGAAAACTTCAGCAATTGAATTTGTTAATTACAATAAACGACAAATGAGTAGAATTTATCCAAAGGGTACGAGAGCTGACTCTTCAAATTACATGCCGCAGGTGAAGATCATCGCTAATAATTCTATCTTCAATTTAATATCAAGTAATTGCTTGATTATAATATTGCAAAACGAGTTTAAATTGAACATATAGTACAGCTGGTATTGAGTTTCGCAACTGTATAATCATTCACTGAATATGTGCACAGGTGTTTTGGAATGCTGGTTGCCAAATGGTCTCATTAAATTTCCAAACAGCAGATCTTCCAATGCAATTGAACCAGGGAAAGTTCGAGTACAACGGTTCCTCCGGATATTTACTAAAGCCAGACTTTATGCGTCGTGCTGATAGGAGTTTTGACCCTTTTGCCGAAAGTCCTGTTGATGGTGTAATCGCTACACAGTGCAGCGTACAGGCATGTATTATCAAACAATTTAACAATTCGAAGCATACAAAGAAAACTTGTTGACCAAATTGTTGCAAATTTTGATCTCTGATGCTTTTAACTTGATTTTTTTTATTTTGTTTATTTGATCTGAACAGGTGATTGCCGGACAATTTCTCTCTGACAAAAAAGTCGGCACATATGTAGAAGTCGAGATGTATGGCTTACCAACTGATACGATAAGGAAAGAGTTTCGCACTAGGGTTGTTCAAGCTAATGGGTTGAACCCTGTATATAACGAGGAACCTTTTCTCTTCCGCAAAGTTGTTCTACCAGATTTGGCTGCATTGCGTTTTGCTGTTTATGATGAATCAAATGGGAGGCTATTGGGACAAAGAATTGTTCCTTTAGATGGACTACAATCGGGATATCGTCACGTCGCCCTACGCACAGAAGCCAACTTTCCTATGTCTCTTCCTATGCTATTCTGCAATATAGAACTCAAGATTTATGTTCCTGATGGTTTTCAGGGTGTGTTTGAGATTAATCTTCCGTGAATTTTGATTAGAGATAGTAAAAAACTAAATAATTGGAAGACTTATTGCATTTTTCATTGAAGTAGCGATAATTAAATGAATTTTTATTTGTCTTAAGACTTCATGGAAGCATTAACTGCACCAAGAGTGGATCGGAAGGCCGAAGCTGCTGCACAGACAAAAATGCGAGGGCTTGGTATTGAGGAAAGTGATAATAAAACCAACATCGAAGCTCCTTTACATCACCATGAAGTAGCCAAGCCTAGAGGTGTGTAAATCTTATTCTTAAATTTGGTAAAGCGAGTATTTCATATTTAAAATAATTATAAATGGAATTAACATTGTTAAAATACTTTTCTTACTGCTCAGAGGAAATGATGTTTGAACCTATTACCGTCGAATCTCTGAGACAAGAAAAGGGATTTCAAAAAGTATCTAGAAAACAGCAAAAGGAATTGGAGTCTCTTAAGAAAAGACATCACAAGGAGAAGATCACTGTACAAAAACAACAGTGTGCAGCTATCGAGAAGATCATTAAAGGAAAAAAGTAAGCTCTATGGGATATAGCTTTTAAAAAAGATTTTCAAAAACTGTCACATGTTGCAATGTGTTGAAATAAGTAAATTATTGATAATATTAACGTTTTCTTTGCAATTATAGCAAAATGGAATTGACAAGAGATCCAAGCGTTCGCAGAGCAGTATCTGAACAAACTGCTCAATGGTCAAGATTAGCAGAGAGACAACGTCGAGAGGAGAAAGAACTCCAGCGAGCACATCTCGAAGAGCGTCGTACCCAATTACGTAAGATGTGTATAGCAGCACAGCTTGCACAATCAAAGCAATTAACAGCGAGGCACGAACGGGAGTTAAAGGAAATGAACGTAAGGCAAGCAAGACTTTCTGTTGAAAGTATGCGCGAAGTAATGAATGACAAAACGCTGAAGACAAGGGGCATAAAGGAAGGTAGATTGAGAGAGAAGCAGCAAAATAATACAAAAAAGTTTATGGAAGAAAGAAAAATCGCACAAATTGTTCAGGCCAGGGAAAAAGATAAATTGAAACTTATTCATGACAAACAGCTTGAGGATTTACAAAAAGATGTAAACGCGGTAAGAGAATATGAATGTCTTTAATTTGTTTTATCCTTGAAATAACTATGTTTGGTCAATTTTTTAGTTTTAAAATTGAAAGCAATCATTTTTTTATATTTCAGATACTGGAAATGTACAAAAATGAAGAGATCGAGTACGAGCTAGGTCCAAAAACTGAATTCTACGCATAATCTCATCGAAATAACCAGCCAAAATATAACGTACTGATTCTATTCGTTAAGTATATTGAAATTTCTTATAAATATAATATTCACTATTGGAATTGGGATCAAATTCTTTGTATACGACAGTTGGACGATACAAAAATCTCGTAGTAATTATTTAATCAGGTGATTGTGTTTAAGACTAGGCACTGGGAATTTAGCTGATGATGAATCTGTTACTATTTTCTTAAATAAAAAGGTCTCAGCTTGTGGTGCAAAGTTTTATCATTACTTGTTACTTTTTCAATCAATGTGTATATGTATCGTGTAAAATGTCTTATGAATCATATAGTTTAAGATAAACATTTATCATATATATATATTATATACATATAATAATGTATAATCTAGTCAAATTTTAAACGACTCGAAAAGATTTTACTATTCAATCATCGATTTTGAATGCATGAAAATTAACTGAAAAGTTGTAGAAACGAGAAAAAAAACTATTTAAATGCCAGAGTTTAAATCAATTATGTAAACAAAGATTGTAAAGTTAAGAACTGTTGTAATACTGTGCCTCTTTCTAACAAGCAAAATCAAATACGTTATTTAAAATACGTATAATAGTATTTTTTTTTTTTTTCTATGCAATCAAGAGCATGCGAATACTATTATTGCAAAGGTGCTTGGGACAAATAGTTGTTGTATTTGTGAAATTTGAAAAATTTCAAATACGTTTATTTTTGAAAATATGAAATAGCTGATTTATATTTACTACTTGATGGAATCGACTTAATTTATATTGAAATATGCAAAATGATTTGAATAATCTCAAAGTTCAAAACTAAACTTCCAACATTCTGGCACTCGAATTATTATTTTCATATTAATATTTATATTCATATCTACTGAATATAGCACACAATATATTGCACAATCAGTCTGGAATTTATCTAAGTTTAATACATATCATGTTATAAGTTATCTGTGTTATATTAATTTTGTTAACTTTTTTTTTCATTTTTTTAAGATCGTGTCCCATTTATATGTAATAAACTTGTTTCATAGTAAAATATATACATATATCTATATTGAAGAGTTGAAAGCCAAAAATCATATGTATGTAAATAATAATAATAAAAGCAAAAAAAAAAAAGAAAAATTATATATATAACATAATAATATATTGTATACATAGATAGATCATTCGGTAATATGTAAATTTCAAATGAAAAATAAACTACACAGTTCCATAATATTTAGACCATCTGAGAACTTTCCATGTTTGAATAAAAACGAATTAGGAAAAGGTGTCTAATTTTAATTTGAAATAAAATGAACTGTTGAATATTTGACAATGAATTTTAATGAAATTTTTTTTCTAGTTTATCATTTTTACAATACATTAAATATTAAATTGTTTAAATAATATTCACATGCTTCGGATCTTCTTCTTCTCTCTGTATAAACAATTTTGTTGAACTGAAATTGAAAATAAGTTATTTATACTGATATATCTTAAATTCAAGTTGAATTAATTTAATTCTATCAAAATTCGGAAAATTTGTTGTTTTTCTCATATTTAAATATACTTAAATGAAACCGGTGTTTTCCGTCTTTGTTAAGAATTATATTCTCATTTGACATAACTATTATCATGTCACTTACTGTGTGGATCAAATCGAATCAGCTCTAACTTGTCGCCAATCCTTTCTCGTATTTTATTGAAGGTATGACCGCTCACCATGCTCTCCATCTGTACCATGATTAGTCTGAAGGAAATCGGAGACGTATTAATACGACTGTATACAGTGTCGTGTATTGCGATGCTTAACGTAATATAATTAAAGTTTAATATGAATAAAGACTAAATGATAGATAACGAAATATTGCATAAAATTATTAATTTTGGTTTTTATTTTAAGAATATATTACGATAATGCCAGTCCGAAATTAATCGAAATTAAAAGCCTTCGAGATGAAAACCAAATCTAACCTAAAAATTAATTATTTCTCCGATTTTGCAGTGATGACAAAAATTATTATCGGTATATTATCTTACTTGCTTTTGGTACGTTTAAGCAATATGTTCGTCAAAAACATTTTATGATGTGATACAGTAGGCAGTAATAAATAGTTAACCGCAAATTCGCCAACGACAATATTACATCCCTTCACACGGATGATATACTAACACCAACTCTGTGCAGAGCTCTGTTGCACCTAGGGAATGAGTAAATTAGTCGATCGATAATGAGAAAATATTTGATATCGATTCAGCAGATTTCATTGAGTTGGTTGTGCCATCCTGTCAGCTATTTTGGGAACTACTTTTGCCGCAAGTAGAGAAGCGGTATAGTTCGAATACTATACCTCAATCTGTGTTTGCAATCTTTGAAACTGGAGTTTTTTTATAACTTACCATAGCATTATTGATCGTAATTAGGTAATTGAATAATTCTTTTAAAACGTAGTGATGTTTTTTAAGATATTACTTTTCTCCGCTGTGACTAATTATAGGTATGAGTAGATAAGCGCAGTTCTCGTATTGAGAATTACCTTATTTATAGCAATTGAGTATAAAATTTGAAAGATGATCACCTAGATAAGGACAATGGTCCATGAAATTTTCGAAGGATACAGAGAGGCTTTAGGTCCTCGTAATCTATACAGTAGAAAAATCTGCGAGTTGAGTAATCGCGAAGGAATTCAAAGAGGTGAAATAAGATAAAGAACGGTTTGAGATACCGACGATAAGTTGGGATGAAAGACGTTAAAAAATATCCCGTTACAGGAGCTCGTTTCTATATGAGTTGATGAACTTTTTCGAGGGTAACCTTTGCGATATATCTACTCGTTCCAAAATCGCGTAATGAATTGCGCTAATAATTTTCTCGTCTCATTCATCCGCAAGATAAATTATTATACTTACATGTAGGTGTGTCTGGAAATTTTTCGAGGTGATATCTTCTCAGCGGGGTGCTACAGCTGCGCGTCACTTTCTATGCACAGAGATTTCTATTTTTTCAGATTTCTGCGATTCTCAATTATAATCCTGTATTCAATCTCCAATCTCAATGCATTTTATATCCAGAAAAATGATTTATTATTTGACAAATTTACTCGAATTAAATTAATTCTTTTAATATTTTGAATAAACTTTTATTACATGAATAACTAAGTGCGTTATCTTATAGGTTTATTTTGATAAAGATCATTTTTCTTGGGTTTTCAATTAAACTCTGTTAGCGCTCAGATACGTCACTATAATAAATTACGTGTTGGATCATGGATAAATTCTTGAGGGAGATACTATGACTTTATTCGTATAAGAGTCAAGCTAAATACATAGGTATATGCAATTATATAATATTATATTAATTATTAAATACATTGCACGTGCGAGTATAACTATAATTAATTAAAATATTCCCAATAAGTATGTATACAATTATGTAATATGTTATATGTATAATATATAGTACGTATCTACGTAAATCGTAAGGCAGTTTAATGATTTTGTGTGTGTTTCTGATAATGCGAGCTTCTCTGAGGGCTTAAGCGCTCTACTAAATGAATTCACCTATTTTCAATTTAAATAAATCCTTCTTCATCCCCGAGGCGTAACTCGAAGTCGTGAAACTTCTAAATGAAAGAATTGAGATCGAATCAAATAAAATGAATATTGTGAAGTTGTAACTGATTAAAGTCCTTCATCTGAAACTTATATTTGTTTTCTCAAAATCCGTATTTATTATCATCGAAGCCGAATTCCAAAGGCTAAATTTCTTTAATAAATTATCGCAGAGGGGTCTGAGAAGTAAAAAAGCTTTCACGACATTGATTATAGCATATCGCAATATTTATTGTATCAGCTAAAAGCTTAAGTTTGATTTAAAGGTCTGCGTGTATTATTCATAGAGAAGCTCACGCGAGGTCCCATATAGTATCTTTCGTCTAAATTAATTTCTAATCTGATTAATTGAAATCATATTATTAAAAGTCTTATTATACAGTGTCTGAAAGGATAGTACAGTTCCATCCGATATAGGTATATGTTACACTACAAATTACGCAATTTTTCAGCGATTTTGCAATTACTGTCATCAAGTAAATTTCCCTCCGGAATTCTACACAGGCATTTGGAGAGAAGGTTTTTGTTCTTTCTCGTGGTACTCATTGGCCCGATCCTCAATGACGCTTTAACCATCGCACATTGCCGGTCAAAGCCATCCAAGAAACGCGATAATTCCCATAAGGATCACTATGGACACGGAATGTCTTTCGGAGTTGTTACAAGCGTCGGCGTCGCTACAGGACTGAACACACCCACGCACATACCTGCAATTTATTTTTCGAATTGTTATTCGTCAAAAAAATCTGCGATATTAAAAATTTTTTTGACGAGCTAAAAATAAATCATAACCGTAGTATGTGTCATGAAACAACAACATCTTGGTCCACTCAGGCACTCATATCACATTTTTGTACAAAAAAGTCCTATACACTTACTTCTCGTCGAAGTAGAATCCCCCGCAATGAGACATCCTTATAATCTCCGTATCTGTTGTCAGAGTCCCACTGTCCAAGGCGCAGCTTCTCACAGTAATTGAAGTCCCTGACTCGTCTGCGATAATGATCATGAATACATTTATCAATTTTATGCTACGTGTAAAGACGTCTATGAAGGGGTTGGTGCAAACAGAGTGTATTTGACAAGACTCGATCAAATTTCGTCCAAGGCTGTAAATTTTCCGAAATTTAAAATCTGATCTCTCTTACCATTTTTCAATTTTTTCACTATTCTCTTCATTTACCACAAGCATATGCTTGCCGTATCGTAAAGAGCACTCGAACATATTTCAATCAGCAATTTTGTTTGCTCTACAATCAAGAATGGATATGATGTAAATATGTGTACATACATATCTATATGTGAACACTAAGGCTCATGGAATTGCGTTGAATAGATAAGATAAAATGATTCGGATAACGAACTAGCAACCCTTTGAAGTGTGCTTCTAATCAGATAACAAGCAAATTGAGGGTGTTTGTGGCACATGGAAACTGTCCAGAATTTGGATATAGCTAATTGAAAGAAGATACGGAGATTTAGGGCATAGTATTCATGGTAGAAATGATCAGCGTGAATGATCATTATCAGCATGGAGACAAAATCGTATTGGAAGTGAGTGAAATGAATATCAATATGAAAAATAGCATTTTTTCTGGACCCACCGTAAATACCAGCAATTTTTATGCACGCTGTAGCTGGGAACAAACCATCACGCCCTTTGCGACCTCCGAGGCAAGGTGTCTCGAGGAAATTGAGGCTTCCATTGTTATGAAAAGGATCGTCACAAGCCTTGTTGTTACCACCAACGGAAACGCATTTGAAGCAATCAATGGCGCTCCCTGTGAACACAGTTCCAAGAATATACAAGAAACAATAGATAAAGGCTCATTTCTCTTGTTCTGTATTGTAATTACATCGATTATAGATCAGTAACAATGTAAATACGCGGTATAGAATCACGAGTAGGGATTTCACTGTGGATTGAATAAACGGATAAGCACATTATCATTACGATTATCGATGAATTGTGTATTTGTAGTCAATTCAAGTATATAACTGATCAAAGTTTTCGCATATTTTCATTAGAAATATATCACAGAATTATTATATTCTCATAGTTTATACTGCGCGTTATGTAGGCGCAGGTATAATCCATCTTGGAGGATGAAACATCCTCATAACCCAAGCCAAGGAAGGATCGAATCTGCCCTTAGGGATTTCTTGTGAATTCACGAGGTTCGCGCGGGTTCGTTGTCCGTGATATATCCTTGGAAAATTTATTTCAAGTATAAATTATGATAAACTCGTCCCATTTCATCGAATGATTACATCGCACGAATATAAAAAAAAAAAAAAAAGCTTTACACTTCTCTTCAAAAATTTTCTCATTCTCTTTCATGTAGCTCACAGCTATACCATATGACATAATTTTTTTCTACCAAGATATGACTGATAATCTTTTTTTTTACATTTCGTAATATAATTTCGATCATTGATCGACCTCGACGACAACTCCTATTTCATTATATATTATACTTTGTTGAGTACACCTTGGTTATGACGATGATGGGACAATAAAAAATTAATCCGTAATTATAACTTTGGGAGACTTCGGCGTGCTATGTTTTCTTAAAGTTATGCTGCTCGAACTGGTCCGATGTGGTTGAGCTAAAGGAAAGTTGGATCTTGTGACTATATAATAACGTCTTATACCTATATCAGATATATATCTACTTTCTCAAGTCTTAAAAAAGTTTCGCACCTACAGTTGTCTCAAATCGGATGACAAATCGGATTTCGTGTAGTGTAGAATTATTGAAGTAGGTATGTATAGGTGCGCAATTGATCGTTATTGTCCATCTATTTACAGATAGCCATTGGTGAAAAATCAATTGAGCGTGTTCAAAAGCCGTTTAAAATATTTCGTTCGAACCTAACAAATCGGCTTTATCTTTCGTACTGTGAATACATAAAGATAAATAAATAAATAAATAAATAAATAAATAAATAAATAAATAAATAAATAAAACTACTGATCGATATATCTTAACAGGCAACATATATCAACTCGATTCCCTGCACCTTGCTCATAAATTACAAATTATTTACTCTCTCTTAATTATGAGCCAATATCGTTTGGCTTATACTTGTCTTCGGTACACAAACTGTGGATTCGAAGAGGGAGAAGCGAATATCGTTAATACCACATATCCTTTGCGCGTTTTAACGTTAATTGCCAAAAATTTCTAAAAGTACGCCTTGAGTGTTATAATCAATTATTCAAAAATATATAAGCAATGTTAATTCCATCAAGTTATGGCTGGCCATGGAGTAAATCTTTACATAGCTTGAATTAATTGATCGAAAAGCATCAACAGGGTGCTAGTTAATTTTTACATTATGACATTGCGCAGGGGTGAGTTTCGCGTAAAAGTCTATAAAGAGAATTCGTATCTGCGGAGTTTTAAAAACAAGTTGATCTATATTGATGCGCATCGTTTTGTTTATACTTACCGGTTTGTAAAGTGACGAAAAAGAGTAATAGCGATGAAATGTTACAACGGATATATGAAATTTTGATTTTCATAGTTAAGCGTTGATTCTGATATTGAATTATGTTAATGGACAGTTTGGACGTCAACTTCTTTCGTATTTTATTAACCGAATCGAAATGGATTCATGTTTTAGTCCCATGTTAAACACACACGATAAATACACACTGTACAGATATTATCGATGCGTTGTTAATTCGATATTGTCTTGTAGAAATTTTCTTCACTATCGTTGTAACTGTTGTTTCTGATCTCAACGAAGCACCTGATAGCAGTGACGGAACCAAACCGTCCACCGAAGTACGCTGTCCGGCCCGACGCCTGACGTCTCGACGTCAAAACGTCAAGGCGTGTGCACGTGTGTGTTGTGGTTCGCCGTCACCATGGTTACTACGAATACCAATAAATAACCACTGCTGAATAACGCTGCGAATTATAATTAAGAAAAAAAAAATTTTTCAATTTTGTTTTCCAAATGATTTGAATCAAGGCTCGTTTTTACTTTTTTCAATTTTTAAAATACACCATCACTCAGGGTGTCGATGATATTTCACAAAATTGATGTTTTTTTTGTTCTGGCTCATTGATTTAGTAAAATAAATTAGTTTATGGACATTTTGGCCTTTTTTTAATTTCTATTTTCTTGCAAGAGGCTCAAATTCGGAGTCGATATACGAAAACTCGATTTGTACTTACGGTTCTATGCTAAAACTAAAACGGTAAAAGCACAAGCACAAAGTAATGAGTACTTAGCTCATATTATATAAGTTCATGGATCTGGCGTGAGCAACATACTAGTAATGAATGTGCCTGTGAACACGTAATTTGTGGGTGTGTTCGCTTCGTGTTTAACAGGGTGGTATATGAGAAATGGTATAGGTAACTTATGGTAAATATTTATTAAATTTGAAAAAATATTCCAATAGGTATCGATATCAAAGAAAATTTTTTATTTTACATACAGAATTATATGACACTCTATAATGTTTGAATACTTTTTTTATTTCCTTACGCAGATTCATGCAATAATTAATTTAATAAATTTACGATTAAGAAAACCACAATTCACGCTTATATGTATACTCAAAAAAAATTAATTTTTTTTTTCAAAATTTTTTATTAAAACGATTTCGGATTAAAATGAATGAAAAATTATTTAATTCGCTTCAATATTCACCCTATTTGATTTTATTCAATCCAAAATTTTACATAAATGAATTAATTAATTCGCTTCTGTGTATAATACGTTTGATCAGTAATGTTCCATCGAACATCTGAATTCCATTCGGTTTTCTGCATGTATTAAAACTCCAACCATTAAATATAAATAATAATATATCGAATAACGATGATGAAAATATCTAAAAATAATAAAAGATCAAAGTAACTGCGTTGAATTTAGATAAAATTTGAATTACACGCGGTTAAACTTGACTCTAAAGTGTATTTGAAACTGTATATCCATCGCATATTACTTATGTTTGTGAATAATGATATATTGTTCATCCTTTTCACCTTAATCCCATCTCTGTAGGCCCCCTGAGGATAAATATCAATCGTTTTAAAAGGCGTTGTCTTCTAATTACAGTTTCGTAATCGTTAGATGAAATATCTGATTCGAACGGTCCCGCAAAAACGTGAAACAATCGTGCGCGAGCGTATATGATGAGGTCATCCAATAGCGAGGCTCGTCGCAGCCGTCCATAGCTGCTCTGCGGAACGATGTGATATTTAGTTAAAATGTGTCATTATTTTACTCTCTTATGCCGTTATTTTATTTAAATGGACGATTATTGAGTGCGGGGTGTCGTTGTTATTGGGTGCCTGCGTATGCTTGTTACTATGGGTCAATCATCAAGTAACACCGGGCACAGCGGTGAGTAAATGAAAGGTTTATATTAATGCAGATTTTAGTTGGCGAAAAAGAATTAAAAAAAAAAAGAAGAAAAAAAAGAAAATAGAAAAAAATAATATTACATTTTTTTTGTTTTTGTTTTTTTTTATTTTTATATTCTCTCTTGTATTAATTTCATTAAATATCCGGTTGACGTTTCTAATTTAATCTCAGTTCTACGCCCTTAAAGTAATTATTATTTCATGAACTTTGTACCCAACTACCGGTTACATATTACGTATAATAAAATGAGTCTCGTTGATAGAATTTCATCGGTGAGAAAAACTCCGAGACATAACCTAAAATTTTTCAGTTATCGATGTGCATTTATAGGTTATGATACAACCTGAGTATCGTTATAATAATAAAATGACTTGCCAATTAAATTTCTCGGTAGATTTTTTTATTTATTCATTTCGGTACGCTACGGATATTGCTTTTTGCCTTATAAATCATGATTTTATTTTATACCTAAAACCTTGAACTTGGTACAGAATGCTGCTTTATCATTTGCGCAAGTTAATTAGCGCCATCTGCACAAGGTAAGTTTTAATAGCAGATTATCAGCCTTGTCGTGTCGATAAGATAGGTTTCTTGACCAGGTAACTTACGAGTTTTAATTTTCGACGAAATTAAATGCTGATAAGAATTATAGATAAGAAAGGAAGTAGAAATGGATAGAAAATGTTTAAGAATAAGCGCGAAAAATATATAGAGGTAATTTTGTACTTCGAAATTTATTCGACACGTGTATAACACGTGTTTGAAATATTTACGATTTACTATTTATTCAAAACTCTATGGATTACTTGACCCTCGGTATATTGCATTATAATTCTTGGCAAACAACAACCATCACTTCTCTCGTCATATTTTCTACAATATACTTAATACCGGCTTAATCCCGCACATGTTGAACACTTGTTTTCTTCAACCGGTCTCTGCGGTCTCTCGGACTTGCAAATTTACCTGGTCTTTGTAAATTTATTACCATATACTGCAGGCGCGAGTTGAGAACAGAGAAAGAGGCGGTTATTAGGGATATCCCAAAAATGGTTATATCCCCACATCTGTTTTTCAATGTCTCAAGGTTCTCATGCTTCTTTCTTTATTCCATATATTCGAATTTGCAGAAAAAATATTTTCAGACAACAGTTTAGCATCGAATTTAAATATAAACAAAGTTAAATATCAACATCCAACGGTTCTTTAATTTTAACAATTAATCGTAATCGAAACAGAGATTAAACTTGTCTCGATATATCCAATTGATTCGATTATATATTAATATAAGTAATGATAAATGCGAGTTTTATAACGAAGCTAGTTACCAGCTTGAGAACACCTGTACTTTGCATCGCAACTAAAATTTCGGTGTTCGGCTTGCAAGATGGCCCATCCACATCCGAGTTCTCACCCCCAAAAACCCCCCAGAATCCTCAACAAGCCATACCTGTAGGTGGGTAGCCGTGACTTGAAGCTTCGTGCGTATATAGACAGTAGTTATATAGGTGTAGCCCTTGAGGTGGCATAGCCTGTGCCACAGATGTTATTGTCATATGGCAGACACACCGGACCTAAAATCCTGAAATAAACCTAAACTCGATAGCCAGTAGTGCCTTCACCTTCGTACATATACATACTGTAGGTATGCCTTTGGGTCATAAAGGGATATCGGTGCACGTTGTAGAAACATTTATTATGGAAAAATGTGCACCATTGAACGGTATGCACTTGCACGAAAAGAAAATTACTCAATTACTTTACAAGTATAATAATCATCGGAATTCCCATCAAGTTTTAGTTTACAGCTCAGTTTCTATTCAGTATATCTACTTGGATTCGGAGTCAAGAAATATCGAATCATATCTGTTCCTGACAGCTTTTTACAATGAATATCTGGAATTCAAATGCTGATGTAATTTCGCGATTTGTAAAAATTGAAGTTTTATTTTTATCGATTCTTTATCTTGCTTTTTATCATTTTCAGAGTTTACTGCGGGGACAATATCTCTGACTAGACATACGTATGATATTGAAAAGTTATGGAAAAGAGTAGAGTATTGATTCTGCAGATTTCGTATAATATTGGAATATAATCTATATCTAGCCGCACGCTACCGAATCGGTTCTTTCAGATTCTGATTTACTTCTAAAGATACATTATTCATACTGAATTTTGGTAATTTATTTTTCAGGGTTTTGACGGTTTATTAAATCGTTAAGTAAAATCTAAACTTTCAGCGAATGTCGCCGTCTTGACATCCTCCAACTACCACAGGGCAGCGACCCACTTCCTATATGTATTTATACCGGTCCATAACTACTCTACTCTTCTCTGAACAGACAGACGGCGAGTCGGTTTGCTCCGAAACTTGATGAGAAGAATCAGTAATCTTGCTTCTACCAATAACTGTATATATATTATATAGTTCCTCGACTAACTCCATCAATTCAAGATTAACTAATAAATTCTTGAGTCAATTTGCGTGGGTGGATTCCCAAAAATCTAATAGATTCTCGTTGATTTTAATTCAGAGAAGTGATTCACAGCTTTAGCTAGAATTGAATCAATATCTTATCTCTAATTTTCTTTATAAAACGTTGCTTTCAATTAGGCAAAAAAAAATTTCTACGCCTACTGATGGTTTATTTAAATCAAAAAAAGAAAGTGCGGAGTTTTTAAATGCCTGTAGGTATATGTATGTACGTTTACTCAATGTGAGCCCACACATTCAGTAAGTGTGTGAATATTCTATAACGATTTTATATATACGATGAATAGACCATTGAGTAATTTGCATAATACGTTCGTTGAATAATCCCTCTCAGCTGATCTTATTTTTGGTGCCAAGTTTCATCGATCAAGTTAAAGATCGTTTATAGTTTGTATAGGTCTACCTGACCTAGAGTTTATAAAAAGAATTTTTGACAAAGAATTTTAGTTGACCTAGGAGGTAGGGCCCAGAATTTTTGCGTTTTTGTTATACCTCGTAGTCTAGAGAGCCGAAAAACTTACAATGCAATCTATTTTTTTTTTTTTTTTTTTCTACTTGTGCAACGAAATGCAACGTCTTCGTAATACCTGCACTAGTCAGTCAAGTAAACCGACCATCCTGCAGCTCTTTAAATCTTCCAAGACTTAGCGGGGGTGTTTTTCCACGCTAGTTTTTCACAAAGGTAGATCGTTTAAAGCCTCTAAGGTTTAAAGTTCAAAGGTTTACAGGTACGGAAATCGTTGTTTGAATTTGGGACGGTGTACCCTACGAATCAGCTGACAGAAAATCGTGGGAGTATTTTTCTACCCTGTAGCTATATGGTTAGGAGATTTATTGATCTTTCGTTTTATTGCGGTATGTTTCACAGTTTTCCCGCCAAAATAACACAAAGACTTTTCCTGAAAATTCAACGAATTATTAAAAAAAAATAAATAAATAAAAAAAAAAAAAATCGATAGAAAAATGTATATATTTTCAAACATTCATATCTGTTGAATTTCATCGTGTGTCGCCGGAAATAACGCTTGAATAGTTTCCCAAAAATGCAAAAGGGATAAAATTAAAAAGAAGAAAACAAAAAAAAAAATTGATTGTAGGTGTTTTTTCGGAATTTTGTGAACGGTGTATAACCCAGTCGGTATTGAACCGCGTGAAGTTATAGGTATAGTTGGTTAAACAAACAGGAACTAGATCATTGCTGCAATATTGGTTAAAATCGTCTACCTATCTATACTACGTTATAGAAATAACTAAACATCGGATGATATTATAATCGCAAAAGCTAATATGCGTTGGCTAATATTATTCTTATCGTTAGATCATCAAGGCAAATTTGACTGTAAACATTTTCTTAATAACATTACCCACCCATTTCACGTCTTGAGGTAAACTTCGAACTTCGAATCGACGACTTCTATGTCAGATGTGCATTATAGACAATTTTTTTTTACTTCTTACGATTTTTTTTAATACAAAATTTTGAAATGTATATTTGAATCGAGAAAAAGGATCATTCTTTTGAGATCTTTTTTGCATCTTGCCAAATTCTCTTCCTATTATTATTTATTTTTTATTTTTTTTGTCGATTCGAAAATATGCAGAGAATGAACAAAATTTTAACAGATTAAAATTTTTGATCGTGTATAATTGTGAGATTTTGAAAATCACTTTCTAGTATGTTAATCGTTTTAAGCTATTATACCTACTCGAGATTTGAGTAGTGAATCTCGTGCAGTTAAAGCCCATCTCGTAAACTTTCTTACTAGAAAATCGTATACCTACTGCATGCTGTTCCAAAAATATCCTGGTAGCGTCGCGACGCCCGCGTACATATATACATACGTGTTTGAACCCGGGGTAGGTTTACGAGGAAGCTGTGCGGTATGAGAGGGGTGCTTAAAGTACACGTACGCTTCGTTAAATAATGTATTTCCGTGTAAAGGTACGTGGGCATAAAAAACAGAAAAAAAAAACAAACAAAAAAGAAGATCAACCCTTTCAGTTAATTTACGAATTAAAAAAAAAAAAAAAAAAAAAAAAAAAATGGAATAAATGGAAACGTAGAAAAAAATAAAAATTTAGAAATGGGAATAATTTACGGCCTGATGAGGTCAGTTGTGATCGTAGATTATAGACTTCGGATATCGAGCTAAGAAAAAAGCACTGCGGGAAAAAATGGGTTTGAAAAATAAAAAGTAAATGAAAAAATAGACGACGATACATATAAAAAAAAAAAAAAAATTTAACTCGGTTTTACCAATTGAACGAGTCAAACAACGACTATAAGTATTGTCCAAGGCTGTGCCAGTTGAAAAAGAACTAGTGTTGATGGGTAGACCTACCGATGTGTCAACGGCCGACTCAGTGAGCTATAAGGCTGTTACACTACGTGTATATGAAACGACTAACTAACTAACGGACACCCTCCTCAGAGCGTCGTTTTACGGCATCGTCACCGGGTCAACGATGCAATCTTTGGCTAAGCCAGTCGTCTACAGACGTCAATCGTCTATATATATCGAATTAGGTTACTCACTTAACTTTAACCCTATCTGCTAACTATCGTTTGAGATATCAATAGATTTTTTTTTCACAATGATCTATAGGGGGCCAGTTTAAACTGTAAACAATGATTGCAGAATTTAAATTGATGATTAATTCGGTCGATAGAAATTTGTAACATTTTTTTTTTTTTTATCTTCTTATAAAAATTTTGTATGAAATTATATTCATATGGATATATGAGCGAAAAAAGAGAGGCTAAAGTTTTACTCATAGGATAATAAAATCGTGGTGGATAAATTTTGGAATTCTGGAGAGTCTGGAAATGTCAGGTAGGTAATTTTTGTCTCGAGAAAGGGATTTTTTTTTTCTTTCATCTTTCTGCGTATGACATAAATCGTGATGAAAAATCAGTTCGGATATTACAGAATATTATTAAAATGTGATCTGAAAAGATGATAAAAAATTACCACTGCTATTTTATTTTATACATATAATATTGTATAGGATTTATTTTTCTCGTTGATCGTAGGATTGTAGAAAAAACTAGATCAATCTAGAATTTAGTGCCTTTAGAAGACTAAAATGTAAAAATCTATTATATACTTTCTCTGATGAATGTTATGATAAACTCATCATGAAATGGTCAGAAAATGAATGATTTAATCCAAAAATAATCCTGTACGAAAAAATTGATTAACGAATGGACCAATCTTGTAACATGCAAATATCGATTAATCATAAATCAATAAGAATCAATACATTGAATGATTAATTGATGATTTATTCGATCTTACTCGATTTTAATTAATTGATAAATCAACTGATTCTAATTGATACAATTTTGCAATCGATAATCGATCAGCATCATTATTCAATCTTAAAATTGAATGGAATGAAAAGTCATGGAATTTGAAATCTCAGTAATAAATTATGCAGATACTACGGAGTAACTTATTTTAGCAAAGTCACGACTGATAATACAGAGCATTAAAATTACCCCAAAATTTGTGTGAAAAATGAAAAAAAAAAAAAATCCAAAACTTGATCAAATACACGGGATTTAATTGACTGGCTGTATTAATCTTATATGGATTCTAAATCAGTATAGGGTGTGAACCCTATTGTCAGATATTTTGGCAATCGTGGCCCTATGTACCTACATGCGTTAATGATTGGCTTAAATTTATATCGAGGGTGCAAATAGCCCCTTTGACAGCAGGCCAACTCGAGTTCTTCGGCTACTGCCATGCCTATGCGTAGCTATCGGAGCTCTATTCCGAGTCGGCAAGGTGTTCGGTTCGCTAATTTAAAGTTGTAAGTCTGGATGGGTCGCGTGTGCCAGGCGGGGCACGGTGGGACCTTTTCCAATTGACGTCACGCACGCTCTTCTTCCTTTTATTTTTCTTCTTCTCTTCTTCTTCTTCTCCTTGATCTTTTTTTTTGTTTTGAACTTTTTTATCTTCTATTTTTTATTCTGCTTCCCGCTTTCTCTCCCTCCTTGTCTGCCGCTACGTCTTCTCAGTCGGTTTTCTCCTCTTTTTCGTTTTCGTCTTGTTCGTCTTCTCCTTCTTCTCATCATCCTATACCTATATACTTGTATATACCTCTCTTTCGAGAGTCAAAAATACTACGGAACGATGTAAGTTTAGGTTGGCGTATTGCAACGCCCTGCACCCGGAATAGCCTCCGCAGACTCCCCCCGGCTCTGATTAGATCCTCCTCTCGTCTGTTAGCTTGCATGTGTCGAGCGAGAAGTTTGGCTAACGTCTGGCCCAGCCAAGGGATCCATAATTGTATATCGCGTTCTTGTATTAAGTTACGAACAAACTATTCGAACTAATTTACTGAAAAGAAAAAAAAAAAAAAATCTACTTCTTTTGATATACTGTTTGATTACTGTTTAGTCCTCTAGATATGAAAGAGCAATAATCAACCTTTGAAATCGAAGTTTCAAAAATCGGCAAGTTTGCACATACACATACACACACACGTGCGAATATTCGTCCAAATTTATCGTACCTCAACGTGTGTGAAAAAAGGGAAATTTTTTTGTATATATAAAGAGTGGAAAAGAGGAAATGTTGTTCTAAATAATTTACCGGGATATCAAACAGCATCCCCCTTAGTCATTACAAATAGCGTAACATATATCATTGCAGCATTTATTTAAAAGATATGTCTACGGTTGAACGAGATCCGCAAAATATATCGCGTTAAATTTTTTTTCTTTTTGTCCGTTTTTTTTGTTTTTTTTTTGTATTCTCGTTAAAAATAACCCCCGTGGAACCGTATATATCGTATGTAATTAAAGAAGCCACCCTCTCTCTGGTGCGCACCAATTCCACCCGAAGTCTACACCGCGGGGTGAAAATATATATTATAAAAAAAAGAAACAGAAAAAAAATCCCTATGCATTTTATGTGTGTGTAGAGGTCCAAAAAAAAAGAAGAAAAAAAAACGTTTTTATTTTTTTTTGATTTGCAAAAACGCCACAAAACAAATGTCACCGTGGGGGTGACACAGGCGTCGCTTTATATAGGAGCAAAAGAGAGAAAAGAGGGACTTACATGACACTTCTATGGGTGTTTTTTTTTTTTTCTGTTTTTTATATAGGATTTTTTTTTTTCTTCCCAGACTCGCGATCATGTTCATTGAGACCCCTCTTTGTGCAAAGGGTTGACGAGTCCGGGCGTTTCTATATCTCCACTACCTCTACACAGCTATGACTATACGGAACTTGGTAAAAACTTATAGGGTTCATATTATGCGGTATATATATAAGCTTTAGTACAACTGTACTGGGAATCAAAGCACTCGTTTTCACCCCGTTGACAAGAAAAAAAAACAAACAAATACGGTTCGATTGTAAAACATGGACTATCTAGGGGGGTCATCATTTATTTTTATTGGCTATCTATAATGTATGTTTCTTCTCAATAAATTTTTGAAATAAATTCTCATAAAAATAAAAAAAAATTAAAACGAAAAAAGAAAAAATGATAGAAAATTTTTTTCTTCTCTTTATCATTTTTGAAACTTTTCTGCTTTTGAAATCTAAAAATACTTAAATTTCTCTTTATTGGTTGATACATGCGAATAGACGGAATAAACTTATCGAAACAGTTTAAATAGAATTGTTGATATCTTTATTGTTGTTTGATCAATATAATTGGAACGATTATTACATAGTTTATAAACTAGCTGTATCTTCACCTTATGATAATTTCTTAGCAAAGTAGTAGAAGAAAGGAAGGGGAAATACGGCATGTGCTACCAATGTGGCTATATGTATGTATATAATACGTTTGTACTGCAGTTTGCATTATACTCTTTATTATTTCGTTTCTCATTCATCATTCATCATTCCTCACTCCTCACTCCTCTCTTATAGCTCTCTTAGCTCTCTTCACTCTTTCTATTCCATACCATTTCCATTCCATTCCATTCCATGTCATACCATGCGATGTGCCATTCCACTTTTAAAACTCTTTTTCCTTGAGTCGCGCGCGAGATTTCTCTCTCTTTTTTTTTTTCTGTGAATGCTTATTATTTGTGACTGAATGGGAATTTGAACGCGAATATAAGAGAGCTGTGCCTCGATGCAGAAGAGCCAAACTGCAGTATGCACCTGGTGCTCAACTTCATATAGTACGAATGCATCTCCTTCCTATCCCTCTCCCTCGTTCCTGGATCACAATACTTGCCCATTATTTATACGCGTATTTTTAGCTGCGAGGTAATACGAAGAAAAAAAGAACACGAAATAAATGTAAAAATAAAAAAACAAAAAATAAAAAAATAAAATTGATTCATAATTATAGTAGGTACATAACGTATATGCCTATATGTATGGATACCATGCAGGCGCAATTACTGGTATATCATAATTTATACCTATAATATACACAGATAATTAAATGATTTTTTTGAAACATGATCGATATAATTGAAAAATGAAACGAATAAAGTTAAAAATGAGATAAAAAAGAGCTCATCTCAATTACTTGACGCACGCAATACATAAATTTAATGCGCGTAAGTAGGTTTAATTTTGATTGCCCCCAAACTCGACGCCCCCACCGTTCGTTCCTTCGTTCACTCATCGTCAGATAATACGGCCACACGACGTATTACGGCGGTCGCGTGGCTCTCTTGGGTTAAGAGAAGAGAAAAGAAGAGACGAGAAGAGAAGAGAAGAGAAGAGAAGAGAAAAGAGGAGAGGAGAGAAGGGAGGAGAGAGGTTCACCACCTGCCGTACCACGGGCAGATGTCCGTCTGTCCGTCCGTCGCGGAGTCGGTCCGATGGCTTGCAGCAGCTCTCTTGCGCTGCCAGAAACCCGAAGAAGAAGAAGAAGAAGATCATGAAGAAGAAGAAGAAGAAGAAAAAAAAGAAGTATTTGAGAGCCGTCATTCTTCTGCCGTTAAAATTCGTACAGGCAATTTATTGGACATTGACCAGAGTCCAATAGCGGTATTAAAGATGCTCGGTGTCAAAATTATAAGAGAACCGTACTCGCGAAGAGAGATCGAATTTTTATCGATGCTGTATATAAACGGCGCGTGAGAATTCTGCGAAGATAGAATTTTGAGGAAACCAAAACCAAAAAAAAAAAAAAAAGAACTACAGTCATTGAACCGACCGATCAACGTCTTATTTTAGAAAACATATTTATCTATATTTCATGTAAATTGTGGTGCTGAGGCACTTTGTCCTTGATGATGAGTCGATACATAGCTATTTTAACACGGTTATTGTTAGTGTATGTATCTACCTGATCGATTTAATCGAAATAAATTTCTATTGCTAATTAACTGTCATCGCCTCGGTCATCGCATCATTGCAGTACAGTTTGTTTATAGGATCACTTTAGATCTTTCATTCTTTTAATTAATTGTTAACGGGAATTTTAATACCGATACTATAAGGTTCTCAAGTAAAATTGGACAGGGTTAACGAGATTTGAATATCGTTTCATGCCCAGATTGGTTTTTATACTCTTAAATACTTGATTTTATGGTAAATTAACAAAATGATCGACATTTCGGAATTCATGATTTTTTTATTTTTATTTATCTATTTTTTTGCTTTCTAATTAAAATCATTATTCAACTGAAATCTTCTGTTGGAAAGATACGCGCGGTATGGTATTTAATGAGTTGAATAAAATTTTTAGATTTTTTTCCATACAAAAGCTACACGATTATTCAATAATTTGAAAAAAAAAAATGAATAAATAAATAAATAAATAAAAAATACAAGCTTTACTTAAATTAAACAAAAAATAGATTCCTTGGTTTGTTAAAAACGAAAGCAAAAAAAAAAAAAAAAAAACAAAAATGAAAAAACGAAAAAGAAAAAATAATTTTTTTTTCCAACCCTGTTATTTGAATTATTAAGTTTATGGTGTAGCTTTGAGTCATATAGACATACTGTAAAATGACATAAGCGATTATTATACAAGGTATATGATTGATATCCGAATAAATAAAATGAATTATGGCGTAAAGTCGCGTGGCGTTGCGTTTAGTCTGTGGTTTTCTTTACAATTTTTCAAACGTAACGGTCGCGGGTTTTGAGCCATACCCTGAAGGGCCGTCTGTAAACAACCGACAATTAGTATAGTTGGACGATGCCCTGTACGGGCCTTGACGGTGCGGGACGTGCTATGACGATGCTGTTGTCAAGTGAAGGTATTAAGCGCGGAAGCGAGCCCGACAGATGTTGGGAATTTCGAGATCGACGAAGACGGAACCACATTGAACCAAGAAGACAATGAGTCTGCTGCACGCTGCTGGCGCGTGGCTCTTCGGGCCTTCGAGCCTTCGGGCCCCTTGTCCTTACCTCGGTGGGGGTAACTATGGGACTTTGAGGGCCTCTCTTTGGGTCAGAGAACCCGCTGCTTCCCGCGCACATGTAAATGCGCAAGTCGTAGTCCGTAGGTTCGTTAGACTTTTTACTTTTCTTTTCTTTCCGAGCAAATAAAATTCGCTGGATTAATCCCAGCGATAATTAGTTTAATTTTAGTTCCAAATGTTTTTATTCTTTTCCATTCTTCTTAAGGTAAAAACATGATCAAATGCAGACATGTTTTGAACCGAATTTTATTAATAGTGCTGAAAATTTCCGGCTCCGGCTCCGTTTCATTTTCTTTATTTCATTTTATTTCTTTCTTGGAGCTGTTTGTCGATACTAAGTGAACTGTACAAGATAAAAAAAAGAAGGGAAAAAAAAAGAAAACTATGTTACACGGGGATACCGCAAGTAACGGCAGCGACTGGAAATGTGAAAGATATTTTTTTCTAGATAAAAACCCGCTAAACGTATCGGGCCTTATGGTCCTCTTTCCGGGCCTTACCAGCTGACACCACTTCATGTTGCTGCACGTGGCCATTTTTTAATATTTTTTTTCAACTCCATTTCATACGTGCTTCGCTTTTTTTTCTACGTTTTTTTTTTTTTCTTTTTTCTTTTTTCTTTTTTAAAGCGATTGATGATTCTATTTTGAGCAATTTCTTCGAGGGCTATTCCTTCTGTGCTCACCGTCAGGTCCGTCGTCAGGTGCTTCCATTTCAGATCGAAAGATATCGGCCAGATTAATTGTGCGGTTAACTTTTAATCGCAAATTATACGGAAACCAATGGGGTGTTTGAAATTTTATGGTTCCCGTCTAGCCCCGACATACGAGCTATTGAGATCCAAAGAATAAAGCTGTCAAAAGTATACAGCGATGATGAATGCTCGCAGAAAAACCAGAGTCTTGTCAAATCCATAAATTTTATTGACTGAACGTTAAAAAAAATTTCCTTTTCGTTGAATTTTGCAAGAATAAGGTTCATATTAAGTTCATTGAATCGAAACCAGGCAGTAAGAGACTGAAGTTCACATCGTGTTATGAACTCTGAAAGCAGTTAAAGCTTCTGGAATATTCGTGTCACAGTCCAGCTGTTGTTGTCAGGAATAAGAATTCCACAATTTCGGTGCTGGACACGTAAACGTCAGTGAATTTATCCCCAAACGCGGAAAGTTTATTCACCGTCTCTGTACATTAATATCTGATAAACCTCTTCTTAAAAATCTCTCCCATTTCGACTTTGCAGACATAGAAGAAAAAAAAATAACTCCAAAAATTATTTTCACTCCCACAATCAGATTCTGGACATCGACCAAATAGTAATCGTATCTTTTTGGCTTTTTCCGTGGACTATTCTATATGATACAATGCCTGTCATCGTTAAGGGTCGATTGTTAGTTGTTTACGATTTTTCGGACAAATACGACAATTTGGTTGATCAACTGCGTAGGGCTGATGGTCAGTCAGTTGTGGTCAGTTGCTGCAGTGGTCAGAGGGATGGTGAAGCGATATCGGATAGATAGTCAGGGAGAGAAGCAATAGCCTCGATCAGTCTCTGACAATATATCCATGACATATGTGAAAATATTCTTGACCAGTCGGACAGTGGTCAATTCCCTCGATGAATTGACCCCATAGACATTGTACAATGGATAGTATAGTGACGGACTGTTCGATTGTGAAAACAATGATTAGAATTGTTCCTGCGATGGAAAAACACACGTGCAGAATTGCATTTGATACTTTTCGCATATGGACGGAGTGGAAAGCGATGATATTTCCATTTCTGAAGTTGTTTAAATCGTCTGTTAATAAAATTCGCTAAAAATAAAGAAAAGAAAGGAAAAGGGAAGAATAAAATAGAAAATGAAACAAGGAGACAAAAAAATAGGACAAATTTACTGTCATGATGGTATGGCAGTGCGTTACGAGATCTTCTAGAACTTTTAAGAATTCCTTATACGTGCTGTAATCGCCCTAAAGACCGAGATAAAAAATGAAACTCTACCTGCCCAGGAAGACTTATAAGCGAGCGTCTATTTTTTCCCCGAAAAATTTAGGACCGGTTCTAAAGCCTAGTATAAGATTTTGTACGCGTGCCAGTTTCGTAGACCCTTAGGGATTTTGGGACTAGAAGTTTGAAAAAAATAGAAAAATAAAAAAAAAACATGTCAAAAAGTTTTGCGGACCAGAGCCGCACTAAAAGTTCTCCATTTTTTTTTTTTTTTTCTCAACTGAACAAAGATCATCTGATCTACCGTTCTGTTGAGAGAGGGACCTTCTTCGATTCAATCGTAGTTCTTCAATGGAATAAGGATAAGTCAGGTAGCAACGAAAGTTCTTTAAGAAATAAAAAAAAAAAAAATAAATAAAAAGGTAAAAGATACATAGAAACACCGTTCATTTTCCTGTACCATAATTTTCGTTGGTTTACCTTACCTTACCTTATCTGCACGTGCCATCGCGAACTGCAGGAATTGATCAATAACCAAAATTACCTGACGTAACGGAACGGATTCCTCCGTTTCGAGGTTGGTCATAGTGAAACCCGATGCTCAGGAGATTGGTGCAGGGGTCCTGGATAGCTGGCTTAATTCCTAACACAATGAAATTTCTCGTTTAGTAACCGCGCCGTCTGGAGAATTTCAATTCAGGAAATCCTCAAACTCCCCTAACTCCCCTCTGCAGGTATTCTGAATCAAGGAGGCAGCACATGGATGTCGTGTCGTGGACCCCATGCGCGGTTACATCGTATTGCGATATCCTGTCAGAGATGGGGGATGCAGATTGCGGTGTTACTAAGCGGAGGTTCTCGCCGACGTAGGTATAACTATAAGGGAACTCCTGGTTCCTATATACGGGGGCACAGCCCTCCTTTACCCCTGCAATTGAACTTCGGGGCCCAGACGCTATTGTTTCATAAACAATACTAAACTCGGCAACCACTCACAACATATCTCATTCACTTTGCTCACTGCTGTATAGGTCAGTCGTTCCTCCAGACTGCAGGCATCAGCCTTAGTACTATTATTTCTTTCATTATTTTATAATATGTGTGTATTTGAACCGGGGTAAATTATCAAAAGATATAATTCTCAGAGAGTAGGTACTGATCAGCTTCTTTCGTTTAAAATGATCCTCAGAACTGAAATAATTAGGTATTTTTTTATTTTCATTTTTTAATTCTAGGTATAAGCGACTAGTCTTATTTTTTTTCTACACACAACGTCATTCAGTATCGGGTAAAGCTTGTCACTATAAAAAAAGCTGAGGATGGTTAGTCCCTTCAATTTCATGCGATCGTTGGATAACGACTTAAATGACTTTTGACCAGTCCGCAAGGTTCTCGAGGATGAGTCGAGCGTGTTAGACCTTTAGTTTTTTTTTAAGACCCTTGCTTATACTGGTCACTATATTCAAGGCACCCGTACCGATCTTTCATTAGATGATTACGAGAGGTTTTTCGAGGACAGATGCCCGGTGACTCGAATATTTAAAATGAGTTATACACATATATATGTTTTTTTTTTCATTTAATTTCGATTGGGATCTACCCTATACGTGAATTAGTACCCGTTATATAAGTAACTTTGTCCACGAATGACTGTGTATAGTCAACGTTAATAATATCCGTGTGTCCAGTCCGAAGTTAAACACCCATCAAAGGAATACAGCAAAGACTTGCGGATTTGACAATTCTGATTTAAAAATATCTCATTAACCAAAAATACAAAACTAAAAACTTATTTGGTCAGGTAGGACGGGGCCGAAGCCTTATTACTCTAATTCACCCCTCGAACACAATAGAGCCAAGCTTAAGAATACCTACATTCACCTACCCCTGTATATTACAGTCGTGCACGGTACGTACTACTTATTCATAGTTTGTTATTTGGACAAGACTAAGAGCAAACAAAAGATTCGATCATATCTGTTAATGTAGAAGCGTCCGTTGTCCTATCGAATTTCTCGCTCTCCTATACTATAAAATAGTGGCAAAAAAAAAAGTCTCATTTCCTGCTGCGCCTTGCCACGCGCCTATTTTGTTACTATGCAAACCTAAGCTGGTATACTTTCTTGTACGTTTAATAAAGGGAAAGAGGTGATCGAGTAGAAGACAGCTGAAACAACGGCCATGATCTCTACAGTTTTTCATACCATTGAGAGGGTTTAGTCTCTGCGTTGTACAAAGTCAATAATAGTTTTATGAACAGCGGTGTACATATGAATGATCTCGAGAAGGAATGGAACGCTTTTTACTTTTTAAAAATCTCTCAAAGTATCTGAGATGTAAATTTTTGTCTGTTTTTTGGTTTTTATCGATATTTAAATATATGGGAGGGTTTAGCAACCCTTGAAGGTATGTCTGGAGACCACCCTCTCTCGAAAATTTCTTTTTGAAAGATTCGCAGGCTGATATCCAGGTGACGATTTCACGGATCTCCCCTGTACCCTGCAAATAGGATCCTATTTTCTCTAAAGGGGATTGAAAAATGGAAACTCCCTTGCTACAATCCTTCGGCATGTGATCACCAGGTGATACGTTAGAAACAGAGTACCGTAAACTGCGTGCACGCGTGCACCTATTTCCTATGTCCAGGTGCCCTAAGGTTCCGGTGATTTTCAAAGGTATATATATGAAAGTTCTCTCGCGTCAATTCCTTCACTCTGATGAATATATATACCCCGTACTTGTATGTATGTATCTAAACCATATGCGTATTGATTCTTATAAAAGCATATTTATTTACTCACAGCAGCTGCGCCAATGCAGACCCGCCATGATGTAGTGAAGTCATAATTTAACCCTTTCGAATTTATCGAGAGAAATTTTTTTTTTTTTGGAAATTTGAGTAGGAAAATTGTCTTCAAAGTTCAAATTGTTTATCGTAGAACTATTAATTTTTTTTGTCTTCTTTTATTTTTTTTTATTGAATACGCTCCTCCATGATGGGTCAGTGAAAATTATTTGACTCACGATGCCGCTGCACCTGGAGAATATCAATTTCGAAAAAACATGACTTAGCAACGATCTAAGCCATTGATGAAAAATTAATTTCTGGTCAAAATCAGACCTTGAAGATCGGTGCCTTTCGTCTAAAAAAAAAAATTAATTAGCTAATAGCTCACTGCAGCGATCATCGCCGATTTATTTAACGATTCAAAATTTATCTACCTATATACCATGTCCATCGTGCATCTTACCATCATTAGCCGTATTTCGCTTTGCCTCGCTTAAGTCGTTCTTAAATTGCATAATAACAACCTCTTCAAATGCAAGTAGGATTATCCAAGCGCCTGCTGTATGTAAATTGTCTTTTTTATATTTTTGTTACGTAGTTTTTTTTTTTTTTTTTTAATTTGTTCTTTTGCACTGCTGCGTGTGCCGGAATTTGCAGATGTTCGTCCCGTCGCGTGTCGGGTGTAAGGTAACCTTAGGTAGTCTCTTGTCTGATCTTTGATACACGTATCCGAAGTGACGCGTATATGTTGGTATTATATAGAGAATGAACCGCAGGGGACGTTTTCACCAGGTGATATTCTCACCGTGAATTGTTTCGCGACGTGATCCGTGACCTAGGTCGCCAAAAATTCCTTGGCTCATTGCAGAGTAGAGCAGAGCATGGCAGGGTAGAGTAGGGTAGGGTCCCTGAAGAACACCTGGTAGGATCCACCCAGAGCGACGCAATCAATGCATTAATATAAGTTTCCCTGTTAAAAGTAAGGCCCAAAAATAAGGGGAGCGCAATGAGGGGTACGAGGTACCCCACCTGGACCCAGAATATCTGCTCCCTTTCGAATTCCGATAGAACTACGACCGGGAACTGAACCCCTCCTCTTCTATAAGGCCCAAAAATTATTAGGGTAACTATTTTCTCCACCCCTCATATGGATTATTCAAACTTTACTGTCTCCCCTCGTACCCTCAAAATACCCTCTAAACATTCCTATGCACTCGGAAAACAGGGGATGATTTTTCCCACCTGGTTTCTCTTCCGTCATTTTCAATCTCTCATACACGTGGCTTCAATACGGGGATCGACACACCCCGGTTTATATTTTTTAACAAATTAATGAACCTAAACTTACTTTTACAACAATATATGGCTTGTAACTTCGCGAAGTAAGAGAAGGAAATGGAGAGACAATGAATTTCGATGATTCTTGCTAATAGAAATAATCCATGATTGAATTTGGGCCACTAAAATGGTACTTGCAATCATCTCGATGTGTACACAATCAAGACTTAAAACGCAAAGTCAAAATCGATGGATAAAATGTAACATCTCGTTGTGTAGTTGCACTCGTCGGATTGGCTTTGACCAACGATGTGTATATAGAGATTGCGTTTACCCGTCCGGCGAACGGATTTACAACGTGTATCGTACGATCTATGATCCGCTTACGCAGTCCCTGTTCTGCGATGCAGCTTTGCCAGAGTATTGGTTAGAGTCGCTAATTCCTTACTGCAGCAAATCCTCGCATCGTAAGTAGGTATATATGCCATGTGTATACCACAATGCACGACTAAAGACGTAAATAGATATTTCGAACTCCAATTCCATATCGCGACGATTGTAATACGACTTTCGATAAGTAATTAAATAAATTTCAATTTAAATCTGATAATGGATTGAGGATTTTGGAAAAAAGTCACGACTGATCCCTCGATAAAAATCCAAAAAATTAATGCAGAAATGAATTCAATAAAAATATTGGGCATTATCAATACGACTGATTTAATTCACCATAATTACTTGGACAATTATTGATGTGTCATACCGGTGTCATCTGTTGCGTGGCTATAAAGACACGCGCTTAGTAAGGGTCAGGCATGTATGAGGGTGTCTTTTCTCGTCTCCCCCCGATGTTTGTGCGGTTTGCGACGTAGCAGACTAAACAGCACGCGTGCAGGTTCCTCGTTTGGTTAATGCAGGACACGAACGTCGCACGTGCCAAGCATATGCTGTAAAGTAATATCGGCGTGCGAGGCGCGTCGGAGTCATTAGCTTCCCCTAAAATGAAAATAAAGATAGGATAAATTAAGCTGAACGGTTTTGTGGTCAGAGTTTTTAACAAAGTTGATTACCCATCTCTTTTGCTATACATTTCTAGTTAGTTTTTTTTTTTTTCTTCTTTTTCTTCTTCTTTACTCTCATCTAAGAGATCTGGAGACTATCTGGTTCTGTCAGTTCGATTATCTCACTAAACAAACCGTAAAGTCTGTAGAATCTCCAGACCAGACATAACTCTAAACAAACTTTACAATACGCGAATTAACTACCACCAATCTCACCATGACCAAAGTTTCTAACTTTCTTTGGCTGTATAAATGGTTTCGAAAACTTTGAAGAAGTCGAACACCCCGTGGATATCGCTCTTAGCAAACCACCTACTATAAGTACCTTTTACGTTTTATTTTTTCTTATTTTTATTTAAGAAGATAAACCGCATTGCACAGTTGGAAAGAGACAATCGTGCGAATAAAGTCGCGACTTTCTGTCGTTTGTAAATGTAGAATGATTCATAGGGTGGATGAGCCAGTCCTTTGACTGAGTCATGAATTCTCAGCACTGCATGTGCAGTTGGTGAACGTGATGACGTGCCATGAGACTGTGAATGGGTAATGAAGATATTAACCTAGATGTAGGTATAAGCAGAATTTCAAATGAGAGCTTATCCATTGAAATTATTACAAATTTTTTGCAATTAATAATATAGAAAAGTTTTTGGAATTTTAGCTACTTGAATATTTTTGGATTTTAAATTATTGGAAAGTCGAAACAGTTGTATTACCTTTTGCCAGTATTATTGCGGGTTCAATCTTTCTACAGTGTCATAAATATAAAATTTTTATCTCGTTCATCTGCAGCGCGGTGGCAAGCTTTTGGGTTTCGCTTGAGGGGCCAGCTGTGAGTCAGAGCGCGGTGTTCTGTAGGTTATACTGTATAGTATCAGGAGTCCTCCTCTCTCAAACCGCAACACATTTCAGATGAATTATACCGTTTAAGTTTACAGACCATACATTTATGCGATAAACGTACCAAAGGAGAAAGTGTGTACCTGAATATTCACCGGGCTTATTAATTAGTAGGTTTAATTATTTACCCATAAATGAAATTCAACTCTTAAAACATACCGTGAAATTGTTTTTTTTTTTTTTTTATTTTTTATTTATTTTTTATTTTTTCAAAAAGGCGCACACGTCATTGATAATTATAATCAACGTAAGTACTATAATATAATCGAGCAATTTTCTTGTCGTACAAATAAATCGATTTATACATGATAAACTTTCAGTTTTCTACACAAGGTCTTCTGTATCGATTTCATTCTCAGATTAAAAATATTTGCAATATTTTAAATCGATTTAAGGCATTTCGATAACGAGTCAAGATATATCGCAAGACAGATCTCTTACTCATTCTCTTCAGCTTTCGTTATTTTAAAGCCTAATTGGTTTTATTTAATCTTGAGTTACGATTACGTCGGATTTCTTATAGGATTAATTTATATTTGATCATTCTCTATCTTATATGTAACAGAAATATTAATCATTTGAAATTCGTAGGTTAGTTTATTGGATTTCATCATTCAGAAATATGTCACAGACGTTGTTCATCAGGAAAATTATTCTTTTGACTCCAAAAAATGGTAAATTTTTATTTTCTTTCAATCTACTTCTCGGTCTGTCGATATTGTAAAATCTTTTCATCAAATCCATGAACAAAAATGTATACAATTCTATTCCTTGAGTTTCTGCTACCCTTGTCAAATATAGAATCGCTAATTGTCACCTGCTGTCTGTGTTTAATGAAAATTCTCAAAGCTGTCGTAATCTCTCAGCAATTATACTTCAGAGTTTCGTTTAATCGATAATTGCTGATATACTAGGTACATTTCACAAGTAAATATATATGTATATATGTATATTCATTATGATAATATTAATCGAGTGTATAATTTGATATATTTTTACGAGTTTCGAAATCCAGAAATTCCGTATTCGATAGAAACGAAATAAAGAAAAAGAGAAATAAAAAGAGACCGTGAATAACGACCCTCTTATCTACACGATGGGGAATATAAGAAAAGCGGAAATACGGGTGAAAGTAACGGCTTTGACTTAAAGTTAAAACATGGTTACCTAAATAGAAAATGTTCCGGTATAATAAGTCGGTGTTTAATTTTCGAAAATGTTTCTGGAATTTTATCAATGAAATATCAAAGAAACACACGAGTCTGGAACGTCGACGACACGACAGTGAAAGATGGCGCAAGGTGCACCAGCAGCACACCGTGGTCTGCCAAGCAGCTTCGCTTTGCGTAGGTACCTACTTCCGTATGTTACATACGCTTTTTCTCCGTATGTGGTGCGTGTGAGCGAGTTTGTGTTGCGCCAACGAAATGGCAGCTTCTTATTGGCCGAGGGCACGCGCCCGCACCTGTCGCGCGTCTGCGACTCCTTTGTCGCGCCGCTCGCTTCACCGAGCTGCGTAAGGAAGGAAGGAAGGACGCATGCATGGAGAACCGGAGAGCCACCCCGCGCTCTTATGGGTAGATGAGTACCTGTATGTCTCGAGTTGATGATCTCTTCTCCTTATTCTCTCAAAGGGGCTGCAGTTATCCTAATCGATTTCGAAGAAGGGTAGTCGGGTAGGTATAAGATACGGATTAATTATTGCAGGTATATACCAATGTAGGGTGATTTGATGAGGGAGAATCGCGATTAAGGGAAAAGATTTTTTTTTTTATTTTTTTCTTTTTCGACAAAAGAAGGGAATAAAAATATATATATGGCGCTTTCCATGTGAAGATAATTTTTTTGTTTTTTTTTTTCTTTGCTTATTGAAACTATCTTGAAAACATTTTATTTAATTTTTTGTGTTTTTCGAAGAGGGATTTCAATATTTGATTTAAATAATTTTAAGAAACATGAAAAAAAGATTGGTTTGAGGGTAATTTTCTTTACAATTTTTCCGAACATATATATTATAATCACATGACTTTCGGAAAATTGGAGAAAAAAAATTAATTCGGTAGACACAAATTTTTTATTTTTATTAAAATTATTGAAACAAAATCAATATCGATATATATCTCTCTGAAAATCATAGAAAAAATCAAAATCCTACCGTCATTTTGGTCTCAAAATCCTCGTTTTTTATCTTACCATTTGTGTGATTTTTTTTCAAAAATTATAAATGTGACATTTTTGTGATAGCTTAAATAATTTGAAAAAAAAAAAAAAAATATATTTTTTTGTTGCTTTTCTGATGGTTTTTGAGGCGAAAACTATATCATTAAATCAAATGTGAACAAAATGTAAAATGATTACGAGTGCAAGCTGTGTGACTTGGCAAGGAATGCCTCATATATATAATTTAACTCATTTCGATGGTATATGGAATTTGCGCCAAATACCGTAATACGCTTGTAGGACATACATAATATGATGCAATAAAATTGTGACGTGTTTGTTAACGGAAAATACTGAATAAGGCGCATAAAGAACGATTACATTTAATGATTTCCTAGAGATATACGTTCTAATGTATTTCTCTATCGTTTTTTTTTTTTTTTTCTATTTTTTAATTTTTGTTATTTTTCCTTTCTTCTCTACTGGCGCCTTGATAACGTATTACCTGCAATGTAGGTATGTCAATTAGGAAAATAGTGAGATAATATTATCCGTGATTTTTTGAACAGTATTCTAAAACACAAAAAACAAAAAAAAAAAATCACATACATTCTGACATTTTTTCTTTTTTTCTTTAAATCGTCTGTCTTACTTGCAGGTATAATACCTGTTCCCATAGAAAATAAGAATGAGATCCTTTCGAAATGTTAGGTCGACAAAAGTAGGTAGTTCAAAAAGTTTACAGTGTAAAAAAAAAAAATCTCACACATACGAGAACGATTACCTATACCTACTAACTGTTTTTGAAAAGTCTCGAATAGCTGACTTGAAGATCAGCTGTTTCTAAAGTTTCGGAGAGTCTTACCTGTCCGTTTTATGTACAGTAAGATCTAACATTTGGCACAGGTCACATACCTCAGCTGATCCACAAAGAAAATGTTGCACAAAATATTGCGACGAAGGTAACCATTTCAATGGGTTTGCTTCAAGCATTTCCGAGATTTTTAAACCTTTTGAAATTTTGTGACTATAGGTACGGCCCAGTATTTTTTTTTATTTTATTTTTTTTTTCTCACTTGTACAAAATCTTCACGCTTTAGATAGTTTAAAGTACGGACAATGGAATCCTCACGATTCTATGAACTATATTCATCTTATCTTTTCGGTATGATGAATTCTGTTTCCGTTTGAACATGACGATAACATACGCTGTACAGGAAACTCTGTTATCTAGTCTGTGGTTTGAGCTGGAAATGATTTTGAAGCATCCCTTGAATTTGGTCTATTTTAAGCCGTTCTATATCGAATGAAAGTATAAAAATTGAAGGGAAAATTGACCGGATCAATTTACAGAACATATTTTGGGAGTTATGTAATTTAGCGCAGTTTTCATCCAATCATTTAATTCTATAATGCAATCCTAATGACAGACTTGGTGAAATAAAAAATTTGGAAATTTTTACAAACCTTTGTGACTTTTAAAAAAATTTTTTTATATTTTCGGAGAACCCTTGAGTTTAAAAACTTTTGTCTATAGAAATATTGCGCTTCTTCATTCTAAGAGAGAGAGAGAGAGAGAGAGAGAGGCTATTCAAAGCCTTCACTTTTCAGCTATTGGAAACCATTTAGGAAACTATTAGACCCAACCATCCTATACGGGAGTTCGCAAAAGACTTATTGTTCGCGCAATTGCTCGACTCTACCGCAACACCAAAGACCTTCTTAGCTTCAGTCGTAAAAGACCGAAGCTCTGAACCGAATTTCAAAAGAATTCTTTAAAATGAGAACTAGCAGCAGCCCAATGGCAGAAAAATTCTTTCAAACACTTTTTCTAGTTCAACTCATCTCTCGAGGCGTGATTTCACCTCTAGCCAACAATCTGAATCGATCCTCTGTTGTAGTTTTCTCTGTGGTTTTTGTAGCACGCTTTTAAATCTGAACAAAAGAAGATGGGCGACTTTGATTTATCTATGAAATAACTCCTCGATTATTTCAAATCATCTTGATTTTTTATTTTTTGAATTTTTAATCCGTCGCTGGTCGATATTTAAATTTGAAAAAAATAAAAAAATAAAAAAATCTAGATTCATCTCAATGCATTCGTATTCCTGGAGTAAATTTATTTTTCATATAGTTCGTCCGACCCTAAAGTAATGAATAAAAAATGAGGCAGAAGATTCACGTGGTGTTTTGACTTCTGAAAAATAAATAACTATACTTTTTGAAAATTTACACAGAACGAAATCGCAATGGGCTGCGAGCTACGGAATATCGACTATAATACTTCCACTTAATACGATGCTCTTGGAAATTGACTTACCTTCGTAAAAAGCACCCACATCTCTTCCCATGCGTGTGTACGACAAATATCTTCTTTTTGTAAGACAGGTGAGAGAGATAACCCGAGTTGAAAAAAAAAGTCCCGGAGTTTCTACGGTAATTAAATATATCTAGAACAAGATACTCAGGTAATTGAAACCGATGTCACTTATCTTAAAAAAAAAAAAAAAAAAAATGAAAAAATAAAAAGAATAAGTAACAAATTAATGTTAAAAATTAATTATCAACTTAATAATTTTACCAGTTTCAAGGATAGTTCGGAGATAAAATTTGTTTTTCTTAAACCCATATATAGTTTCCCATTATTCGAAGAAAACCTTTGGGTTAAGATCAGCTGTGGGGCAGATGGTACAGGTGGAGATAAATCCAAGATGCTGTGCTGGTTATAAGACGAGCTTTAATAGGAGCAGGTTGTTGGTTCTTTAAAATTTTAACCGTTGATATTCGAACTTGAAGTATTAAGTTTACGTCTACTTTAACGTTTTTGTGATCGATGCCTATGAACACAGCAGCTAGACAGTAAATAATTTATTTTGCCATTTGCTTAGGATTTTACTGTACCACCCATGTCATTTATTAATTTACATCGACGTAAATTTCGTTACTGTTCAAAAGAGACACGTTAGCATAGCAACAGTTCTCTTAATTGTCATAACTACGTTATTTTTATTTTTAATTTGTTTTTTTTTTTTTTCTTTCCATTAAGGCGTTGTTGAGTTAATCAGTGTCTATATCTATACACGTAGGCGTCTAGTATGTTGGTGGCGTGGCACAATTCGACAAATTTTTATACGTAACAACGGCTACACCGGATAGGAAAGGCGCCAGTAACACCTACTCAAAGTTTAAGTCAATCAACCAATTACAAAGCTTAGATTTTCATCGACCATATAAATACACCGTTTAATTATATAGGCGATTTTTTATTTTCAGGTCAATGTTGTTACTTTCTCAATAGTAGATATTTCTGACATTAAATCGAATGGAAATAAAAAATAAAAAAGTATCCGGCTTATAACGAAAATCAACAAAAAATTTTTCTTTTTCACAATTTTAACTCATTCATAATATTCAAAAATAATCGATTATCAGTTAGTTAAAATAAGTATTAAGCTCCCTGCAGTTTGATGAGGAATTTCTTATCTCATCAAGATTACATCCATCAAGAACAGAATTTTCAATTAAGACATTCGAATTGGGGTTCAACTAAAAGTCGATGAAGGTCTGTAGGTATCTTGCAGTTTAATTTTGCGGAAATTTGTCTTGAGGGTTCGAGGGTGTACAGTCGAGTGAAAAATTATTTAATAGAAAAAAAAGATCGGTTTTAGGTGTACAAAAACATCGAATTTTTCAAAAAAAAAAATTTCCTCAACTCAGGGGCAACGTTTTTGAATGAACTTTGTTCCCACGGAAATGCACCTGTCTCGATGTGCCGTAGAAACCAAGGATCTTAACGTACTCCTAGGAGTCGGAGACCTCTCATGGGCAACATCGCCAGGCACCTGTCTTCCTCAGGACACAGACATACAACGATCTTTTAAGACGTATCGGTGGGGGTTGAAACATCTCGCATCTATATACTATTATTCCGATAATTATATGAAAAAGGAATGAGACAGCTGCATCTTACAATATAAGGGTTGTTTGAAGTAGATCGACACCTCCTCGGGCAGACTTTAACCCAATTAAAAGATTTTTTAAAATCAGGAATGGTTTCATTTTATTTTATTTTCTTTTGTTAAATAAAAAGAATACAAAAATCGATGTGTATGTGTGTGTGTGTCGAGTTCGTCGCAATTTAGGTAATTTTTTGATTGATTCTTTTGTTGTTGTTAATGAAACGAAAAAAAAAAAAAAAAAAAAAAAAACGCAGAGAGACTGTGACCTCGCGATTTGTTCCTGCATCGCTCTGTATCAGTACTTAGCTGCAACAGCACCTGCCTCAAGCGTGCATCAACCGAAGTCTGGAATTCTGTTGACTTTCCCGGTGTGATACGACAGTAAAAGGTACTGAGGCAGAACGATATTGCAATTGGTTTGATTATTAATCATGAGTATATACAGAAATGATGTTCGAATAAAAATTATTGCATGAAACGAAGCTGCAATAAGCAATTTGAAAATAATTCATTTATATTCATTTTTATATATCTCGTTCCACGATCTTAAAGCAGCCGTTTGTAATTACCTTTCACATAAATTATTTCTACGTCATAATAATTATTGTCGACAGTATTTGACAACCAACGACACGTTCCACTCATGTCTTAATGCATTTTAAAACCATGCCTTTCTCCTTCAAGATGGATATATATAGATTCGAATTTTCTTCAGTCGTAAATGTATAAACCACAAACACCTGATCTATCCTGAGTCACGGGGTCCACATGTCATTTTTTTCAAACCGTAACCGTAACCGATATTTTTAACTTCCTAAACTTAATCGATCTGGGAATATTTCGAAAACTAATAAAATTTTCGATAACAATGATCACAAAAATGGGACCGGGTTGAAATTCCGAATTGTCAATCCCCCTCCCTCACAGAAATTGATTTATGGGTAAATTTTTATTAGATGAGTATTCATTTAATTATTCGAGTCTTATAATTGGTTTCGATAGTGAATTAATTCACCATATAATTTCCAAGGTCTGACCTAATTTCCGGATCTAATTCATAAGATTTGAGCGTCCCTGGGTCGTGCTGTAGCAACGGGAAACCGCAGCTCACAATCAGCCGCTCGCTTTAATGTATGATAGTTATTTAAATAACGAGATAATAGCCTTTTATCATTGCCGAAAGTAGATTGCTTTATTAGCTAATGTATAAGTAAGTTGACGTTGGAGACATAACCGTACTGTGTAAGCTATCGCGGTGTGTGATATATGTCTCATATTAACACCTTACCCCGTATATATTATCGCTTTAAAATTTTTCCGCCAAGTAAATATATGAAAAACTTACGTAACTCACTCCTCAGCTTCTTTTTTATTGTAGTAAAAAAAAAAAAAAAAAACTCAACTCTTCGTCTACGCTAAACATGTCGTACCTACATCGCACAGACGTTGCGTTTGAAAACCCATTTATGTACGTTGCATGGCTTCTTCAGTTTCTTCCAACTCCGAGCTGTATCAAGATCGTCACTAGGCAAGATCGGCAGCTGCATAGGGGCTTCGGCTTCGTACGAAGAGAGTTTTACGCATTTTAGTTACTCGCTAGTTGGCCTATCACACTTTTAACACGGTCCTTTATTTTATTTTCTTTCATTTTTTGTTTCTTTTCATTTATCTCTTCTCCTCGCTCTCCTTTTTTTATTTTTTTTTATTTTTTTTTTTTTTACGGTCATATGTATTTCTATGGGCTTCGTTTTCACCTGTCAACTACACACATTATACCTAACGCTTTTGATCGACTACCAATTATACCTCAAACTCCAAATTCCCAATACAACATGCAAGCATAACGTATGAAACACAAAACCGCAAGCATGACGTTCTGACTGATATATTACACGCAAAATTTTATGGTGAGAATTCTAGAAAATTTATCCCGTGGTTAATTATCGTGATCGATAAGTTTTTGACCAAGATATGAAAATAGATGAAAGACAAAGAGGAAACTCGGTGCTGGAATTAATTAGCTAATAAAATCGCGTCAATGAACGATTTGTTTTTTTGTTACTTTGATACATAAATAGTAAAACGGTAAAGACCTCGAGAAAGAGATGATTATGGAGACTTAGCTTGATAAATTTTCCTGCTAGTGTATATCGTGAGTAAAACGGTGTGTAGTTACGTGTACAAAACCCCTACAACTCCGCAGTACAACTCCGTTAAAGTCTTGTTACAATCAACGTTGAATGAATAAATGATTCTGAATGAATCGTACCAACACGTAGAAAAATTCACGCGTCAGATAGACCCTGTACGTATATATGCACGTACACTTGCCGAAGTTGATTCTGAGCCGGAAGTGAAAATCAGAAAAGTTACTGGGCTGATAGTTACTAGGCAAGTAGCTAGACAGTCTGCTGCAAAACACGAGCTGTCTGCTAAGTTTCGAAAAGATCACCTCGGAATGACGTCACTCGGTGTCAGACTCGGTCTAGCAGACAGCTCCTGCTAGTTTCGCAGTAGACTGTCTAGCTAGTTGCCTAGTAACAATTAGTCTAGTAAATTTTCTGAATTTCATTTTCGGCTGAGAATCAACCTCGCCAAGTTTACATACATAATACCCATCTAACACAAACTCTCGTATACTGTTTATTCCAGATGTGAATTCTTTCTGTACAAAAATAGCATACATCTGCTTAGATATTCACGAGATTCCGGAAATTCGAGTTTACACACACACACACACACCAATTTCTCTTTCAGTAAATAGATCGCGGAAGTTTTGGATCCGTACCTATCGACTTAATATATCCGCAGAAATTTGTCACCCTGTTATCAAACAGAGTTCGTATTACGATTTTGGGAATCGAACAGTTCTTTCTTTGATCAGAAAATTGGGAATCAACGTATATATTTACGATATACAGATTTTGCATAATCTTAATTTATGAACGCTGGAGATCCGTCCGTCCACACGTATGATGGATATAAATTATTTATTCTCAAGTACTCGTGTACGAATAGACAAGTAACGACGTAATGAAATAATGATGGTCAGTCAGAGGGCATAACAAGGTCGGTTTCATCAAGTAGAACTCTTGTCGCTTTGTACATATATAGTTCTCAGGAGAGTCCGTAACTAAAGTACTCTCTGTACTCCAAGTACCATATTCGCAAAACTCGATTGTAGTTATTCGGTAAAAATTGCACATTCGGTTGATGATTTTTCTTTATATACAATCGTTCTACGTAACTGGTGGGAATTTAAATATTTTTTTTTTTCACGTGATTTAGCTGATTGCAAAAAAAAAAAAAACCGTGGAAATACTTAAAAAAAAAAAAATATACGAACTAGGAAAGACGTAAGAAGATTGAGAAAATTTATAGTAAGTTTACACGGATTAGTCGGAGCTATACCTTGACAAGATTTTCCATTTTTAAAAAAAAATTGAAAGAGATTAGTTTAATAGATAAAGTTAAATCAACTCTGTCTTCAAGTTGGTATAAAACGGCTTGATTGAACTTGAAAAGAATTATGACGTTGAATCGAGGTTTTATTGAATTATTAAACCAACTATACGTATGCTGCATTCACGAGTTTGAGTATGACGTTGTAATATGTTTTCTCAACGAGTACCGCATTGTTGGTTCACAGTATGGGAGTCAAACCTATCCGAAGTTGCGAAGCGTGTCTCCGTTTCCTCAGGAAAGCAACACCTTAAACCCGACACAATTTCCATGCTACGTCCTCTCAGTTACACGGGCGCATACGCACGCACATATCCGCCTCTTGTGTTAATAAGAATATATATATGTATATAATACATATATATATATCTAACAATGTAAAAGACACGAGTCGATCCGTGCGTATCGAGGAAATATTACGGGTGAAAATTTAGTAAAATAGTTCCTCATTAACGACGGAACATTTTCGCGATAAAAAATGAAGAAGAGATATAGAAAATTAATAAAGATATGTGGAATATCGTTATACATATTATAGTCTCCAGGTATTCTAATACCGATCACGCGACATTCTTAGGATCTAATTTTCCCGGTATTTCTACGATTAGTAAATACCGTCTCAGCTAAGATCCTAGGAGAATTCTATAGGTCTTTACACTCCAGGTCCAGACCTAATATCACGAGACAAAAATAGTAAAAATATTTATTTTCGGTCAATGCCTCGTTCCGGACATACATATATGTATAGGTATATGTATATGTCAGATGCGCACTGACGGGGTAGGAGTATGCAGTCTCGTGGTGAGAGGGGAGATTGTAAAACCTATACGAAAAGATCTCATGTTCTGTCCCGGGGATCAGGATTGCGAAGGGTGCCTTCGGCCAGAGTTTCTCATTTCAGTATATCTCGAGTATTTTTATTGAAAAAATTTCTACCGATTTCCTAATTGTGAATAAATCTACAAATCATTTAAATTTTAAGTTAAACCGCGCATATATTTTTAAGTAGCGATTTTTCATCCATGTAATTCCAAGCTTCGTCACTTAGTCTACGGCTTCATCCAAGACGGTTGACAACCATCGTTAAACGTACCAGCGCTGATCCCCTTTGTCTGTAACCTGAGCCGACAATACACCTCCAAAATGCCTCTGCTGCTTCTACTATATTTTTCAAGGGATGACGACTTGTATGTGGCTGAACGTGGGGCAAACCGGGCACGCGCCGGTCTCCCTGGCTTCCGGTTGCCACCCTCTAACTTCCGCCACCCCACATTATATTCTGTACTCTCGGTATACGTGCAGGGGAATATACGTCGATGTATATGTGAATTTTATATTCATGTGGGTGTATACCTATATCTGTGCTAAATGCATCTGCAGTCGCAGGGCAGAGTTTGGCCCTCCTCTTTTTGGTCCTAAGACCGGGACTGAGAGGGTAGACAGATGTAGATATGAAATTTTATAGCGTAAGCAAACGTTCGAATGAAATATACTACTTCTGTCTGTCGAGGACCCAGGGTGAACGTCTGTCTTCACCAGAATTTTGGTAAAGATGTGACCTTTTTTTAGATTCATTTTATGGATTCCTCATACCATACTTTCGAATAAACCACAAAATTTTTCAACCCTTATGGTGTTCGAAACATGTTTTCGAATCGTACGTACTCCTGGTACCTGTTTTTATTAATTTTTTGTTTCACTTCGCGGGGAAGCATATACTTACCGATAGACAGACAGGAAAAAAGAAACAGACTTAATGAGTGCTAGTAAACGAGTTAAGAGTTACGGACATCGCGCACGAGGAAACGGAGACACGCCTGGTCTGCAGGTCGCCCTTTCCGAGCCTCCAAGTTTCCGGACGTAAAAGAGTAGTATCACTGCTCGATATACAAATTCAAAGATAAACATCGAGGCTTAAGAACAGCCAATCCGACTAACTAGTTTGAGAATTTTTGACCCACATTTTGTGTAGGTTAATTTTATAGCTGGAGCTAAATCTTGTTTTGAAACAGTGAATCAGTCATCTGGATAAATCAACGTATATCAAATTTTGACAATTGTTAGATCCAAATATTGAATAATGTGAAACGAATTCGAATTTGAATTGCCGTTTGTACTTATTCAATAGATCTGAGAATTTCATAACTTGGTGTAATCATTGTTACGAGATAATGCAATAGGCTATTTCAATCACTCAAGGCTATACGTTCGAATTGGGAATAACCAATGAGCATTACTTTTTCTACGTAGTCAGTTTATCGAAGGTGAGTGCAGTGGCTTTTTCCTTGATCTGCAGTCGCTTAAATCGAAACTGTAAACCGATTCAATATATGTATTCAATTGGTTTTTTTTTTTTTTTTTTTTTTCAAAATATGAACTTCTTTACGTATAATTTGTGTCCCTTTGTCATTAAATCGCCATAACTCCGTGAAATTATTATGGTTTAATAGCTATGGGGTCGTGTGGTCATTAATACGCTTGTGGTAAGGATTCAGATTTACCTGTGGGAACTCTTATGATACCGGAACTGATTTTTTTAGCCTTACAATTTTTCGGTTGAATTCTCTTTTTGTAGCAAACTTCACTAGGAAGTCTGCAAGAGTTGCAATAAAGATCGTAAAAAAATTTCCTCGTTGTTTTTCCTGAGTTTCGGTTCCTGAGGCGACGTAAATCAAGGTTCTGACTCATACGAGTCTCACTTAAACTTAGTACGAATATATATGTACAATTTTTTACCTCAATGAGGATAAAATCTATAATAATTCCATAAGTATATATAAAAAACAAATAAATAAAAAATATGAGGAAACATGTTTACTGAAAGGTGACGTTATTACTGGCCAACCGTGTTGTCTACCGTTAATGTGTTCCTCGCGATCTCTTCGTGAATGAACAGTCGTTACTCGAGGAAGGGAGGCATAACTCACTCAGTTAGGTAAGACCCGTAACAATCCAGGTAGAGAGGATGTCGAGCGATCATCGAGAGGAAGCGGCATGCACGGTGCCGTGGGCATCCGTCCCATCTCGTCGGTCAAGGAGGATATGTTGTTTAGCTTCTTCTATGTGGCTTCCGATTTATGTCAAAAAATATCCTCGTTAGCATAACCGGTATAATATTAATCGTCGAAAAGAAAGACTCGTGCAATTTTTTTTTTTTTTTTTTTTATATATAAACTTGGGTTTAACATCTCTAAAGTGTTTTCGCAATTCAGTTTATGAGACTATGAGCCTTTTTTCCACTTCAGCAAAAAGCAAATATCATAATTGCCGTACGTAACAACGAATACTTATTTCATTCCCCTGCACACGTTTAGATAGACGATTTCACCGAGTACCAGGCACCTAACTTCCCCATCTCTCTAACTGTATGGGGGGATACTTTGATATAATATTAGGGTAACCAAAATTTCTGTGAGGTGTATTACCCTCGCGAAAGCGTGGAATGTAGCCACTTCAATTGTTATGCACCCTTACCACTTGTTGATTATATGATTATAATATAGAACCTGCTTATTTTCGTGCATAAATAGATGGAAGAGGTGCATAGGGCAGGTCTACGTGTAAAAATTTGATTATTTTCTCTCTTTCTTGTTCATATTATTTACAACATTGCATTAATACTGCATCAGATAAATAGTCATTGATGTATTAAATATCGTATAACCAGGTGGTAATGTATGTGTCTATTAACCTGAGCTGAGCTTATTCAGCATGATTTGATAATTGTTCCCAGTTAGACGATCTCGATATTTATATAGTTTGTCCGTAATATGTCACGTAGTATTTTTCAAACTATAGACATTTTTCAGAACTGACTAAAGAGACGAACGTGCCTTAATGTATAGTTGCTGGAGATCAGCATCGGAAGTCTATGTCCACATTTAGAACGTGCATATTTGATTCCCACTTAAGAAAAAAAAAAAAAAGTTTCAATTGCAATTCTGTACGTTATTCTCTTACAATTTTTTCATTTTTATTTTTATTTTTTTTCATTTGTTTCCATCTGTTCTCTACGAGATTGAATTTTACCTTGAAAATTGCGAATCCTTCTTCAGAACTGCAATGCGGTTTCTTTGAAGATAGATGGGCTACTCTATGTGCTTTATATATAGTTACGTGCTACGCTGTACATAAGTATACTTGGTATACCTGCACACATATGCGTACTTTTCGTTCCTTAGTCCCAAACCAATACCAACATCCCGGTGACATTTACGGGCGAAAGCTAATATCATGGGGAACGGCTTAACGTTTATATACTTTTATAAAATAACGCAAGGATTATGGAAATCGGGGGTTTGGCTTACCCAGGATACTTGATATTCGTTGCCAGTTATTTTTATAATAGATATCCATCTATAGCAAAAATTCTCGTCTTCCTTTTGTCTGAGGATAATAATCTGTTCATTAATAATGATTTTGTTTGGTCCAGAGTATTACTCAGTCGTTAAATCTTTCATATTTAATCATTAATTGTAGTTGCAGCCGAAAAAAGTTTTGGTCTCAATTTGAGTCTGATTTGCTGATTCCTCTGTTCTTATTTTCACTTTTTTTGTTTAAATGATTCATTATATACTCTTTCTTTCCTCTTGGGTTTCCCAGTGGCACATAGCTGAACGAGACGGCCTGGAGACAACGGGTGTAATGCCCGTTGTCCATTTTTAGCGCAGGTTTAAATTGCAGCTTTCCCCGAAGTAGATTCGCCATCTGCACTGAAATGACATGTTTTTACTAAATGACACATGGACTCGCTTTGAGTGTTCGTTTAAATTTTCAAATTTCAAACTACATTCGCGAAGAAATTAAACTACTTTTTTCATTATTTTTTTTTTATTTTTTATTTTACCGTGTCTTTTGGACCTTAAAGCTTTTGTAGGTACACTGAATTATTCATATTTCTTTTTTCCTCTTTTTCCTAAGCTAATTATAAACTAGTTAGCGGAAACGAGGCAAACTGTATAAGAGCAGGAGCTACGCCTGGGCCGGTGCTCTATGGCTATATGCGTGAGAGACGAAACTGTAATAATTATTATTCCTTGTTGCGTGTGCACGTGGCTCGGGTAGGTACTTGCACGCAGAATAAATCCCGACTAATAAAATATTCCGGGATTATATTAGGGAAACATAAAGACGGAGGAAGTTCAAAACTGTCTCGAACAATTTTTTATAGGTATAATATAAAACTTGGATCGAGTTTGGGGATACCCGCTGCTTTCGTACGGGTCTAAAGAAGACTTTTTTGATTCTTTTTTTAGAATGTTACAAATGAGGAAACTATGCATTACCCGCATCAAAAATAAGAAACATCTAGTCATTCAAGGCGAACTATCATGGGATTGACTTTGTTATAAATTTGTTCATAATTCTTATCTCTTCATCTAATATATGTACATTATATTATCACAGTTCTAAACGCCCATATCAAACACACAAATGGTACCAATTATTATACTTGATATATATATACAAAAATTTATAGGGGTAACTTCACCTGAATTTAATTCTTTCTAATTTGATTTAAACGATTCCTAGCTTCTTCCCTATTTTATAACAGGATTGAATTTATACGATGGGAAAGGGATGGACCCGCAGCTTCCATAATTAATCGTTCAAAGATTCTTGCCTTTTCATTTTCATTAAAATTTTTTTTTTTTTTTAGTTTGCCACAATCGTAATTTTCTGATTTTTGTTTAGTTTTGTATGTGCCTGAGTCTCCTTGTTTGTTTTTTATTAACGCCTCAACTTTCACTTACCTACATCTATAATTGCGGTCCATTGATTATAGATGACAAAAATCTGTTCAATTGACGTAATATTTCGGTTCTTAAATCGTCGTAGCGTTACGGGTACGGTAGAGAGTATACATTATACTCTTGCACATTTCGCGACAAGGCCGAGAGACCATTGCAGATATCAAAGATATTAAATTTCCATGAGATTCATAAGATCTTCCTCGTCCCATGACAATCCCGAAGGTATAATATATGAATCGTTATAGAACACGGTCACAGCGTGAAAAATATTATCACATTATAATATTAAGATAAAAAAAAAAAAAAAAAAAAAGGGAAGAAAAATTTTTCTCTTCTATAATTCTTTTTATATTCTTCCAAATAAAATTTCTAAACTCGCTGGTTATCTCGCTATTAAAACCACTCGACTTTTAACCAACCTCAATCTCTGTAATCAATCGCATTGACTAAGAATTAGCTGTCTCTATATAAAAATTACCGAGATAAATGATAATGGTATATAAAATGAAAAGATTACATTATTCTTTTGTATAATATAATCGAGGCATTGATCCGGATTTATCAGACCTCTGCAGGCACGCGACCGATTTATACACCCAAGGGTTTTTCCTGCTACCTTCTTATCATCCCAGAGAGCTGAAATCAACTAACTATATATCTATACGTAGATACTTGGGATGTGGCTGAACTCATACGTGTGTGTGTGTGTGTAAGTTTCTTGCATACATACGAAGGTGGACAGATATTCGAGCAAAGGAGCGAGTGAGCAAGTCAGGCAAGCAAGCAGGCGACCGAACCAGGGAGTCTGGGTAGCACCTAGCCTCGCCACCTCCAAGAGAGGGGCAGCCGGGTGCGCCCAGGTAAGGGCAGCTGTGCACCAGGTGCAATTCACCCCTGAACACCCCTGCGGTTGAGTTTAAGCGGGGAAAGGAGTCTTCTGATTGGTAGTTGGCTCGCGCGGGCTCTGGCGATACCCCGGGTGCGCGTTCGACGATCCTTCAGTTCGCTGCGAGCGCTCACACAGAAAGCGAGTGCTCTGAGCTCCTCGTGAATATCGTTAGGTGCGCGCGCTGCGGATTAAGTCCGCATTTTAGGGAAATTAGGGATCTAAATATACACATATAGTTTAGAATCGCGAATTTCGTTCTAATAAAAAAGGAAATTAAATTTACAAAAAACAAAAGAGAAAAAAAAAAAAAATGAATTAAAAATAAAATAAAAATAAAATCACGTTTTTGAAAATATATACATACATATATGAGTAGGAAGGATACGCCCTCTTGGAGTCAAAGACTTGATTCGATTAATAAAGCGTTAATTCATCGCTTAGGTTTATAAAAGGGCCTTTAATCTAGTCAAGTATAAAAAAAAAAAAAAAAAAATTGAATTATAAATTTATTAATGTGCTTTCGATATCTGGTTTTTCCGTTTTGGGTTAAAATAGTCAAAATATTCCGAGAGTGGAAAATTAGAAGTTTTATTGCCGAGGGTCTTGAAGTGTCGATAAAAGTTACTTCAACAAACGGATATACATATATATTTCTATGAGATAATTATCGAGAAACGAGAAGAACGAAAAAGAGATAAACTGTGCCAACCAAGTGATAGAAAAGTTATTTGTGCAAAATTTTTCGAGTTTTAAGTAAAAAGACGGCTCCATTAATGGGGGTGTCCGGTGATTGCGCGGTGCGCTCCGCCGGCAGTAGGAGTCATCCCTGTCACTGCTGCAGTCACGCGGCCAACGCGAACGCTAGTGCTTCGTCCCAACATCAACAAAATCATAACAACAATAACAACAACAATAATAACAACAAAAGCACCGATACCAATCATCAGAACGGTGCTGATACGGTTGGTGTATTGGCACCTCTGCGTAGCAAGATGAAAGTGCTTAAGAAGCTTAAACGGAAGATGGGCTTAGGTGAGCATTGATAAAATTAATCATATAAAAATAATTAATGGGTTTTAAAAATTGATTGAAATTAAATTGGCTATACTTTTTTACTATGAATTAAATTTCGCGGTCAATCAACATTTGAGTATCCAGTTTTTTTGCAGTACTGGAACTCACAGACATCGGATGACCTTGTTGATTCAATTATCACTGATCTTTGAGTAAACAAAAAAAATTTGCATATTGTTTATGCATGTTGGTTGTTTTTTAATATTCTTTTCATATCCTCGTTGTGTTGCTCGAATGAATAAGACTCGTTAATATGCACTGCTCCGAAACATCACCTGCTCACTTAAATGACGTAATTGGCATTTTCAACCTTCTAATAAAATCGCTTTATGCATTCGTTTCCATATGCAGGTATGTACTTATGTACATTCACCAAGACTATAATATAAGTTGTATCTACTTTAGTATCGATCAATATTTTTCATCTATCATCATCAAAGTTTTCAAATTCGATATCGAAACTTGTGACCGGCAATGTGCTCGTACATAACTAGTAACTACTTATACAAACCTGTACGTGATGTCCATGTACGTGCATCGCCGAGCATACTCCACCTGTTTCAAGATGACGAGCATAAAGAGTTGAGATAAAAAATAAAATAAAAAACATAAAAATTTCCCAGTTGGGTATATTACAACGGAGACAATAGGAACTGATGCGAAATAGGTCGTAGCACATCGTATAGTACAACGAATAGACCGATATACAGATGATACCTATACTGTAGTACAATATCGGGTGCAGTTTAGATATGAAAATGAAAATGAGGATGAGGATCAGAATGAAAATGAAACCTTTCCACAGTTTTCCGGCGAGATTGCGTTGATAAATTCTTGAATAGAAAATAGGTCGATGCAGTGCACTGGCGCGAATTGTTCGCTCTAAAGATTCTCCGTGTATATTATAATCTAAGAACAAAGCATTGAGTTCTACAGTTTTTTTTTTTTCCTTCAGTTTATGTCTAATCCCTGACTGTTGTTAAACTTGTCTTTGTTTCCTGACAATCTTACGCTTTTATGGATCGACTACAAACGGAGAAAAATATCCGGAGGGTTTAAAAAGGAACGAAAAATAAGGGATCGTTTAAGAAATGTCTTTTATATACACGAATTATTACGTGAATTTAATAAAGTAAAACACGCCATATCGTTGATTCACAATTTCACCGTTTATTGGCTAACGGGTATACGGCAACACGTCTTTTGCGTAAAACGTGATCATCATACTCAGCACAGATCGTGGCTGTCTCTCAACTCAACCTATCCGATTCAGAGTTTTTACTTCATCTTCAAGTTGCACTGAACCATGCAGGTAGACACTTACGAGAGATTTCATTTCTGCACGTCTTCGAAGCACAGTTCTCACACTCAATTATCGAGTGACCAATATCATCGTTATTTTACTTCTCGGTGTTTTATTTTATAGATCAGATGTTCATCCGTTAGTTAAACTTACATATAAATCCATCGATCTAGGTATACAGTAGATATAAATTTATTTTTCAATATAATATGGGTTTGAGTTGTACTGCTTATATCTATCACACTGAGCAATGACAAAGCTTTACTGCAGAGGAGAGTCACGAGAGCGTAATATGGGCACAGGGTGATCGATATTGCACTCAACTAGGGGCTTGTTGTATCGTAGCCATTGTTGGCGAGGTGTTGTAGGGACAGGTGTGCCTGTTGGTATTACGCTTTGCCACCAGTATATGCATTTGGATCACGCATGATTCGCACGGTTGGTATTACTAAGTGGAAAGTTTGCATTATTGTTCAGTTTTTGTTTCATATCATGCACACTTCGAATCGGAGCTCTGCTTTCGATTATTTTTCAATGGAATCTCGAAAAGGGTTGATCATTAACAAAGCCGGAGGTTCATTTGACGGTATTTTGTTCAAAATGTTGAATAGTCAGAATCAGAGATTTTGTGACTAGAAATTTTCTCTCTTTATAAAAATGAAATTTGTCTGTTCAGGGCAATTTGCTTATACAGACTGCGAAAGGACAATGACAGTTTCAAAAAATTGTTAAAAATCGTGAAGTGTTATCTTCAATAACAACGTTTTAACCTGTTTGCTCCTCGATTATGAACTGACATTTCTTGCCTGGAGGTAAAAGAACCGCGCCTAGAGAGACCCACGCTGAGGAAATTGGCCTCTGCCTCGTGGGGGAGCTCGTGGAGGTCGTCAGTACCGTTTACCCAAACTCTGTTATTTATTTACTTAGATATAAACTCTGTTTCCCCAGACGTGAAGTGACGTAAAAATTTGGTTTTCGTTTCTAAAATTCTTCGATCTATCATCCGGTTTTCATTCTGGTAGGTACATACATATACCTAGATGAATTTGATCAATATGTGCAAAAGCTTTGTGTCTACTTTACCAAACGATACGGCTATGGCTTCTTTTAGGATGCTACTACATCTGTTGTCGGGGTAAAAATTCTTTTCGTAGTAATTCAACGACCTTTTTTTCCCTCGTTTCCCCACCAGCTGAGCATCAAAGAAACCAGCTGACAACTCTGTTGTGTTCCCTTACTAAAAATCCAGACTCTAGAAGGAGAAATTTTTACCTGGTCTGGATCGGGCTTTGGAACAGTGGTGATCATGACGATGGCTATCCCAGTCATTTTCCTTCTACCTATTCATCAATTTTTTTCTTTTCTCTTATTTTTCCTTTTTTTTTTTTCGTTCAAAGTAGAAGGAATTGAGTTTTATTCTTAGGTAGGTAGTAGGTACTCGTATATAACCCCTCAGGCATTTCTACTCCCGTGTTCAACAGCATCTGTGAAATCTCAGCCGGTTTGCTTATGGGCGAAGGATCTGTCGATAATTGCTCAAGAAGAGGAAGGAAAGAAGACGGTTTATATTTGAAAGCTCGTTGTAGCTCGGGGGTTTTGAGTCTGGTATCGAGCTGCAGCAGATCATTTTTTTGTATCAGTAAAAAAGGAAGCTTTGTATATTCTCTAATCAGGTCGAGAAACTCCCACGTTACTTCCTCGTTCCTTATACATGTGTTGTGATAGTAGAAGCTCATTGTAATCAGAATTCTGAGAACAAAAGGGACAAAAAAAAAATTAAAAAAAAAAATCGAAAGTAAAGGAAGTTTAGATAAATCAACGAATGAAATACTTGGAATAATTACATCAACTTATCACTGTAAAAAAATGTTTGCTTTGCCAAAATTGTAATTTTAAAAGCTTTTTACTGAATTTACTTTCGTACATAATTAATAAATTTAGCACAATGTTCAGTAAGATACTAAATAATGTACTTCACTGATTTAGTAAATTTTAAAAACAGTTACATGTTTTTCCTATCAAGTTTGGTCAAATTAAAATTCTATTTGTAAGTATACAAAAAATCCATGGTAATTCACGAAAATTGTGAATGTGCAAGTCTTTTGTGTAGCAAGAACAAATTCAAGAACATTTTTTACAGTGATACGCTTCTATGTTCTCGACGTGTTAACTTCAAGTTTACCTAGATACTTTCAACGCCGGATGGATGTGAACGGTTAATTAAACTTTAATAGTACTTCAAGCAGGTATGCAATATTCGGAAGTCCTCGTAACTCCAGCGGTTCGGTGCCCTCAGGTACGTTGGGTACCTATACAACAACCGTTTCCGGTCTCAATATTACCAACGTTGTAAGTTGGAATCATGATCGCAGAAATACTACACTATTCTTATAATTTCGGTGTGGAGAAATCTGGATTTTATTTTATTCTATTTTATTTTTAACAAATAATTGAAAGAGAGTATGAAATATTTCAGTTATTATATTTTCTCCTTTCCTTTTGTGTATTTACTTTTTATTTTTCAAACGGTATACGGTATACCTACGTAACATTTGTCAGTTTTTAATTAAACATGTAAAAAAAAAAAAAAAAAAAGAAAAAAAGAATAGTTTTTATTTTTTACAAATTTATTGTTCTTTTATAAAATTTTCTGGAGCCAGTACACACCTACGTGATTATTAAAATTCCCCAACGTTACAAAGAACATTTGCACGTGCTACACGCACGGTGTTTGAACAGTTCTCTAATGAAACCAAACAATGGAAAACATGCAGAAATTAAAAGTATAAAATGAATGTATGGGTACATATACGTGTTCGTGAAAAGCACACATGTACAGGATGTTTGCGATGGTGTATCGTGCCTTGAAAAATACGTGTGGTTAGTAATATCGACTAGTTATCAAACAATGATTGTAAATAAAAGGAATTAAACGCACGAGAGGGACAGGTCAAACATTGGTGAACACGTATTTAAATTAAAAAAAAAAAAAAAAAAACCAAAAAAAAAAAAAAAAAAATTGATATCAATATGCGTATCACCTACGTACGTTGGGTCTTTAAACGGAAGACTAGATGTAAATACGTATGCGGCTGCATCGTGTGGTTTGATAATAAAATCTCTATACGAAAATAGTACTGAAATTATACATTCGAGGAAACGAGGTCGTGGTTATACACCCTCGTACGTATGTTGAATACATACCTATACAAGACACGTACTGGTGTATAACTGTCTGCCGAGGAACAGGAAATGTTTAAATGCGTGATGAAATGGTCAAATTTTGAAAAATAAAAAATTTATTCAAACGTAAAATTGACGTTGATACGGTTCTGTACTTTCCGTAGTCTAGGAATTTATTATGAAAAAATTTAATGGAGTATAGTGAGTGTTTTTTAAACCCTTCTTTTTCATCTTCGGAACGTATACCTAATGCTGCAGTTCAGCTTCAGCTTCAGCTCTTGGCTGAGACTGTAAGGGCTTCTCTTAGTGGGTGAATAATAGAACGGTATAGAATAGACCATACTAGAAAGAACAAGAACAAAAAGAATCCAGTATAACTTCCCAATAAGATGGCGGCCTTTTTCAACACGGGTCATCGTATCGTCTAGAGTGCACCAGCAGCCAGAGTCCTCTATCTATCTATCTATCTATCTATCTCTTTGTCCCACTCCCTTACGTCATCTATATCCATCTTTCTTCATCCTACTCGAGTCGTCGTCTATTCTACTACTACTACTGGTAGTCTCACTGCTCGCTTTGCAAGGTGAATCACTCTCGAACAGAGATTCTCAGCTGGATGCTGGAAGCCCGTAGGGTATTAGCCGTTACGTCAGAAAAGAAAAAGAAAAAAAAAAAAAATAGAAAGACAGAACCGTATCAAGGAGTAAATATTCGATATACTGGTTTCTCCTTGACACATCATCATCAGGAAAACCGTGAATACCCTAACTCTGCGGATATTATACTGGTAATAAAAATTTCATACTTGAAAACATGAACGAGTACAAATTTGAAGTGATCTTTATTTCATCGAATCTTTGACAAATGTAGGTACTGCATAGAGAAATATAAACGTGATTGAGAACCTGGAGAGTCTCGTTAAAAGCGTAGGAGAGAATCAGACGTCTGGGTTCGGGTAGGTACTGTACATATAATATAAACGAATGTGTGTACAGTATGTATACATGGTGTATTTTAAACGGCAACCAGAATCACATACTAAACGTTCAAACCAACTTACCTGGTTTTGTACTACTTTTTTACTTTGAAAAAATCACTGACCAACCTCACGCCTATATATGCAATACAATTTACACATAATATATGGGTACTTATCTGGCTACTAAAGATGCACAGAACTGGTCGAGTGATGCAATATTAAGAACAGCAATAACTTCGTCTTTCTCACCATATCCATTTACTCATATATACATACGTATTAACGTCCGGATTATGAGGACCGGTTTCTTATTCTATTTCTTATTATCCTCATCATCGGCTTATATCGCTCAGCTGTTAACCCGCTAGAATTTTACTATCTATATAAATCGATGCGGTATCTGTGTGTTCTTCCATCACGTATATAATTTACTTATTTAAATAATTATATGTCCTAGTGTAGCGCGTGTTTTCAAATGAATATATATATATATGTGACATGCAACAATTATTACCTACATGGGACGTTCTCAATTCATCTTGTCATTAGATTTATACATACCTATAACTACTTAAGTAAGTTTGATAATTGACGCGGTGGATTAACGTTAAATGTCATATTATTATATAGATAAGAATATTTTGTATATACTGATATGTATGTACTATGATTTTTATCGAGGAATTAAATTTTACGCACTGTAAAATTGGGCTTGCTTGTTTTTTTGGAGGATTGTTTGCTTGCCTGTTGTTTGTTGGCTGTTAAACCACTCCTCGTTTATCTATCTTAATTCTGAAGTTGTTTAAAGAGGGCAGCTAAGAAGGAAGGTGTACAAGACGCCTTGGCTACAACGCTCTGAAAATTATTCAGCGAGTTGGTATTATATACCTAACTACTTAGTTAAGTGGCTCTGGCCTAAAGTGGCCTCGAAGCTTTTCTATAAACTTCTCATCCACGCGTGCTGACAGAAGTTGAACAGACCTGCTTGCTCGGATTGGCTACAAAAGTTTGGAAAAAAAAAAAAATATATAATAATAACAAAAAAATAAATAATAAATACATAAAGAATTTTTGAAAATATTAATCCATTCGCAAACATTAGGGTATCACTGTATGGTATGACGGAGATAAATCCCGCGTAGAATATACGAGGTTGAAATTTAAGCCTAGCTTATATCTATACGCACATGGGTTATAGAACTGATGTACATACATACGCAGGGTTTTTAAATTTTGTTGGTCAGTTGACGGTTCCGCGTATTTGACCAAAACGTGAAAGCGGATAGAGTACATGTGTACATATGTATGGATGTTATTTTGCCATACGGCTCTCACGTTCTCTCTCCAATTTCTTTTCCCTCTTTTTTTTTTTTTTTTTGTTTCTGTCTGTCCTTCTGCTCGGGTGAATCATATCTCGTATGAGTTTTGTACATGGTTCATACGTAAGTCCCGTATGTAGACGAGAACATATCCAATTCTGCAATTCCCTATGCGGTTAGGGCTTTGACTGACTTTTTAAAGGGCTTCGCTAACGCGGGGGTGCTAAATTTCAGTCTACCCTCTACCATCCCGTAGTAGGGAAGTCCAAGTGCTGGGGTTCGCTATCCGTCTGTAAGGATGTGGCCTCTTTGGTTTAATGGAACAAATGTTACAAACTGAGACTTTAAACCCTTCGACTGGAATTGAAACGTTAATCGAAAACTGTTATTCTGGGGGGATAAAGTTTCAAATTGAGTTTTCATATTCGGATGGTTTATTTTGGTGGTGACCATGTAGAGTATAGGTACCAATTTTTGGGAGTAGAATGCTCTGAAATATTGATTAAGCTTATATTGAGTATCGATAATTTGATCTACTATATAATTTCGTTAATTATTTATTACCTAACGATGATTAGATGATATTATGCATTACAAAAGTTGACCTGAAAAAAAAAATCGGGCAGTATAATTGCTTGAAGAGAAATTTGTATAAATAAATCCAACGGTTCACCGAATAATGCGAACAGTAATTTGAGATTGGTATAGTTTTACGCGAAAAAGCCTTGGTATTAATTATTGGAAACCGTTAGTATTTCCTAAAAAAAGAAAACAAAAATAAAAAAATAAAAAATATATAAAAAAAAAAAAAAAACCAACGCGGCGTTATGGTTTTCCGATGAAATATTTTTTCTCTGTTATATTTTTGACGGATATATAGAGCTTCTGTAGCTAAATAGTACAGCGTGGAGAGTTGGAAACTTTCCAACTATCCATTTTTATCTTATTTTTATTTTTATTTTTATTTTTTTTTTGAAATTTTCATTTTTATATCGATTTAAAACTTTTACACACATTTATTGCACGTTGCAAATTTTTTTTTTTTGTGTTAAATTTCACCGATTTCTTATATTTCCTAAATTCGTCCGGATAATTAATTAAGTTATATAGATATATGACTTAGTTTTCTTAACCAATTAACTCAATTCCACTAATTTACTCGTGCTTAATTATTTAATTCGTTTTTATCACAACTCGCCGGAAGTCGGCATCACACGTATATATACTGCGATCTCCTTTCGCGCCGATTTTCTTCTCTACGCCCACCTATCTCAAGTCCCACACCCAATTTACGACAAAGCGCCATTGAAATACTCATTGAGCAAGTCAATGACTGAATGAATTGGTAAAATGATTTAATTATCACGTGTCAAGGGTTAATAAGATGTCAACGTGGCTGGATCTTCGTAGCGGTTCTCATTACCAAATATTATTATTATTATTATTATTGTAATGTATTCATTTAATCATCCCTCAAAGTCACCTCATGACTTTTCTCCTCTTTAATCATCTTATCTAATTTTTATTGTTATTATTATTATTATTATTATTATTATTATTATTATTATTATTATTATTATTATTATTATTATTATTATTATTAACACTATTATCATCATCGTTATAATTTTTCCTTATATTTTATATTTATATCTGAAAATTATCAACGTCCTTATTACCTCCTATTTCTCGAGTCGTTACTAACCGCGTCCAACCAAGTTCCGGTCTAGATCGATTAAATTCCCGACGGGCACGGCGTTCGGTGTAAGAGTCCGTCTTTCGTGACGGAACAACTGTACCGAATCGGTGGGCGCAAAAAGGTCTAAAACTCTGAACGGAAATCGTAGCCAACCAGAGCCGAACGGAGTTTTGGGATTTTCATTTTGCGCGTGCGTGACGCTCCGTTTTATAAATGAATAAAAAAATCTTTTGAATTTTATATCGATTTGGCAATTTCGATGGAGTCAATCATAAAATATTAATCGTAATGCGGGATTAACGAAATTTTTTCTTATTGGACAAAAATCTTTTCGTTTACTTAAAACCCTAGGGCTTGATGAGGGCTAAGTCTGTCGAATGTATACACATTATCCGTAAACAACGACAGCGTTGCTGATTAGCGATGTAAACCTAACTTCATTAGCTTCTGTTGATTTGCGAAAAGATTTATGCTTCCCTTTATTTGCGACAATATATGCCGAGGTATTGATCGCGGATTTGTGAAAGATTAAACAGCGTTGAGTTTGAATTGGAAAAATGTAGGATAATCCACAATTAATTTAACGTGTGGAAATATATCCGAGGATTATACCTAAAATACACAAGTTGAGAACCTTTCTCCTGATCTTTGACCTCACGGTGCACATGGCCGGAGCTTAGCTCTTATTCTTCTTCTTCTTCTTCTTTTTTCATAGCATAGAGGAAAAGTAATGAGTCGAGACCAACGCGACTGAAAAGAGACAATCCTAAAGCTTCTTACCATTCTCCAGCGGGTTTTCCCTGCTGTAATAACAACTCTTCATGATTAGCCTTATCCACACATATATATCTTCGTTCGCGGGAGAACTAGTTTTAATTATTTCCACTTCTCATATGGTGGTTATATAGACACGCGTCTACGTGACGCGACGTGACGGTATGCTTAGTCCAGAATCACGTTGAATACTTTCCTTGCAGCCAAAGGAAGTCAGTATCGTGTACAGCGATCCAACCATCCATACAACTCTGTAAGATCGTATGACAATCCATGGTGGACTGTATACTGCAGGTACTCAGGTATCTATAAATCGCTATGCAATCGGAAGCGATATGTAAACCCGATAAACTTGATCTTATAGATGCGATAAAGTGCGAATAGACGATGGGTGTATATTTATTTATAGAAACTTTATTTTTCCCACGGGGAGTTAATGTAATGTGTATAATCTATGAGGAATAGAAACTTACGTTTATACGATTCTCGTTTTTGGAAAATAGTGTTATGAAAATTCTGTTTGTTATTATCGCCGAAGAATCTTTTCATTTCGAATTTCTTCCATATGCATCAGAATTTTGGAAACAATTCTTACGATGAATTTTAAAACGAAATTTTTCTATTCAAAGTGACACCTGCACGCCCTGTATAACGTTTAAATGTTTACTTTTAGTCAGCTATTCTAAAGCCTTTTACGATTTTACTTAGAGATCAAGAGAGGAGTTGAATATTTAACTCCATCACATATATAGTAACGTCGGTATAGGGAAATTTTCCATTGTGGTACCTTAATACCTTTTAACCCTGTTGTACTTTATATTCCGGATTCCCATAGATCCCAAATCGTCGTATCCTTCGCTAGATGCGATGACGATGGGCATGATACGGTGTGCAGGAATCGTAGCGTCGTTCCCATACAGGATCCCTGAAATAAACACCCTTAGGAAATGCGGTTTTTGTTACGCTACCCAAAGATTTTTTTGTTTTTTTGTTTGTTTTTTTTTTTTTTTGCTTTTTTTTCGTACACCTTCCTTCCTTAAACTAAGGAAGTAGAACCGTTGCGGGTATCCGAATCCGTACTTGGATTTTCTTTACGCCTCCCTAGCTCTTCGTGAAGCCGCAAAAAATCTTTGCCGAGTAGGTAGGTAGGTATATCTGATTCGTGTTCCGGTACACGACCTAACCTCTAGTGCGTTTAGATTATACGATTACGAAAATTAAGGCCAAAGAAAAATAAAATAGAGAAATTTATTGTCAATACATGAATTTGGATATTAGACAAAATTATAATTATTTCTCCTAACATATTTCTAATATTGTTTTATTTCCTTTTTTTGTTCAATAACTTTTTGATCTATGAATGGGAATTTTTCTCTACCAAATCAATCTTCTTGTTTGCACTGTGAGTTATCAACGTTTTGTTACCACGAGTATCACAGAGCCCTAGGCTTTATAGGTGTAGGTGTTTCGTGACGAGCTGGTAGGATCAATACGGTTCGTGTTGCGATATACGTGCGTCGAGAGCGGACAAAACATCGTCCGTGTACTTCGACATGCTGCTCGTTGCGTTATGTTGCGTTACGTTGCGTTGTGTTGCGTTGCGTTGCGTTGGGATATTTCAAACCCCAGACTCTGTGTGTCCAACACAGCCTAATATACACACGGTCTATAGGAACGCAAGGATCATCGTCCTGATATATCTGCACGTGTAGATTTTCGCAGAGGGGTGAGTCTCTCTGACCCCTCGAACGATTTTATTATTATAAAGGAGAGAGGGAGAGAGAGAGATCGAAAAATATGCTAGAATTTTACCACTAAAACGTATACGAGCCACAATTCGTCGACACCTCGTACAAAATTACCCTTAAAAAAAGGGCGATTATTATGTATGTATATGTATATATTATATATACGATGGGGATCACCGCGGGGAAAAATATTTCGGTGAATACGTAATTTATTCTGAATATATAAATCAGACGTGGTGTAGATATATATTCATGATGCTCGGGTACAATGAACTTTTTTTTTTTTTTTTTATATAGTAAAAGTCTCGGGATTGATCTATCACGGCGGGCTTGTGGTAATCAGCTTCAGCAATCGATCAGAGATACCGACAAGTAAAAACGTTATTTGCCACGTATGTCAGCGAGTATTTTTAAGGAATCGAATACGCGATCGTGGAATAGAGTCATATCATTAGAGCAAGAAAGAAACTAGAACAAAATAAAGAAAATATATTAAACTAACAAAAGATATTGGATAATTGATTAGGCTAATCCCATAATTAACAGTTTTAGCTTGTATCGAATTAATTAATATCTCGTGCTTTATTCCTCTTGTTTAAATCTCTTTTTTTTTTTTTTATTAAACTAGTTTAAAGTTTGTATGTTAAACTGAAAGAAGTCCGCGGAACGAGCTGGTGCCTCGAAGAGTACAAGCAGATGTCTCGTTATTATTATAGTTACCAGAATAAACCAGTGGCGTATCAACTTCATTTCACACTAAAAGTTTAACAACCTGAAAGAGAAATTCTCTTATTTTATTCACCGTCGTCTACGTGTATAATATCAAACGAAAAGTTCCATATAGCGTCAAATGATGAACGTCTAATTCATGTAAATCAGAGGCCAAAGAATTTTCGCATATCTCTACTTTCGGGCAAAAACAAAAAAAGAATAGAAAAAAAAAATATTCTTTGATGTAGATTTAGAAAAATTAATGTCTCCTCTCTCCTTTGTGAAACCAAGGACTCATTTCATTCCTTACCAAGGATCGGCGCCGCTGAATATACTCAGGAAGACCGATAGGGGCGGTGGGGGGCCCGGTGTGAGCTTCTGGGCCAGGTGGCTCGCGACCGTTGCGCTGCCGCATCCCTCTTGCTCGCTTTACAGGCGCGTGGCAGCTGCCTATGCCCGTACGAGCAAAAGCTCTACTACTTAGGGGCCTGACTGTACTATTCCTACACGGGTAGTGCGAAGGATCTAGAATCGAAAAGCCCGAAGTGGCGTTTGAAGTATCGGGGGATTTTCCTTTAGGGTTGGCAAATTTTCTTCCCTTATAAATATTTTTTTTCTTTCTTCTTTTCTTTCTGATTTTTGCGATTTTGAACGAAGACAAAACGTTTTTGATTAAACAAGATGCGTAAAATTTAAAGATTTACGATTATATCTTGATAAAATGTCATCGACGTTTAATCGATATCTGTGTATTATATCAGTTATGCGATTTGACATTGGGACAAAAGTCGAGGATAACATTATGGCCATTGAGATTAGAGCGGAAGGACGCGAGATAATAGTCGTTTGTTTACCGGGAAACTAACTTCGGCCATTATTATACTGAGGTTTAAGTTTAAGTATATCTCACACGAACAGCACACCGCACACGACGACCACGCCAGGGCCCAGCAGCAGCAGCAGCTGGGTCCGCCCTGCGTAGCGCCCTGGGTCGGGTCCGCGTCAGTCTACGAAGCGGCGTTCCCCACGCCGCCCGTGTTTTCTGCTGTTATAATGTCCGCGAAAAGTTTGTACACGGAATCGGGTTTATTTTAGGAGAGAAAAAAAAAAGAAAAAATACTAATGAAAATAATCATGTGATAATATTCGCGTAGGGGGTTGTAGAAGAAAAACGTCAAACCTTCTTTGTCCTCTTTTCGTCTTTGTCTACTTGTAGTTTCTTTTCATAAAGAAAAACTAAAAATAAACTATCAAATTTCTCGAAATCTTTTTTAACTACTTCTCACATATTTCGTGACACTGGACCATGTCTTTGTCTTATCAACGTCCTAGAAAACCGTTAACAGTAAGCAGAGCGACTAGGGTTGCTCGTCTACGACTTTCAACTAATGGTACATGTGAGTATCAATTTCTAATTTTCTTATACTCACGATTATTTGTCTCCTTTACTTAAAACCTGGATTATAGGTATATAGGTATATATATGTATGTATGTATGTACGAATGGGTGAAATTTGCGGGCGCATATACGAAAGGCGCGTTTATTAACGACCCTTAAATCTGGCATCCCCTTAAAGAACGAAGAGAGAGAGAGAGAGAGAGAAAAAGAAGAGTGAGAGGATCGTTTGTTCATTAGGGTATAGAAACCCATATATCAATGACTCCGTTAATCAATGATCCGTCCCCCTACTCCTAAATTTTACACGATCACTGCGTACGTTTACCCTTGTACGGTTAGTAAGCCTTGCAGAATCCTCCCTCGCGATTGTATGTAGGAAGCTAAAGACACCCCCTAAGTAACAAACAACCCTCGTGTGTTTAAACTATTATCGTGAACCTGCCCATTATTTTTGATACTCTTGTGTGCTTACCCTACTCTACTTTACTTTACTTTACTTTACGTTACGTTACTTTACTTCTCCCTTTCATTCACTACGCCCACACACTGCAGATATCATGCGAAACGACAGATGCGTTCTCCGGAGACGCGGTATACTTACCCCTAACGATCCACCGGCTCCTGGGGTTCTGGATTGACGTGGATCGCCTTCGAGGGTGATTTTAGCTACCCACACCATGGACGTTCGTTAATCCAATTGTTCGATGTGAGTTTTGTGCGGAGGGGTAACCTGGACGTCGAAGTAGCGTATTGGGAATATGCACTTGTCGTTATGGGCAGAGTTTTCCCTTCTGCGGTTACTTGCGGGCGTTTGATATGTATTTTTCAAGTTGAATAGATAGGAAATGAAAAAGAAAAAAATAAAATGGAAAAAAGGTCTATAAATAGGAGGATTGAGTTGAGGCGCCGACCAACGGACGGTGAACGTAATTATAGGAAAAACTCCGTCTAAATTACTTTTGGTTTACACGTATAGGTATAGGTATATATGTACCTATATACATAGGTATATAAAATCGTTGTGTTACAAATTGTTGTAAAAACATCGAAGATATAACTTCGTTGTGATGTATTTTTATTTTTTTCTTCTTCTTTCTTTCTTACCGCTTGCTGCAGTGAGATCGTAACAGATGAATGATATGAAAAAAATGGGTATTCTCCTTTCACGGAAACCACTTATCGTTTTTATACTTAGTCGTAAATAATTCGAATATATAAACTAACTAAATAGTAAAAAATTGAAATAAAAAAACGAAAAAAACTATCATAAAAAATTAAAAAGAAAAAAAAAATTAATAAATAAAAAATTGTTACTACTGTACCATGAAAAGTTACTTCTTTATTGTGTTAATAATATCGTGTAAAAAGGCACAACACGAGTGAAAGTCACGAGTCTCGTATACTAAACGCCTGCGGCCACACGTGTTCCTTAGAGATTAAATTTAAATAGAATTTTGTTCCATCCAGTGGCCTAAGACTATACGCCTTTATAAGTCCAAAGTTCCACTTCTCGAAGGACGAGGAGTTGTACTTCTTTGTCTAGTTCGGAAGATGGAGATCTGGATAATTCGAGTGCACTGGAGCAAGAGGAGCTACGCAAGGCGAGCATCTAACTGACCGCAATCTATCCAGCTGCCAATCGGTTATTCTATGTATCGGAAAATAATTTGATCAACACCCGGTTGACATGGTTTATCAATTTATGTCACCATATAGATACTCGTAATTCATACCCTGAAATTATAAAACCACGAGTTTAGCAATATGAAACAATTTTACTCTACTATATAAAAATTGGAGTGAAATTTTTCAAGTTTCAAATTTTTTTCAACATTAATTATTCGGATGTACCGTACATGGCGTATCTCTGAATCTTCGAGGTGTGGTAATCCTCTTAATTCGTTTTTATATGAAGACTAAATACCTTATCTCGACTAAAAGTTAAAGCCTTCTAGAAAGAACTATGATTCTCGCAAATTCATGTCACATGAAACACGTTCTATTATCTACTGACATCCAAGAGTCAGAGTCTATTGTAAAAGTGTATCTAAGGGAACGAGATAGGCGAAGAACATAAAGTTTCTTACGGAAATAGAGTAATTTTTGAAGATCGTTATATATATACATACATACGTATATACATATACCTATATACACGCAGACTTCCTAGGAGGGGCCTTGTTCCCACGCCCGGTACCGTGATCTTTCCTAGTTCAAACCGCCAGCAAGTTTGCGCACGGGGTCCCAGAAACGGGGACGACCAAGTCGCCTCTCTCTATACTCTTGGGGCCTCTGCCAGGGCCTCACCCATTGCTTCCAACAGGTAAGAACACCTGGTTATGCAATCGTCTTATACCTTACCGTCAGGTTAGATAGGCGCCGAGCAACTTCTGCAGCGCGATCAACGACGGGAATTGGTTGGAAGGTGTATACCTACCTATGAGACGAGTTGAGGTTTAGAGGTGTGTATACATATATAAGTCGCTGAAAACGTGCAAAATAACAACCGTACAGCGCTAATTGCATGTTTCAATAATTTAAACTCTAGTCTTGACTCGGAATTATTATCACTGATTGACGCACTAGTTACTCTTATAACAAACTTTCCCACGGTACGTATATACTGCAGGCAGTTACCTACTGGCAACGCAATGTATGTATACCGTGATGCAGAAAGTATGCAATTTATTTTATTTTATTATTTATATTTATATTTATATTTATATGATGATACTTACATACCTGAATTACAAGTACGAAGATCGATGATATTCATCCCCGTGAAAAATATTATTACTTCTACTAGCTCTTTAACGCGGTCTATAGGATATAATGTTTCCGGTATCGTTAAGGAAATCACGTGTGTTTGGTATACATGCCTCTATCATCACGTATAGTCTTACTGGCGGAACAAACTAGCGTCTAGAAAGATTTCTCAGTTTCTATAATTGACGCGATTTCTGATTGTCTTATTTGCAATGTAAAATAAAAGAAGAAGAAAAAAAGATTGTTAATATTGTAGCTTAGAAAGTGCAGTATTTTAATCTCTACCGGAACCTTTATCCCGATTAGTTTAACGAGACACGTTTAAAGGGCCGACGAGGAGCACGTGCTCAGCTTCCTCATACGCGGTACTTCACGTTTTTTAAACGTGATTTGAAAGTTTATTTGTACAAGGGTCGGTAATGCAGCTAAAATTGCGGATTGTAGACAATGCGAATGCTTCACAACTATCTAAGATGTCAGGTGACACTCGCGGAAGCTGACCAATGGATGACAAATAAAATAAGAAGAAAAAGAAATAAAAAAAGAAATGAAACAAGATAAAATAAAACAAAAAGTATAAGAATGAGGTAAAAAAAAAAAAAAAAAATGAAACTAAAAACGTGAAAAGAATCCCGGAGATGACGATTTTCGACGAAGAACTCTCGGATAATCTTAATTTTCACGGGTTTTATTCAATCCGAACGGAGCAACGTCCGCTTGTCGTATTGTTATGCGATGTATATACTATTTGGTGATCTTCATAGCGAATGCGGGATCAGGTCAAAATTTCGAATTTTAATGTTATAGATTCACAGTTTTTAGAAAGCGTATTTCCTCCGGAGTCTGCATAGTCGATTCCAAGTATTTGGCGGAGTTCAAAATTCTCAAAGCTAAAGATTCGAAAGGCTAAGACTTCAGAACTTGAAATTCAAACATAGAGCATCATGCCCTTTCATAAAAATTTCAGATTCTTGGACTTTCGGAGTTTTAGACTTTTTGAACTTCTCGAATTTTGATGTTCTGAACATTAACGTTTCCAAAAATTCGAAATTTACAACGTAAATAATACAGGAGGACACTGAACTTGGGTTTCCTATACAATTTTCTCACTCTCACCGAAGTAACAGTATATTTATGAAGTACTAGGTCTTATCCCTACCTAAAGCCACGATTCGGAGGGTTTTACTACGATCGCAAACAAAATAGGAAAACTATTGTCCGCTATTCAGCTATAGGCTTTGATTTAAACTATGCAGTCATTTCCGGACTATATTTACTCGACAACATTGACCCCTGTGTATAGAACAAGTGTTGTCCACGTTATTATATTAATAGCGTAACAGCTCTTACGAGGGCAATAACTTCAACGTTTTTGAACCTGATCTAGAATTATTCGAAAAATCTTGAGCCAGCGTAATGTGAAACTAAAAAAAAAAAAAAAAAAAAAAAAAAAAAAACAGTGATAACTCTCTGATAAACCCCTGATTATATTTTGGGTATAATTTAACTTGGGGATGAGGATAACTCTTCTTTTTCCTTTTTCATCTTCTTTCTCTCGATATATTCCTCCTTTTGATACTCATCGTCTTTCGAACACCTACACGATAAAATTTATAGAAAATCTATACGTACCTATATTACATCGCGAATATGATAGTGGGGCGGTGAACTTGGTCGCGGTTTGTTAAGTTGGAATTACTAAGTCCGCATATACTGAGCAACGGTAAAGTTTCGCTTCCCACGGTGGCTTCTGCAGGCGCGTTCCTTAGAGTAACTCTTAAACTTACCTATTTCTATGCTACGTATTTTATTCAAGACAGGGGAACCCCGCAGAAAATTACGAGGTCATATTGTGCACGTATTTACACAACTACATATTCACAACTTACTGTTTCATATACCAAGGGTGACGATGACGCTCTATTACAACATCTGCTTCAATTAAAACTCCAGACTTATTTCTGACCGTTTTTTTGTCGCCTAAGAGTCCGCTGTCTGGTCATCATCTTTGCTCGTTATAATATTAAGAGAATTTGTCCGTTTATGGGAGCACGTTACAGTTATCAATGCAAGTCCATTTCGCCGTGTCTTAAAATATTACTATAAGTTTTTCTTTCCTGGTTCGTCACCGACCAGAATAACTCAGGTTATGCTACGCTTTCGTCCCATAGAAAATTGCTAATAAAAATTTAAATTTTAGAAAATTAAAAAAGAAGAAGAAAAAAAAAAAACAATTGCCTTGCTGTAACTTCAATAACCGCTGAACGCGACTGGTATGGCTTGTGTCTGCGCCTTACCTGGAGCGTGAGAATGAACGTGAGAGATCAATGATACTCAATCGATACCGTTCAATGAAGCCGAGAAAGTTTGATTCATTTGTCGCTTGTTATAAAATTACGTCTCAAAATTTGATACAATTTTTTCACTTCAATCCTTAATAATGTTGAAAAAAAAAAAATGTAAAAAAACAATAATAAAAATTCTTTAAAGAAGAATATTACACGAATAGTATGTAACATGGCTACGGGTATAATTAGGATACTCCGCAGTGCATCAGGCGTTACAAGAGAACCGAGAATAATAACAGCACTACATCCGTAAAAAACAAAGGCTTTTTTTTTTGCCCGCGGTCATCCTTATATGTGGAGCGACGCCGCATCCGGTACATCCGGTCAGAGGCGTGTGGTTTCCTGTCTATACTGGTAAATATCGTTTCGCCTGTTCACGGCCAGGAAAGCACTTGTCCATCGGGTCAGTACTGGAGTCTTAAGATTGGCTTCAGTAGGCACACGGCGCTCCGAGAAGCTACAACCTTTCACTTTCCTGCTCACATTTAAACGGTGAACAGTACCTGTCCACGATCCTTACCGATAGTGCGTTTTTGTGTCGATTGTTTTCCTCCTGTGTAGAACGCAGTTCAGTAATTCTTGCTATTCTGACATTTATTCATCTTCGATTTACTAAGAAGTTGAAAAAATATCGTGCGATGAAGTACAGACGGGGTGACGTCAGGCGCGCTTTCAAAGGTGTTAACTAGTTTCGTATTATAAAGGAACAAAGAATTTTTTTCTTTTTTGAACCCAAAATATGCTGAAGCAGTTCATTGATCACGTCTTTGACAGCAGGAAATAACGCCGTTCAATTTTTACCGTTCTTTTCATATTTTTGTTATAGCTCCCAGGTCGTCCAGTGGTGGAACAAACAATCTACCACCGCTGACCTTTCACCGAGTTCACGGGGATAATATTAGACTCTGTAACGGCGGTACGATCGCAAGAAGACACGAGAGCTTCTGCAAGGGTGTTACTTTTAGCGCTAGGCCAGTGCGAATTGGGGAAAAGGTAAGAAAAAGTATAAATTATTTCATTCATTAGAAGAAAAACATATTTGTTTCGACAAGTTTTGCCGGTTATCGTGGTATTAACCGCTGAATATCCGCTAGTCCGCATCCTGCCAATCTATTTCATCATACTTATACTTTGATAGCTGAAACAAGTTGTAGCTTGAATTATCCTAACCAAACCTTGAAAAAGGCACATGTTACGAATATGTTTCTGTCTTTGTCCGGTTGGGGTATCCCACGCGCATTTCTCATATGGGATAATAGTGTGTTGAGTAAAGGCCGGTTCTTACTGGCTCTAGGCCGACTAGCCTGCAGGACTTAAATGCCATCCCACGCTAGATGCGTGGGTCGTGTATCCGATACAGAGATCGGAATATCGGTGTCTGCTTTTAATGATTCGTGGTTCTTACATATCTACTTTACGGGATAATTAACGCGTGGCAAAATGAGTAAAAATCTTTTTGAAATCGCAGGTACACCTAATTAGCGTTGTTATCGGCGTTTATCATTGCCTTGAGAAAATTTAAGGAAAAAAAAAAAAATAGAAAATACCACATCTCGTTGTTAAAAAGCGCAAATCAACTCTGTTATCACATTACGAAGAAACTGTGAACACTTAAGTTCCCGTAAACAGTTCTATGAAAAGAACTCTTTCAACATACGTATCTTATCGTTTCCGTAACTGACATTATTTCTGATTGTAATCAGCGACTGAATAACGCAATGTTAACTCAATTTGTTTGACCGTTGTTGTTAGCTAGAAAAATTCTATACACGTAGAAATAAAGATATACTTCATCAGTATCCCATGAAAATATCTCGTATAATTTTAAAGATTAATTTTTTTTTTTTTCTTTTTTCTTCTCCACTCAAGGTGTGCGTCAAGTTCCTCGAGATATCCGACAACTGGAGCGGCGTAATAAGGTTTGGATTTACCGCAAATGATCCGATAAATTTGCGAAGTGGTCTTCCGAAATATGCCTGTCCAGATCTTACCAACAAACCCGGTTACTGGGCTAAAGCACTTGCAGAACGTTTCGCTGAAAGAGATACTGTTCTATTTTACTACGTAACTTCAACCGGTGATGTTCATTTTGGGGTAAACGGTGAGGAAAAGGGTGTATTCTTCAGCAGCGTTGAGACGCGTGGTCCGTTATGGGCGATTATCGACGTATACGGAAATAGCACGGCGATAGAATTCGTCGATCCAAACAGGCAACATTTTAACAATGTTAAACGTGGCGCTGATCATAGCAATGAAGACAATGCTCAACACAGCAGACACTCGGCTATGGATGATGCAAGTAATGCTGGTCGAGATGTCGAGAGAATTATCGTTCCTACAATGCAGAGCATGTCCATTCATCATGAACCAGATGTCGATCTACCTGGACTGAGGTTTCAACCTTCTGGTGTTGTCTTCAAATCGCTACCTTTTCACTCGTGAGTTGAATTGAATTATTTTTTATATGATATTACATCCACGATTATGAATTACGATTTTAAGATTTCATCGATCCACAATGTTACACATTATCCGAAAGTCTGATCCTAAGTTCTTAGATAACATTTCGATGAGATCGATGATACATTCTGACTGATGAATTCATTCCAATTATTTTATGTGTATTGTTTTCGTAATATTAAAAGACGGCTATTTTTGAATATGATTCAGCGTTCATCCTCGTGGAATTTAGCTGAAATTTAACGTTTTATTATTTTTTTTCCTCCTCTCTCTTTTGTTCCGTTTAATACTGAGTATAGCCATTTCAAGGCACGAAATTAAAACGATCACTATCGCCAGGCAGCAGATCGAGTCAAATGTTAATTTCAGGTATACAAGTTGTTGTCCCATGCTAATTCGCGGCGTCGTCATCCGGCCACAGTATAAATTTTTAGACAGTATACCTAGGCGCTACTCAATATACATTAGAGCAGTGACTAAGGCTTGTCTATGAACTTTGATCCTCTGTGGGATGGCGGCTGTTTGTCAATGTGTTTAAACTTGAAAACTATCGTCAGAATATCTCATCGATTCCGTTCGAATTTATACGAACCGTAGCCATACGATCTGAGCTTTTAAGGAGAGAAACTAGAGACAGTCTCGACGTCTCTTTCCGCCGCCTCTGCAGATTTTCTAAATTAACAAACTTTTAATTTTTTGTTTTTTAATTTATTCCAGAACTCGCGGGCGTAACATATGCTTCAGCAATCAACAGTGCGTCGCGACTCGAAGTGACACTGAATTTTGTCACGGTTATGCCTTCACTGGACGACCTCTTCTACTTGGCGAAAGATTAGTCGTACAAATTCTGGCCACTGAACCCCTTTACGTAGGGGCTTTAGCTCTCGGTCTCACATCATGTGATCCCGCAAAATTATCAGCCGAAGATCTTCCCGATGACAGCGATCTTCTTCTAGACAGACCAGAGTATTGGGTGGTTTCAAAAGACGTCGCATCCAGCCCACAACCAGGCGATGAAATCGCGTTCACAGTGACCCACTACGGCGAGGTACAAATGAGCAAAAACGGTGGTGCACCAAGCGTGGTAATGCACGTTGATCAGAGCCTTCAATTATGGGCATTTGTTGACGTTTACGGAACAACTCGAAGAGTAAGAATGTTGGCAAGCAGACCAACGTCACCACCAAGGCAGAGGCAAACGGCACCAAGCCAACACTCAAATCATAGTAATGCTGCTACAGAATTATCGAGATTCTCGGAAATGGTTCAGTTCAAGCCAGCTGTTGGCGGAGGCACTGTACTTGTTGTCAATTTGCCACCTCAAGGCGGGTATCCAGCTCCTCCGCCACCAACACCTCAACCAGTTTATGCGGCTACTTCGTCTCACAGAAATCCACCACCTGTACATCATCCTCCGCCACCACCGCAGACTGTTTCTGTACCTCATCCTGGTTCTTCGAGACAATCACCGCCGTTAACTGGAACTATGATAAGTACCGGATCTTCAACTTATGTTGATCCTGTTTCTTATCAGACATTAGATGGCACTTTGACGTCACAAGCTTCTTCACATTTACAACAATGGAGCGAAGGGCTTCAACCTACCCCTGGACAACCCAGCGAGTGTTCAATATGCTATGAACGTAATATAGACAGTGTTCTTTACATTTGTGGTCATATGTGTATGTGTTATCCATGCGCTATACAACAATGGAGAGGCAAAGGAGGAGGACATTGTCCACTTTGCAGGGCGTTAATCAGAGACGTTATTCGTATATATAGATCTTGAACTGATTATCGATATTTGAAGAGATTAGTCGATGATAAAGATGATTTAGGATATAGGATTCGAAGACACTATAATGCGTGAAACACATTAGTTTGGGTTAAATTTTATTTTTTATTTTTTATTTTTTTTATTTTTAAGACGAGTTTTCGGTCCTCCGAGTCATGTGCCACGGTTAGATTGAATATATAACTTTTTTTTTTTTCATTCATATACTTCATCTTTGTTTTTCAATCATTTTTTTGTTTCGAAATTTTTCCCTTTCTCCGCTTTTCTCGATGGAATCATAAAAAAAGAAAAAGTAATTACAGATGATATAAAGAGAGCTTGTAAATATCGACTGATTCTTGAATAATCGTGGCACTTCGAAGACGATTGATATCTAGTATATTAATAAATATGATATACTCTTAGATATTATTGTATGTATAAATGTGCGAAGATGCAGGTTTGACTGTTTCGTGATTATATTATATTCGTGGCTCGATGCTATTAGTAATTGACTTTTTATTGAAACAGTGTCAATTAGAGACGTCAATAGAAAGAGAAAAAATGGATTAAATTAAATGAAATTAAACTAAACTAAACTAAACTAAACTAAACTAAAATAAAATTAAAATAGAAACGCTTATCGCGTATAATATACATATATATATAAATATATGGAGAGGAGGACGAGTGCTTCCAGTTTTTAGTCAAACACTGCCAATCTTCTCTAATAACGAATAATCAGGCACAAACAGAAATCTCTCTATACACTCTAAAATACAGGAATAATTATTCATATTAACCTTGTCCTCCGAGCTCGTCGATGATCTTAAATCATTTACCCTGTTGCGTATATAGTTGCATGGGGCACGCGTGATTCTCCTCCGTCTCGTATTTGATTGAATGAGAGATTGATTGACTCTAGTTTTACGAATTGTGTTTTATACAAGGTAGTGTGTTATCACTGTACTAATTATAAATATTATTATTGTCACTATTATTAATATTACTAGGTATGCTACTATTATTATTCTCGTTATTATTATTATTATTAATATTAATATTATTATTATAATGACTATTTAATAACGTGTAATTATTATCGCGGGGTTCTTTTTTTTTTTATAAGCGTTAGGGTATTTAGGTAGATTGGATTATTAATTATATCTTACTTACTTTAATTAGGTAGTCATGAAAGCGTTTTTAGTTCGAGAGGACAATAGTATACTATAATTATTAAAAGAATAACTGTGCTATTATTTTATTTTATTTTTGTTTGTTTTTGTTTTTTAAAAAAATCACGACGATCGATTTGAGGTCGGGTAAATTTTTGGAAAATGAGACGTTTATACCAGTTCTTTATATCGCCAAAGAGATCCGCTTCTTATTCGCTAATTTTCAATTTCACGAAATAACAAAGCGAGAATAGTGGATAAATCAATTCAATCTCATTATCTATTTCGAAACGTGCCAAAAGATATAATAAAATAAAATAAAGAAAGAAATCAATATATAACGCATGCTTTTACAACGATTCGATTTTCTTTAATTTATACAGAAAACAAATGAACAAAAAAAAAAGGTTTATCTCAAATTATATGATGAATTAATAGAATTTAGTGTGAAATAGTTAAAAGATAAACAGAAAGAAAAAGATATATATACATATATTGAAGAAAATAAATAAAAGCAAGGGGGGAAAAAATTTAATGACTTTCAAAGAAGTATTGAACATTTAACAGTTTGTATTGTTTCATTTTCAAAGTAAATTTGATCACGTATTGGGAAATGAATTTTATCAGGATTTAATGATACAAAGAAAGAAAAAAATTAAAAAGTTTAGATTATAACTGAACCATAATTTTGACGTACATACATAAAAATATCATTCGTGACACAGCATACACGATCGTGATATGCAAGATTATGATAAATATCACTTTTGCAAATTACTGTCGCTACAATAACAATTTTTTACAAAGCTATTTTATTTTCATACGCTAAAACGAAACAAAATAGAAAAAATAAATAAAAAGAAAAAAAAAAAAAAACTTATAATAAAATAAAATAAAATAAAATGAAATAGTAAACGATAGTATGTAGCCAGATTTATGTCAGATATAACATTTTATCACCTGAACTTCTACGAAATGGATAAAAACCGAAAGAGAGAATGAAAAAAAATAGCGATAGATATAATATGACAAAAAATAATGAACTCATGATAAAAAAAAAAAAAAAAAAGAAAAACAGGTCGTGCCTTATGCTCGGATCACTTTCGTGTCGTTGATTTATGGTTCGATTGGACTTGAGCTACTCGACTTACATAAATCCTATCCTATAGGCACACATATCTTCTCACCCATAACAATTATTCATCTTTTCAATTATAGATATTTGTTCGATAATGAAAAAAAAAAAAGAAAAAGGAAAAAAAAATCGTCGAATTTTGTAGTTTAAAAACCAGCTAAAAACGTTTAATATGAAAATGCCAGTTATTTAATATAGAAAAACAAGCGCGCGTTAAATAAATAAATTTAAAGAATAAAAAAAAACAACTTTTCATCTATTCAGCTTAAACATAAGGTGCGCGTGTGTGTGTTACAAGGTGCGCTTAGACTAGTTGTAATTAACGATTGATGATCATAATTGATCGAGTGAAGAAAGTAAGGAATTAAGAAATGAAGGGGGGGTAAATAATTCGTAACGTTTGAAACGCTCGAATCTTCGATAACGGGGATCGTTATGAAAGTCGACCAAATTCGGTCAAGATAGAAATAAAATTTTTGGTATTTATTTATTTTTTATTTTTTTTTTTTTTGTGTTTTATTACTTAATGAGCTGAGCATTACTCGACGTTGCCACGAGATTGATGTTTCAAGTTTTGAGTTAGTCAAAATTGGGTAAAGTCAGACTTTTCGAGGCCCTTTTTTTGTATTTTCCAAAAATGATCACACACGCAAAGCAGTAGTGAAATCTCTAGTCCTGTGAGCGGCAGCTCATTTTTGTATCTGCCAATCCAAAACAAATGAAAATAAAAAAAGGAAAGAAAAAAGAGAAAAAGAAAAAAAAAAAGAAGGAAAAAGTTAAAAAAAAAAAAGAAAGAAACAGAAAAAAATCACATAGTAGTTTATAACAAGAGAAAAGAAGAAAAAAAAAATACAAACAAATGTTGAGTGAACGAAAATTTATAAATACGTAAAGAAACGAAACGAAAAGAAAAGAAAAAGAAAAAGAAAAAAAAAACGAAAAATAATAATGATAATTATCGTGTATCACACAAATCGTGATTCGCAAGCCACAGATCTATTAGGAAATATAATTAATTATTATTCTATCTATAATATTAATTTTTAACAATAACTACAACTTTCTATATTATATTATAAAATTTAGGGTATTGTCAAAAAGAAGAAAAACCGTTCCCAAAAATTCGCTGATGAAGATATAAAAGATGAAATAAAATTCAAAAAAAAAAAAATACAAAAAAAAAAAAAACAGAAAAAGATAAAAAGTATAATAACGATATATAAAATGGTCATCATCGAGTATAACGTTATTGACAGATGATATATATTATTATTATTTTACTACCTTACCATCATTATCATTATCATTGTCATTATCATCATCTTAATCATGAATATTATTATCATTATCATTATTATCATTAGAAATATTATCAAGCGACTAACTACCGAATATTTAATCCAATATTAGTTTAATATAATTCAATTTATTATTCACTAATTTAATGCTGGTATTATATAAACATTATTATTATTATTAATATTATTATCATTATCATTATCATTATCATTATTCAAGGGATCTTATAGGTTTATTTTTTAAATTATAACGATGTAATCGGTGATGTTTGCGAATAAGTGTTTTATTCTTATTTCACAAATATGTATATGTATATCTATATTATATAGGCATTCGGAATAATTATTATACCTATATGCGCGGAGTTTTTAATCATCCGAATTTGTGTTTTTCATGTATTATGGACGTAGTATCGTATGCATGCCAATTATTGTCTACGTGAAGAAAATTTCTAATTTAACGCGTTATTATGTGATGTTTACACTGCACCCTCCCCTCATTACGCTATTCATTATCATTATTATTATTATTATTATTATTATTATTATTATTATTATTATTATTATTATTATTATTATTATTATTATTATTATTATTATTATTATTATTATTATATCTATACTATACTAAAATATGTGCGATTTGTGTTTTTTTTTTCTTTTTTTCTTTTTTCTTCTGAAAATGTAAAGATGACGATGATGTTTATACATATGTAATATAATTCGTGCAGCTACACGCTGTAATACAATAAATCCTTAAATATCTATCTAACTGGAGATTATTTTGAACACTTTCCACTCTTCCTTCTCACAGTCAAGTTTTCCCTTGATAATTTTTTTTCTTTTTTTCTGAGCGTATAGAATTGAATTTAGATTTGGTAAAAGAGTTAACAATTTTTAGAGAGGCTCGAAATAGCTTTTTTGGACTTTTAACTGGTTTCATTAACTCCAATTCTCATGCAAAATGAAACGAAAGTGATTTTTATGATAGATCCGTTCTTGTTTTGGGGGTAAAACAAAATCATAAGTCTTCAAAATAAGGGGCAGATCTCTGACTACCCTGTTACATATCGGATAAAATTCCCAAACATCGGAATTAAAGTTGGAATCATTGGTGATTCGTCTTTCACAAGTCTCTTGATTAACACGCAACTGTAATTATCACAAGATAGGATATGCATGAAATTAAATATGGTAATTCTGGAAACAGGCAGTGAGCAAGATGAGACGAAGGAGTAAATAAAAAATCAACAAGTGAATTAGTAGTCGAAATATTGAGACTTACTCACGATTTAATTAGCGAAATTCGTTGAATACGATTTCTGTTTCAACTAGTAAAAATTAAATTTTAAATGTAGTCGATTAATTTTTGTTTTTACCATCGAGGTGAGATCGAGTAGATCATTTCATACATACACGACATACTTAATCGCCGTATACCTATGTTAATTTGAATTCTTGCGTGCAAGAAAATTAGTCTTATGAATACAATTTTTATCTTCACAAAGGTGGAGGCGGAGATTACTAATTGTCCTCACAAAAGCACACTTGGGCTACGTATGTACTCTTCCAGTGTAAAGACTGGCATGTAACGAGTATAAACTGTTTTGAAATAATATAGAAAATAGGTAGAAATATATTTTGTCTTAATTTGTCAGGCGATTTCTGATCGGTAAAGTTTTTTGGAGTCCGGAAAAAAGTATAGAGAATATTATCTCGGATTCTTAAACGATAAATTGCAAATTGTCTTTGATAATTGTATAATCTGATATTGATCCGATGTATCCGGAATGCGAGAATCTTAGTAACACATTTTTCACTCTTATCAGTCTTTAAATTTATCGTAAATTAACATGACAAATGTTAACACAAGATATAGAATGTACGTTTTTCTTTTCAAGTAGTGTAGATGATACCTTACTCTAATTACATACATCTTTCACGCATAGTCGGTAAAAGCCCTTCGCTTGAGTGAACCAAGTGTCTTAGAAACGTTTCATTTAATTAATGAATCATACGACTAAGTGAGTGAAAAAATCAACTCCTACGCGTTACAAAGAAATAAAACTAAGATATCATTATTCAAGTTGTTTTTAAAAAAAAATGAAGAATTGGGTCTTTTGGAAGCAGTTTGATCGATGGCGTTATGATTCGAGATTAATCCTGAACATTTCCGAGGATGATGCTACTTGCGAATCCTTATCGGGAATGATTCCTGGCAGTACTGCAGAGTAAGTAACACTTACAAGACAAACCTATACAATTGTTTTATAGCATCAAATTGCATACACTATTCAATCATTCGATATAGATCGAAATTCGGACTTTGTAGGCAAGGGGATACTCAGCTCTGTTACAAAGAAAGATAATATTGGCAATTGCGTAAATGTACTTTTTTTTTTCTATTTTTTAAATTGCTATTGTGCCTATTGTGTAACAGCGGATGTAGGGTTATTTCTTCACGACCAGATGAGAAATAACAAAGCACTAGAATTTTATGCTAGTTATATAGCACGTATAATAATTTGTAAGTATAATAGCCCGTAAATTGGATCGTACAAATTATTAAGCTCTACCCAAGTCAGGGATCCCCGCATGATCTGAATGCACACAGTCTTTGACCGTTTTTCAGAATTCCCTCACTGACTATTTTCCAGTTATTTAACATTTCTTATTTATATACGCACTAGATTTTTGCCATGGTCTATAAATACACGACAATTATCACAATTCAATCGCCACAGACCACAGCAGAGCGCGAATGATTGCACAGCGTTACGTTGGAATGACATTGAACGAAATCCTGTGACGAGTAATCTTTCGGAAAATGAAAAAGAACGTTAATGGAACTTATAAAATGTTATGCTATACTTTAATCAATAATTTACCCATGATTAATCAGTATGTTAATTATTCAACACGAATATTAGAAAAAATTATCTCCATTATGTAAATTACTCCAATTTAAATAATTCATTGCGGTTTGCGGTTTAGCAGGAAAAGTATTAAACTGCAATTTCTTTAAGTGGACTTCTACGAAGTTTATCTCGTTGTCAGAATTTTCGTGGGTTGTCTTTGCTCTCTGTGTGCTCGGGCTCTTTTCACATAAGCTCATTTCCAAGAACGTGAGCAAAGGGTCAATCGCCTATTGTATAGCATAGTACTGGACAAAGACGTATAGTTGTGCCTACTGACCGGAAGGAATTACAAAAGGTTGATAGTTTTTTCTTTAGTCTAACTCTTGTCAGTCTCGTACGTATGTAAAGGAAAATAAACAAATGGTTACTTAGATATTCAGACGAAGTCAATACCATTGTCCATCCTATCGACTAGCTACACGGTGTGGCACGTGCCTAATCATTCCAGGCTTTGTCCACCTCCACGGTAATACTTGTCGATTGAATCACGCGACGAGAATTCAATCGATTGTATTAACAGTCCGATGAAATATAAAGAAAGTGATGTAACCGATACTAAATAGACAATTGGCGTCGAGGCGATGCCTGATCCAGAGGCTCTAAAGTCTGATGTATATGGAAGCATAAATCATATCGACGAATGTTGAAATATATGTTGTTTAATTAATGACAAGGAAAAAAGCCTAACTTTCCGGGTAGAAAGAAGTTCCACGTTAGTAGAAATATACATGAAATAACTTAAAACAAGGATAAACAGGCTTAATTCTGATATTCATTTTTCTGACTATGCAATATGAATTTTTCATTTTTATTTTTATTTTTATGCTCTGAAGTCGAAGGCTAGTTGTTGGTTTCTTTAGGCCTTGTGGTCGTTAACCATCAGGCATTACCCTGTACGCGTTTTATTTTCTTGACCAGATAGTGGAATGAAGATTCTTGATAAGTTACTGTATCATTTATGAGAATGTAATATTTATAGAATATCATTCGAGCTTTAATCATGCAATTATTAGAAAATAAGATACGTATACTGAAACAATATTAACATTCTATATCATGTTTATAATTACTTAAGATATTTTTGATCAATAAAATGAGATCGTCGAAGCTTATCTTATACAAGTGAAATACTTTGCGGCTACGATTCAAAAATCCTTACTAATCAATCAACGCCGTCAAGTTTCATACTTCCCGGTTACGATTAAAAAATTTATTACATTAATTAACACCGACGAGTTTACTCCGAGATTGCAATTAATGAAACTTTCCTTTTTCCTATAAGATAAAATCTCAAAACGAATAACTATATGATCATTAAAACTACTAACGGTCTTAGATCAGCAGTAGCGTAATGAATAAAAATTGATAATAGTTACAATAAGAAATCAACTAGCCTTTACCGTTTTACTCAAGTAGCTCCGAGGCAGAATCTCATATTAAATAATTTAAGGAAAAATCATAATAATTAACGGAACAATAAAATAACATTTCAATACTAAATTCATGGCAATCATAACGTGTGGGTGTTTTAACTGCAGGAAGTGGTAGCTTATGAAAAATTGCCACAGCCTCAAGGACTGTTTAAATTTTTCCTGTTGGTATTATCTGCGATTTTTAGCTGTATAGATAAATCTGGTTGACATGAGTAAAGGAGATTTAACACAGAACATAGACGACTTCGATAGGAGCTTAATCTGCAGAGAGAATTAGATTTCAAGTTCATTGAACTATCAGGAGGAATGAAAAACCAGGACGAGTTATCTCAAAGCCAAGACATCTGGCATTTTGAAAATTGAGTAAATGATTTTGCGGGTGATCAAACATGTTCTAAAGTTGATTTAAAAATTCTATCATAATCCAATGCTTTCCCTTCATTTCTATCATAGGCACTCGTACCTAACAACAACAGAAATCACACATATAAATATAAAATAATCTCTGCAATGGATGTACAATCGCACATGTACATACATGGTGAACAGAGATATACAAGAACCCACAGGGGATCCGGTGATAAGGAGTCTATGATAATCTTGGGAGTCCCTGAAGAGTTTATTGTACTATCACAGAAAGGATACTCTATTGTCGCTTGGTGGTGGACAGACACACACGTTACGTTACATGCTATATGGACGAGCATTTACTCTTCAATAATAGTAGTGTGTCTCGTGGATGTTAGTGCGACTTAAACGGCTTGCTTCGGCCACGGTTTATGGAGTTCATTTTAGTTCAGTTCGGTGAGTTCGATCGTTCTGAACACACGTGTGTAATGCACAAGCCATTCGCTGCTCATACTGCACATGATGTAGTCGTAAACATAAACGTGGCTTTTAGGATGTCCGTGTACTTCCTTTGACCCATCATTCTGTGAAGAGCATTTATCCACATTCTGGTCCTTTTGAGGCACATGTCGACTCCTGGATGTGTCAATCATTAGTGGTTGCAAATAGGAGCGGTTGTTTTTGCTAAGATACGCGAACGTGATAATGAAAAGGTGTTTTGTTGATAGCCAACTTGTCAAACATTGAAAACGTAATTATCTTTCGTGGAGTGTGTCGAACAGCATCATACACCGGATGTGGTATACAGTTGTCAATCTGGTGTTAATGTGCGTCTGTTGATTTTATGCGGAATTTATAAATCGTAACGATGATGTTAACGAAAAAGAAGAAATTGGCGCAGACAAAGTTGAGGCCGAAAGTGGTGGAGCCCAATAACAATAATGGAAAGAATTCAAACATAGATACCATTTGCAAACTAAAAACTTGCGATAAACACATTTATAACAGTGACATTGAAGATTCGATATTGTTTGATTCGGAATATAAGTTTATAAATTCTGACTTTGTTCATGTGAGCATAAAATCTTCTGGAACTGAAAGGGCGTCGACGTCCTCTTCAGCATGTACAGGATCTTTGCATTCGTTAGCTCTCGTCGTCGATAATGAGGTTGAAATAGCAGATGAGTTAAAATTTAATGACTGGGTGACAATAAAAAAACGTGAAATAACTGAAAGCATTATCGTAGATAGTATTTTGCAAAAATACTGCAAACCAAGAAGCAGGACTGTTTGGTGCAGATTCAAGAGAGGCGTTCTCATGAAGTTTCGCAATAAAGTTTATCCAAAAATTATCACCGGGTGAGTACTTGCTATACTATAACAAAAATCCAATTTCAAAATGAATGTCTTAATTTCCTTTCATGCAGTCTTCTTCACAAACCTTTTATAGCACAGCATGCGAGTTTATAGTTTCGATTCCTGATAGTGTGGAGCACATAATAGCGAATCTGACGAGATTTGCTTCGATTTATTGAGGACAATTGATACTGTGTAAATCTCGCTAATTAAAGAGTTGCAGATTCACTATTACTCCAAAAAATAACTATTGCATTATTTCCCTTCGTATTACTTTAACGAACAGCGATGGTAAGTGAGGTCGTTGTACTTAGCAGCTAGTAATGTTCCCCCCTGTAGAAGGTACGCGTTGGTATAGGCATCGCCGAAGTATCTATGGAAACGAACACGTGTATGCCCCCCTGCAGGTGAGTCAGACAGGTAATGCCGCTTTGAACAAAACATCAGGCCCACGCACGTAGCGTACGGTCTCACGCACGCGTGATTTTATTTCCGGCCAAACGCATCGGAGCTTAACGATGTATGTACACTGCGGAATATGGCTTTCGTTGGTTATTTTGCAATAGGTACAATAAGTTTTCTCTAACATTTCCGATAGAGTTTCCAGAGGATCCGGGAGAAATAGATTACCTACACGTTGTTGAGACGGTTAAAAATAAGGAAACTCGTTTTTGTGCGATCCTGGGTTTTCGATTAAGATCCACTATCTGCTAACTGCGGTGTGGTCTTGCCTAAGAGATTTTGCAATGTGGCATTTCTACATTATTAAGAATAATGTGTTATCTAGATTCTTGTACTTACTCGTAGACAATATGGCCGTGCTATGCGCCATATTGAATTTTAATGAATCATCATAGTGATATTTTTTACATTTATAACGCTGCAATTTGGTGTGATTCCAATGCGTTTGCAACATCCGATAAGGAATTTTATACATTCAGGTTATTTACCTTTCGATAACACTAAAGCATTATCAATGACTTACAGATTCGGAATAATTTCACAGAGTTATAAACAATTCATTCATTCAGCACATGGCTCATAGTTATCAAGTAATGCAAATACTTTGATTGGCAAGAGTTATTTTGGAGTAAAATGAACGTACTTTATCGTTGAATGACCTGATGAAAATAACTACAAATTTTGATGGAAATTGGAACTTTGCGTAGTTTTTCATGTAGAATTTAAGTTTTTTTTTTTTAGTTTGAGCGACAAATGTCTCAACCAAAGTGTGTGATAGAATTAGATGAGAATGGTCTCATTGAAAGTAAGACGTCACCAAGTAATAGGAGAGAAGAGTAAGTAGCTAGCTCATTGCATTTGACAGTGCCATGCAGATTCCAAAGAGAATAGAGATTAGAGAACAGGATGTGGACAGTCAGATAACAAAAGTTGGCGATGAGGATGGAGGTGAGGTAAAGGATAAAAACGTATTTATAGTCAGATTTGAACCTAACACGTTTAATGCATGAAAAAGAGAAAAAGAAAAGAATTGTAGATGCAAAATAAATATTAGGTTACAGATTTTCAATGCTCCAAAAAGTGCGATGCGTAAGTTCTTCACGTTGTTTGTCTGGCCCGTTTATCTGGAATAAATTCCTGATGAGTCAACCGATTCTAACGAATAAATTCCACCGAGACTGCTCTACCTCATAAAGACTCCAGGGAGTGTGACGATGAGTGTAAAATATTCGGTATGGAATTGGTAATTGATAATTTGCAAAAATCTCTGGTAAATAATGAGTATTTTGAAAACTTCGTACGATATCGATCGAAAGCTTCGAAAAAACGCTGTTGAAAATCGTCTCTTCTACAACATTGATAATAAACATATCAGCGGTAAGATCATCCGGAAAGGAAATATTGCGAAAAAAACTTCTTATCAACGTCAATTTGTCGCCAAAATCAAAAACTCAGAGAATCACTCAGGACTTCAAAATACTTCTCGCATCCAAAAATCAAAACTTCTATAAATTTTGTACCTAAGCGAAATGCCTCTTTTAGCTCTGGTGATTGAGCTAGATACGTGTTGCTCGGGAATTACGCTGGCCCTTCAATAATCAAATCGTATTATTATCTAGCTCTCACATTTTTATCATAATAACATTAGATAATCGTCTCACCGTTCGTTATCTTTGGCTTACAATTTCGCAAATTAAAATCATCCGCGGATCGCATTGCAATCATTACAAATCCATTCATTATGAGTCTAAAAGATAATCCGATAATATTTTGCGTGAAGTTATAACCGTCTTACTAAGCAAATACCTACGCATACCGATACATAAATCTATAACATCGGATTCCAAAAACTATAAATAAAACTCGAAATTAGTCATCATTCAGGCCAATGAACATAATCAGCATTAACAATGTTTAACTGAACTCGGTACCTACCATTCATAGATAATTTATAACCCATTAAAAATGACATTTATTAGCAATAGAATAATGGCAAGCTGAAAGATCAGGCGAGAGAAATGAGGCAAATTATTGAACTTCTTAGACTCATAGAATCAGTTGATCGACTAAGTATGATGAATTCACAAAAGCGCAAGCGCCAGAGGCTCCGTCTAGTGATTCTCAATACCGCAGTATGAGAACGGTTGCCATCAAGGTAGGAGCTTGACGCTGAACTGATCGTTAAATGATGTTTCACACTGTATTATTACAGGTATGAACGCTGTACCTGTAAAGTAGTAAAAGCTCTGCATAGAATCTAATAATTTTATTCAGAGTTTTTTATTTTTTAATCAATGCATTCATTAGTCTACGATTTCACTATTACAGACTTTGCACATTGGCGAGACCATGAAAAGCTTATCGCTTTTGTATCAGGCCTTTCTCAATCTATCAACTCTATATTCTATAACCAAAATTGACGCATGAAATCACGGATGCATTTATAAAAATGACAATACTCAATTCTATCCAATGAATAATCACGTCATAAAAATGACTTGTCCGTTTGTGACGTCATAATTCAAACCTAACAACGTTTCTAGAAACCTGATTGTAGCTATGTTAAAGGTAAGCCGTCATCTGGAGGTGGTATATTCAGTTTCTCGACTCGATCGGCTAGATACAGAACTAAGAAATGCCGGTCAGGATTTACACCTAGTACAAGTCGGATAGTCTTTCGCGTTAGTACCTACGCTGTTATAAATCGTATTGCTTTCTGCATAGTCGTAAAATTTAGACAAATTTTCAACGTGAAAGTCTCTCTCTCTGTGGTAAATTTCACTCTTGATAATTTGCCAAATTATTTTGCGGTGTTATCAGTGTTACTCAGTGTTGGATAGTGGCGTACTCTCGCGGGATCTAACTAAGCTGAATAGTCGCGGTTTGGTGTGGGCATAAGACAACAATGTTTAGTGTCATGTGGGTGGAAGATTTTATTTTCTAGATAATAATTGTTGGTGGTTATATTATTTGAGTTGTAGATTAAAAAGTGATAAAAATAGTGAATTGTAAATTTTATAAAAACTTGTTAGAAAGTTCCTGATCGCTTGAATGTGATAAATCTAAAAATATCAGGTTATTGAATTTCAGTCTGATTATAGATCCTATAATATCACATTTCTGTTAATAAAGCAAAAGCATAAAGCGTTGGCGTTAGTAGTTAAAATTGAAAAAAAGTCATATTCTATTTATAAATAAATTTACGTGTAAAAGATAGAAAAGAAAGGATCAACCAAGTGATAAAATTTTTCAGTGACAATTTGAAACAAGCTGATTTTTTCGTTACAACCACATTCACAAGACCATAAAAAGATAAAGAAATTATCAATCATGGATGAAGAGGCGATGTGGAAAGGTTTTTACCAGACAATCGTTGAGGATAAGAAAAAACGGGAAGACGTTAATGAGAAGTCTGACCACGAAATTAGGTACTTATATCTAGTTACTTTATATTCAGAATTAATTAAAATTCTAATCACTGTATCAACTGCTTGTCATAACATTAAGAAATTACCGGTATTCGTACACCGGGTCGATAAAGCGAGTATTTTTTCCGGGATAAAAACTAAAGGAAGTTGAATAATGGTATATGTATACATTGTCGACGCATGTCAATGTTGATTGTTAATAACCAACCTGAATGATAATGAGACCTTCATCTATCTAACAAAAAAGTAAATGTATAGCGATTACCGTGTGTTAGACGATCATGAAGAAGACCAATCCAGAGCTGTGATGTCATACGCGATGTAAAGTCTATTAATAAACTGTATGCTAAGAAAGAGCATACTAGATGGTACGGACTTCCGACTATGTATATCTTCACATCCGTGCAGAGACAATTTCATGCATACAGAATAGGAAATTCCAGATAAAATTTTTGTTACAAAAAATAGAATACAAGATTCGGCGCATGCATAGTTGGGATTTACCGGACTGTCAACGATCGACAACCGACTTGAAGGTCAGACTGAAAGTCTGCAAGTTGAAAATGATTCATTAGATACATAAAATATACCATTTGTAAAGCGGGTGATGTTTTTTCGATCTTTTTCTTATGCCATTCATCCGATTCCGGTAATAGAATTGACGATTGCTTATTGTCAGGGTTTTGAATATTCATCAGACAAGATTGTAGAACAATTAATGGCAATCAAGTCGTTAAGAGAATTTCTACAGACCGGATAAACAGATCAATTAATATCTTCTTGGAAAATCGTCGACACAGCTTTCGTATGCTAACTAGCTACCAACTTCAATACATTCACAACAATGGATCGAAGTTATAAAGCCGTAATCTTTTAATAAGCTAATCCAAGAAAAGGGAGAGGTTTTTTTTTTTTTTTGTCGTGGAAAGTCTGAATCATGAACTTACACGGTATTTCCTGACTAAATTTTCGTCAGAAGTATAAATTGCAGTTAAACATTTATTTGAATCGACGATTTCGACTTGTCTACAGATTTTCTGTAGACCATTTAGTCCGGTGAAAGGAGCAGAGTATTCATGACTAAATCTGCGGATGAATCCTCAGATGAATGAGATCGTCAGACCCAAAATATTGTTTGCATAAACCAGAGGTGAATGTCCCGAGTGGTCTATTCGATTTAAGTCTATATATGGTAAATCTAATATCTGTAAACTAGATAATAATATTATTTCTATAATCGCTTCAAGTTGGAAAAAAATTTCTAATGATTCTTAGTATTTAGTTAATAATACTAATACCAACTTTACACTGTGGTATAAGTTTCTTAGCTGCGGTTATTGAGGTTGAATAAATCGTCAGTACTCGCGCTGTTACGCTTCTGCAAGTATGATTCATTCTCGAGATAAGATATCAACGAATTTCGGAAAATATTTTTAATTACCAAGCTGTGTTACTTTTAGTTGGAAAGATGATATTTTACTTGAAAAATTGCATGACGATATAATTCCACTAAACTTGAGACGTCAATAAGAGTAAATTTCATTCGATGGTTAAGATTTGACTCCACTTTGCATTTAAAAATAAAAAACAACGATCTGTAATTAATTTACCTACTTAATCAGATATTGCAATGAAAATTATCGCAAAAACTTGAAATGGTTATAAATGAGTAAACACCGCACCGACTTTGTGCTTCAAGCTGTATGTGTAGGTATTAATGAATTATGTAGTCACAGCTTGTATAATACAGTAGGAGTAAATTATAGTGATGAATAATAAACTGGTCTATAAACACTTTGCGTAGGTTAACCTGGCGTCAATTAATTATATCATACATATCGTGTTCATTACCTCAATTTTAGTTCTGTTACGGTTGATCAGTTTGTTATACTTGCTAATTCTATAACAGATAAAAATCACACAGAGAGGCAGAGACATAATCTTCTTATCTATATCATTTCAACCGAAACTAATGTTACATAGTTTTAAGTAGAACATGCAAACTCTCTATAAATTAAAAGCAAGTCTGTAATGAGAGAAAAACAAAGGCCGTTATACTTGTGCTACTGTCGTTACGTCACAACAGTAATGTATGTATGTACATATTGTGTACTTGAAACTGGAAAGCCAGTTTGGTTCGAAAGCAAGAACAATCAGAACTTCTACACGTATACAGTAATGGTGTATGAAATACAGGGTCATATACCATCAACATTCATATCAGCCTTGACTTTGTACAACGACGTATTAACACATGGTGATTGCAATTTATTTAAACTAATTAACTTCGTTGTGAATCGTGTATTTGAGGGCTTTATCTTACGGTATAATCGCATCGTTAGCATAATAATTCATATCAGCGAAAAATCTTTGCAAAATGTAAGAATCTCTAGTCTGTGTATATAGACACTTCACGAGGGATTCGCCTAAGCGTGTCTGGGATCACGATTATTTACCAGACAATTTCTCGGATTAGGTCCTAATCGATTTGTGGAAGTGAATGAATAAATGGATTAAACGGTTTATTAGTGTTCGTTTAAATGTCGTTCAAGTTTTACTGAAAATTAATCTACTTGTTGCACCTTCTGGAAAACATAAAACTGTTGTTTAATCATTATATTCTATTTGCTGTAAACGAGGAAATAAGTCGACAAAGTGTACCCTAAGTCAATTTTAATTTATCTTCAAGCTGTATTGCGCTTTATTACTTTACGACTGAATTTTATCAACGCAATAAACGTAAGTAGACATGTAATAACCAGACTCTTCAATATGGTCCAAGTAACGGAACTATCAGGTGCGTAGGTATATTTTGAATTTTTAGAATTCAAACATACGAACTCAAAGTTCTCCAGTTACTGCACTCAGTCCGAATATGAAAGTGAAGTGTCACAGTGAAATTTTGTGCTAAATACTTAAGGTCATGGTAGCTGCTAATGAATTCTAACGTTACGGTAATTCCATTTGCATAAGACTGCAGGTAGACTGAGAATAATATAGTTTTGAAATATATAATAGATCTTCGTTTTCTTGAAAACTAATCTCAATTTCTCCGAATGATAAGACTCTGCAGTTCAATTGTAAGACGGAAAAAAGTATAATTTAAGCAAACGTGGTATTGCCGGTCTTATCGCAATTTACTGGAAGAAAAGGATGTGGTACGTTAGTCTTGACGTGGTGGATTGTCAGGTCCTTACTAACATTCGTGCGGTTGTTAGTCAGTCTTTTACAGATCGTTGCTGCAGCAGTGTGGAAGTAATACCAACGTAAAGCAGGATTGCATATCTTTGATTCTTGCGGCTGTCAATTATAAAGTTTTTTTATTTTTTTTATTTAGTAATTGGTTTAGAATCAATCTTCGAGTGTTTTACGCCAATATTAAAATCTAGACTATCTCGTGAATTAGGAATTCCGTGTTAAACCGCGAGTGACTACACTTCTTCATCTAAATAATAACGATAAATATATTTTGAAGTGATCAGACCGTGAAAATGGAGGGAATTGACAGATCACACCCGTTATGGATGATTGCCATATGCAGTGCCCGAAAATCTCAGCCTGCCGAGTCTAAAAAAGTCACTACTGCTAGCATCTACTGGAAGTTTGCGGCCCACAACTTTATCCATAATAGGTGAAACTGCAGTACCATCGACTATGCTGCAGATTAAGCTTATAAATTTAGTGGGCGATGATTAACTAACACTTTGTTATATTACTTGCACTGCCCCGCATATATTGCTTCATCTTATTGCGTCGACCATGATCCATGAAAAAGTTGGAAATCCCCGCGAGTAATTATGGCTCGCTGAACCACACACACATAGAGATATGTCGACGAAAATCACTTGAGACTACGGTGGGGGTTTACAATTATTTGCAAATGGTTAAAAACAGGTATAAGAGTAGAATGTGCATCGGTTATTATAGTTGCGTGTTTGGCAATGGCTCTTTTAACAGTATCGTATGAGTGTTTCTTCTGTACCTATATCTAACACATGTTATGTTTTATTTCGGTTTTAGTAAAAATTAGAAGGTAATGCAGCATGACACCCTTCCCCATGCTTTTTAATATTTCTTATCCACTGAATGTTAATTTACGTTGTTTGTTCAATTTTATTGTACATAGATCGTACGAAGCGTTTTCGATGACCAAAGAATTGAAAAGCTCAGCCCGCTGATTATAAGTAATTTATATTTTTTCAGAATCCAAGAGGCAGATGGTGGCTTCTTCGAAAACCTTGGGGAGCTTTTGGCGGCAAAAGCTCGTGCTCAAGATGAGGCCGTTGGTTCTGTGCCAAAAAAAATCAAAGAAGAATCCGAAGATGCAGAAGATGAAGACCCAGAAGGAAGCATCGAGGAACCCACCGAAGCTCTTCTCGAAAGCGACAGTGATCGTGACGAAAATGAACACTCGCACAATCTCATCGTAGAATCAATCGGTTGGAACGTGAGTATTTGAAGAATTTGAATATTTTTTCTTTCAGATTTTTAGCCTCGGTTTTGATCCTTCTTAATGGCTTGGAAAGCTGCTGTGGTCCCTGGATAATACCCTAGTTTCTTTTTTTTCTTCAAGTATAAAAGACGCTCAAAATTCTTCAGACTTATGTGTCTAACATGTGTAGTTCGACGTTCGGATAACGATGCGGTGATTTTTATACGATCGCGATAAATCTAAGCGAGGCAAACATCGTTGAGGGCATCTTGATGTTTTTTTCCTTTTTTCCTGAAGGCCTATACGTCGCACTTTGAGGGGGCATATACGTCTCAAAATTTCAAATAACTCAATTTTTATTTAATTATATATATTTGAAGCCCTATCCATGTTCTGTCATAAAATAAATAGTTTCACAGAAATCATGTTTCGAAACTTTGCACGCACGACATCTTAAGGATTGCATCACTGAGCTTGATCAGCCTTCAACCACAAATTCACAGAAATCGTGCATGTAATTTCTTTTTTTTCTTCTGTCATTCGTTCCATACATGCATATCTATCAGTTAAGATAAATTTTTACACTCATAGCGACGGTTTTCCTACGAAGAAAAAAATAGACTCTTGGAATTGTAGAAATTCAGAAATACAGTTTTGAGGAAATTTTATGAAAAAATATTTAATTGGCGTTCCGACAATGGGCTTTTCTTACTTGAACCTCAATTTCAGCACTAAATAGCCCGGCATGACAACCGTGCCCTCGATCAACGAAACCGATTGCTTAGAAGCCTGAAAATAAGCCAAGTGAAAACACTCGAGATCCATAATCGCGTTGAATTTCCATTGACCAAACTCTAATAAATTGCAAGCCTTGCAAATGCATAGTATCTATGACGTAGGCTGTAGCACAAGGCAAAGTCTGTTCAAGATACAGACTTTCAGGTTTTTCCTAATTAATTAATCAGTGCGTGTTATCAAATTCCGAGAGCTAACAAGAAGCAGATTTGACCATGGGAACTCGTAGCCTTCCGTTTCTAAGTGATATGAATGCATCCAGATAAACTTTCCGAATTTTTTCTGCTTCTTTATCGATCCATTTTTAGGGCAACTGTTGAACTCATACATTCATGTTATCACAGGCTACATAATGTATATGTATTCGTGCTAATCATGCCTCACAATTAATTAATTTAAGCGTGTACACGCAGCTGCGTAGCTAGTAGGTAATATCAGACATTAAAATTACAGGTGTAATTATAACTAAAAGGTCACGTAACGACAAATTACTTTCGTATAATTAAAGTTCTGGTCTTTTATAGTTTATTCTCATTTAATCGCGTGTGACCTAATCTTTTGTGGTTTGGGAATGCAACTATACACACTTTGAAATGCTAATTTTCAACATTAGCAACAGGGAGAAATGTTGGGGTGTACTTTAACCACGATAAAAAAAAAAAATTGTGTCCTACGTTAAGCTTGCTGTAATGTTATTAAAACAGGTCTTAATTAATGGGCAACGTCTCTTGATCGCTACAATTCCTCATCCCCCATTCCGGTACCTAGCTATTGATTTTTCTATAGTTTATCGTTGTGGCCTGGGTTGTCAGGGGTAGCCAGAAGGAAGTTAGGGGTTTTGTAGAAGGGATGATCGTGTACCCCACTTTGCCATACTATGAGGGTAGTTCATTCGACCATATCGTGAGTTTATGGTCATGCAACGATCCGCTAGAATGTTAAAGCCCGTGTAACGATCTCCAGCATTAGGGTTGCCGGAGGTTTTGGGGATGCAGGTGGTGATCAAGATAAAAAATTTAGGGCTTCTAGTATCAAGTTAAAAAATTTTATATCTCAGTAGTTCGCTGCCATGCGGCTTCCGAGGTCCCTCAAGATCTTTTCAATCATGAAGGAAGTGCAGTTCGTAAGTGCAATGATTCCAATAGTACTTTTTTCTATTTTCTTTTGTTTTTTACAAAAATTCGCTTTTTTCTTTTCATTTTCCGGGAATGTGCAATCAAGATATTCGTTCATGCTTACTAATAGATAAGCCACGTGGATGAGACTATCATCAACGAAGCTGTTGATCATCGCTCGTGTTTATTGTTCACTTCATTTAATTTATCTATGAACTGTACATTCTGCACTGTACATTATGAAGATACATTCTATATAAACGATGAGAAAAATAAAAAGAAGAAAATATTATATTTATCCATACCAGACGTTGCGGAGCATGTGGAATTTGTTCATGACACAAATCTTAATAGTCTTTATGATACTATACTATGACGTGACCCTATTGGTTTTTAGTACACATCAACATCTTATCTAATAGTTAGGTGCACGTGATATGCATAAATATGCTCCATATATATTCGTGCATAAGTTAGGATGTTCACGATTCTGATCTGTCGTTAAAGAGGATTACCTACAGGCTTAAGATCGTTGCTTAAAAAAAAAAAAAAAAAAAATGTATATATATATATTTATAAATACATTTACGGTAAAAGTGCATCGGATAAGCACACTGGCTGATCTATCGGACAAAGAGAGTACGTAAACGATGAGGAATTAATAATAATTCAAACGGTCTATCTTTTCATACATTTTGTTTGATATATTGCTCAAGTGAGATCGGGGTCGTACATATACCCATTACAAATGCGGACGCTATCTACCTTTGTTGTAATCAATTTACAGCAAAGGCCTGTCAAGTGGGAACTTCCTAGCACATAAAGCCACGCTTCAATGACCTCCGAACCCAAGGTCTTTAACAAAAAATAAAAAAATAAAAATACATTATGTTTCATAACTATTTCCACTGTAAATTTCTCCCAGTCAATTTTTGACAGTTGAAAAAGCACTAAATTATATAATTATCGCATCCCTAATGATTGCTAGCTTTCCTATTATCGACGAGAAGAAAAAAAGGTTGATCTTTTGAAGAAAAGTTTTTTTTTTTTTTAAATAGAAAAAAAAAATGAATACGAAGTGTAATTTCATGCGGCATCCTCAACTCCAACAAAGATCATATATACGGTAATAGAAATAGCACTTAATACGACTGGTTGCAATGTATTTGATTCGATCAGCTGACCGCTTAAACCCTCATCTATTTCGTTGACGCCTTATGAGCGTGTGTGCGAGATGACGTAGTCGCGTCAACGATACACCGTCACAATGTTAAAATCGTCGACGTAGACAAGTTCTCGTCGAGGCGTTTATTCCCGGCAGTGTTGAACTCGCGTTCGCCACGATGTCGTCTCTTCTTCAGTATCCTGGTCCTCAGGTTCCGTGACCTGCACAAGTGAATAAAATATAGATAATAATATTCCATGTGATTACACGATTTATTATTATATGACGACGTAAAGTGGTTTGTACCAAACGTAACACTGGGATCAAAACGTTTCCGTTCAATCTTCATTCATTTCCTTTACGGATTCTGCTGAGGCAATTACGCGGGCGATTATTAACGATATCTTATCGAATTTTTTTTTCACTACTACAGTTATCGATGGTATTAGGATTTTCCTCCGGTATTGATTAACTTTCTTTTTTTTTTATCCGATCGAGAAAATGAAAGAATGAAAGAAATATGGAGGGATAGATACGAGAAAAATTAGACCGGAAATTGGAAATATAATATTAATGGGTATCGAATAGAACGTTCGATCGATACAATTGATTCGTTTTTTCGAGAAATTGATAACAAGCATGCCAAATTATGTGGTCAATTTTTCAGGCCATAGTGGCACTGTTAATTAATTACATCTAACAATTTTTTTTTCATTCGACAAGTGACATGGGAATGTAGGGTGACCAGTCTGTTAATTTTTAGTGCAAAAGTTTCTGCACGTTGAGATATCACAGTGTGTGATATTAAAGCATTAGAATTTGCCGAAATTATACTCTCTTTAGTGGGTTAGATAAATTAAATTGACTGAAACGGTCAAGGCTGTAAATTTTTTAATCACGTTTCGTGGAAAGCAAAGATCATATAAATTTTAAAAGCATTTTTTTCTTTTTTTTTTTTTTCAAGAGAATGGTTAATAGATGTAAAGAATTGCGATTGACGGAATGTGGGAAGACGATTTGCGAGTAATATCCGTATGAAAATTTGGAACAAGTACGAATGAATTCAAGCGGTTTCTAAAAGTGGGTTATCCGAATCCCGTAGTCGAAGAAATGTTAACAAAAATTGGCAAATTGTCAGAGCTTGGTTTAAAATTGAATCTACATGAGGAACGTGACGAAGAATATCTTATTTATTTATTATTTCAATTGCACGAATCTTCGTGCAATTAATGACAATAATTGAAATTATGATATAATTTTTTGTCTCAGTTGTAAAGAATAAACAATTTTCAACAACAAGTCTTGGCCAAGTTATCTTTCGAATGAATCTAAGTAAGACGTTTCATTTCTGTGTTTAAATGTGTAAAAATAATTCGTTAGTTTTTTAGAGAAAAAAGTTATTCTCATTTGTCTCATGAAGAACGACCTTGTTGGATTTTTGCAAATGCAATGATCGAGGAAAAATATATTTGTGAAATTTAATTAAATTACAAATTACATCGATCTTGCAAATCCAACCTATGCAAATATAGATTTAACGATCTGGGTCGTATCCTATTTGAACTAGTCGGCAAACAAGTTACGTTACATTCAGACAATTGCGTCCAATGAAAGTTAATATGACAGCAATTAACTTATTTTGTGTTAAAGGCTTATCTGAGAAGCTCAGTATACGTGTATGCGGATTTATGTCTATCTAATAGTCCGATGGAAATGGATCGTGTTTCCTAGCATGGCTTATCTGTACCCACAGAAACCTCATATATTCTCCACACAACATCACATACGTATTAATTTTTTGACCCTGGCTAATTCTACGGTCAGTTTTGTTTTTCGAATCTATTTCTTAGCTTCTCTTGCCTCTTCATTCAGATAACTCACAGCGAATTAGGCGTTTCTAGATTTCTGGGGCGAGACACAGTTTCTAAGCAAAGTCAAACTATTTCTGCAGCTAGACGAAACTCAGTCCTCGCGGTCTAGGGCAAACGTTAAGATAGCCAAGAAATTTGCATCCCATAGGTGCAGCGTTCTCATTTTAACAAATTATTTTACTTTTTAAATCTCAAATTAAAAATCTCAGTTTTTATCACTTAAGCATTGTTTAAAATCGTTAAAATAAAAAACGGAAAATATTCTGCCTAAAAACGAAAACAAAAAAAAAAACAAAAAGACTGAAATTTTTTTCGCACGGACTAAGATTCTCGTTCAGCAATTAACGATAAGTCGTTAAGGTATCTTGTCGGCCATTTTTTATTTTTATTCTATTTAGTGTGTGGCAAAGTACCAAGTATTTTGGGTAGGCGGTAGCGCATTCTCTCTACGGGTCACCTTTGTCTCGATGTGTCTGACATGCAGGGAATTCTAACAACTCTTTTTGCAATAAGAAAAATTTCTCAGAAATATATTTAAGAATTTTTTCTACTCATATACGTATGTATGTACATACATTCACCTCGTATTTTTGCATTTCTTTATCTCCACGATGAAGCTCGAGAAAAACGACATAGATTTTATTTGGAAAAATTAATCAAAGAATTGATCTTATTCAGAGAAAAATTACCGATCACTTGTATTCAGACATCACATCATTAAATTGACTGTTATAACTGCTTGCGTATTACCGTCAAGTGATTGAGATACCAAGTCGGTTTAATGTCGAGATTATATGAGTATATAAACGGTCAAAGTTGAACCGCTTATCTGAACATTTTAATATTCGGTTGATAGTGATATTAGCAAAGTTAGTTAGCGGTCGCCGATGTATGTAACAGCTGTGTAAATTAATGGATATTTGCGCGCGTGTCAGTCGTAGATTTTTTCAATTGAATAGAGAATTTCGTAATTACAAATACTTACCGTTTAATTATCATCGCCTGTGCGATGCCTCATCCGAATCTTTGGTCAGTTCATAAGACCTCTTTGCTGATTTAACGTTTTGAGCGTTTTTTTGTTCAGGATATGAAGTGCATAGGGTGCAGTGTAGAAAGTGAACCTTGTGAATGTGAGAAGTAGTGTACAAAGCCGATGAAATAATTTATAAAACTTTTACTTAAAATACAGTTTTAATTGTATACTCAATTATGGTAATTCGACCTGCCATGCCCGGCAGGACGGGCACCCTTCTCAGGAAGAAGAACACCTTCCGAGGTGTGCCCAAAGCTGAGCTCGAACAGAGGACAAATGCACTTATACAGGCTATGACAGTGAGTGAGGAATACATTGGGTGACCCTTGGCTTATGGGATGGGTTTTGGGTTTCATCAAAAACTTGTTGAATAAATTGAAAGATTGATAAATCTTGATATTACTTGATGTCCCGGACTTATCTTACCGTGTTATCTCTCTCAGTTCCTTGAGAACAGTTTGAAAGTTGATTAAGCTGCAATTACCATGACTTTGAATTTCAGCGTCTCGGTATTTTTGGTGTTGGAAGTAATTTGGCTAATTTTAGAAAGCTGCAATCGAGAATTGTACGCGCAATTTCTTGCTTGAATAGAGAATAAACCTCACTCGATGAAATCAACGATTCATCACAAAATTGCAGGTCTTCTTTTAACGACAAAAAATTCAGTGTTCCAATTCCTTTGCAATAATTCAAGAAATTTCTCATCCATTTTCAGATCGAAGAACTCTACGCGTCTCTCATATATCTGACTCAGCATCAAGTAGGTTTCGATATCGCATACGAATGCGGTCAAGAATGTCTTCTAAATCATTTACAAAGTGCCTTCAAGGTGGACAACGAGACCCACCAGCAGGTCCTCGAACAAGCTCAAAACATGGAGGTAAAAATACGTCCTCGCTATACTTTACATCATTAATTATGCCGAAATCACAGAATCCTATTGCAGATTTCATTCCCATTATCTTCGTGATATGATAATCGGGTTTCTTACCTAGGCTCCAGAGATGCACCTCAATGTCGAAGTCATAGAGGCTAAAGACCTGGTGTCCAAAGATGCTAATGGCAAAAGCGATCCTTTCTGTGCTCTGTATCTAGACTCTGCACCCACTAGGAGGTACAACACCGCCGTAAAGCAATCGACGCTGAGCCCCGTCTGGGAAGAACATTTTGAGCTGTATGTTAATTATTTAAATCTAAGAAAACGTCTGACTTGAAGACCATGTTGTTACTCAATTTTTATAAAATGTTCTTTCATCTTCACAGACCACTGGACAATCCAGAAAGCGATATGCTCAGCCTTGAAGTTTGGTAAGTTTACTGAATATTCTACATTTGTTGAGATTACTAGTGACCAATTCAGTCATAAATTACAAGGACAATTATACGTAGACTAGTTAAATGCTTCTGAACTTATCGGGGTCAGTATTAATAATGACTGCTTATTACTAACAAAGCGCAGAAGACCAATCACTGTGAATATACGTATAATCGTCATCTGACAGTCTTAATCCTGGACAGTAAACTTTGATCTTATATTATTGTAAGTCACAAGACTGAGATGATACTTTATCGAAGAATGTACTGTATCATCATCCACGTGAACCATCAATTTGTGTTTTCTTTTCATTCATTTTCATTTTGCGTATTATTTTTTTTTTTTTGTCATCAGGGACTTTGACGCGGCAGAAACAGTACCAGAAAAAATAAGCAAAGTGAGGGACGTCAAAGGTGTGCGTGGTCTAGTCAAACTTGCCAAAGAAATTGCTTTAACGGCTACAACAGGTAATCACGACAACGAGTTCATCGGAAAATGTCAAATAGCACTGAAGGTAAAGTTCAAACCTAAGCATCTCCTCTTTTATCGATATCATAAGCCATCACCACGATCTTGATAACGATTATCTATTTCCTCAGGACATTCCAGTGTCGGGTCACACGATGTGGTACTCATTGGAGAAGAAAAACAAATCCAAACGTCGCGGTCTCGTTCGTTTAAAGCTTGCATTTAGTGCGGAACACGATGCTCAAGTAGCTTCCCAAGAGCACAGACATCTCTTACGAATTTTGCTCCTGCATGAACTGGAAACTGAAAAAATAGAGAAGTATTGCTGGTGTGGACGTTGGTCACCTGCAGCAGATGCGATAATTTTACAGCACAGTGCCCAACGTGGACTTTTAGCACGGAACGTGAGTTTGGCTCAGTGGGTAGAATACATCAGAGTACACCAGGAACATCCTCTCAGTTTTACCCTGTTCAACACTTTGGCTATCGAGCTGTTGAGGCCCATGGATAAGAATCTGTTCTCTGACGATGAGATCAGGTTGTTTTGGAATGGTGCAAAAAAACTTTTACACTCTTGCTTGAACAGTCTAAGAAAAATTCGGAGGCTTACGGTAGGAGATAAGAACACGACCACACAACTAATGGCGATTCTTGGGTAAGTTATTGCTGTCATGTGAGAAAAAAAGTTATCACGTAGTCAATCTTACATAAAAGTCGCAGAATCGTACTGACAAAATTCTTCAGTTATGAATCTCATTAAAAAGAGCCTTCAAAATGTGTTTCAGGATTCTGTCATCTCTAAACTCGTTAGAAAAGCCAGAAGATCTTGATCTCTTCCCTGCCAATATGTATGGTTGGCTTCCAGAGCCAGAAGGACCAAGGACAGACATAATGCAAGCTCTTGAAGAGACGGTGATTCAGGGTGGTGTAGAATGGTGGGTATACCAATAAACATTAAAGATGATTAATATAATTCGCTATCCCCCTTATAAATTCATCACAAACCCTTATCTTGGTTTACCAAACGACCTCTGATTTCCTTGAAATTGTAATGTAAGTCTTCCTTGAAACGAGATGAAGATTTATTGCAACTATTGTTTGCCTTCTACTAGGTACGAGCATGTCCTTAAAAATAATTCTCCGGACGGAGACGGTGACGAAGATGTGCTTAAATATTATATCAAAGTGATACAGCTTATCAGGGCGGATCTTCAACGAGCCATCGAGTTTTATGACAAGATCTTCATCAAGTGAGTCAAACATTTTTCTGATAGTATTTGTTCTAGAGCATCATGCAATGAAACTATTCATTCCGATATTGGTCATAATGAAATTAGCTTTGGAATTCACAGAAGGTGATAGATTGCTAAAAATTCTCGCATTGTTAATTCGCAGACAATCCAACTTCCCTTATGCGAGAACATTGTACATCTATTACGAAAAGAGGATAAGTGACATGTGCATGATTATCGTCGAAGATGTGTGTGCAAGGTTGAAGAGAATCGAAGTGGAAAACAGCGATGGAACTAGCGAGGAACTGGCCCTGGGCACGACGCTCTTCGAGTTGTATTTAACCCTCCAAAGATACGCGATGTGAGTAAAAATTTAATCCATCCAATTTCTTAATTGCTTCTTCTTTCAATTTAACTCCGGAATCGTGTTCTGAGCTTCATTTTTCTTGTACTTTAGGCTTGGTCACGGGTTGTGCGCGGATGGTCTCGAGTTCATGAAGATTCAAAGCTATCACGAGTGGTTTAGAGCCGGGGTTGCCCATTGGCTTGACATTGCGGTTTTCAAAGCTTTACGTCGGATCGAACGAGCTGTAGAATTTGACACACTACAGCCAGTTAGCTCAAGTGTTCAATACAGTTCAAGTGCCGTTGATACTTTGACGATTTTTTATCAAATAAAAGTTTTCTGGACCCAATTAGCATGGCCAGACGTCGAGGGCTCATACACGTTCATCGCGAAGATAATCGATGTAAGTTTTATAATTTAGCACTTGAATTTTCGAGGAGATAGAAATTTGTCTTACAGAATTTCACATTCCAGGATATCTGCAGATGCTCAGTCGAATACGCAGACAGGATGGCTCGGAAGGCTGAAGACGCTACGCAGCAGCTACAAGATATGGAAAATAATAGCAGCGTTTACGAGAAAAAATTTGAGGTTTCAGAGGCCTGGTGTTTCGCCATAAACAACATCGATTACATTCGCACGTCGATCGGTCCTTTGGCCGAAGATCTGGGACTCAAAAGTATCGTGGACGCTCTGGCAGCAAATAAAACGCAACAGGAGGCTGAAAGGTGTCATCAAACCCTAGATCTCGTGATCGACAACGCGACTGACACAGTGAACAACAAAATCGTAGAATTGCTCGAAGTTGTTGCTACCAAAATGGCTCCGGCCATGAGCAGGTACTTGACTGAGGGTGCTGAACTATTTGACACGACAAGCAACACAATGGACAGATTACTTTCATACCTTGACTCAAACATCACAACTCTTAGGAATAACTTAAACGATACAAACTTCGAGAGAGTGCTTCTAGTTATTTGGGAAATAATGTCAAACACCCTTTACGATCTGGTCAATAATAACTTGGAGGTAAGGGTAGTTTGGGGCTTGATTAACATTGGTTTATGAACTTCAAAAAAAAATTTTACACATTAATGTACGCCTTGCAGAAGAGAAGACCACCTTCATTCTACGAGAAACTTCACCGGACTTTGCATACGCTGATCAGTTTTTTCAATATTGGAGCAGATGAGACATCCAACATTCATATCCTTGAGAAAATTGAACAGCTTCTTAAACTCCACGGTCTTGAAACGGCCGAGTTGATTCATCTGTATAATCAGGAGAGGTTGAAGGAGCAAAAGGCCATAGAAGAGTCCAGACATGGGCAATTGACCGTCAGAGCTCATTTCGTCGATAACGTGTTGAACATTCAAATTCTGAATGCCAGGAGCCTCAGGCCAATGGATAGTAACGGTGAGGATAAAGTTTTTCCATATTATTTTGCAGTCTTCATTTCATTGTGAATTTAATCATGTTTTATATCGCTTGAATCATCCTTAGCGCTCTCGAAATTAGTATAAGTTAATCAGCGGTAGTTGAAGGAGATCGTAGTAGCATTTTTATTGCTGTACCACGTCTGCTATCCACACGAGAGTTATAATTTTGTCGTTGAAATTTTATAGGCAAGATGTCTACTCTTGAGAGAAAACTACGTTATAAATCAAAATCTAAAGTGAAACTGAAAGAGAGGTCAAGTATGTGAAATAGAAATAACTTTGTTCGTTCTCATAATGTTCAAATAATTGCCTGAAATTAATGCTCGCCCTTACAGTCCGGAACTCGAACACATGCATGGATCATGAAGAGCTAATTAGAATACTTTTTCTTTCATAGTTTCATAGCCATCAGAAAATTATCGAACGATTAAATCGAATGATCGACGAGTTACCGTGCATGCAAAGTTGCATCCATCTGGGAATCAGGTTTCATCCTTTAATACGAAATCTAACGTTCTCGTGTTCGTTGTTTTCAGGTAAATGTGATCCTTACGTTAAGATTCGACTACTACCGGAGGAAAAATTCGTTCAACTAAGACTGCCAAAGACTCAAATCCACAAAGCGGATCTCTACCCACTATTTGACGAGAATTTTTCCATGTAAGTCGAATGTTTTTTTCTTTAATTATAGAAAATGAATAAAATATCATCGCAAGATTCTTCGAGCTTATTGTCGATCTTTTACAGCTCCCTGTCATCGGAGATGAGAGAAATTAAAGACGCTATAGTTGTATTCGAAGTGAAGGATAAAGACTTATTCAGGTCGAGGTTCATGGCTGAAGCATTCCTAGCCTTCAATGAAATTCCGCAAACTGGTCCTGACAGAGATTTTGACTCCTTAGAACAAATTCATTTAAAACTTTCGAGACCAACTGGAAGAAGTAAGTCAATCATCAATGATCTATGACAACGATTATTCACGTACCTGTATTGAATTTGTTTAATATTTTCTATGAATACTTTCATTTATTTTCATAGATTCAGATGCTGTTCGTGCATTGGAACATAGGAAGGGTGATGATCGAGCTGTTGACTTTATATCGAAACTTAATACTAAGATTGCTACGAGATAAGCAGTCTAATAAAATTTTATTTACGAATATTCTTTTATATTTGGTCGAAATCTCAAAATTTTGTGTTAATACAAATCATCATTTTCCTTACTATCGAATGATAATTGATGTGGATACAGTGTTAATCCATATACTCGTACGTACACATTTATACTCTGTATAAGAATTTTAAGTCTGACAAAAAGTGCTACTTAATATAATAAATGACGAAGAATATTTCATCATGAAATAATTATCTACTCGCGTCATTATAAAATCGAAAGATAAAACGAAAGAAAAAGAAAAATTATTCTCTTATAATATAATTATTCTTTATATTATATCTCTGTAAATAACTATATTTATATGTTATCACGTAAGCGAATAAAATTATATGAAAACTTTTCAAATTTATTGTATAAAAAAACAAAAAGACTGATATACTTGCGTTTTTGTATTACAAATCTTACAATCGTTGAAACAAATTGAATCTTTTTTAGAAAAAAAAAAAATGTTCAATCCAAAGAAAGTTTCTTTTCGTACATTTTTGTGAATTTATTGAATGAATTACATCATTTTCCGACATCTCTGGTCTTATGAATATAGATTTGAATTGAACGTTACATCTACAAGCATCAAAAATATCTAACGTAAGTGTATAAAACTTACATCCAGAATATTAGTTTTTTTAAATAATTCCTAGATCGAAAAATTCACACTTGATTTCTTTAATAAAAAAAAAAAGGTACAGATCGTAAATCGAGGTCCTCATCATGTTTTATCCTTTCATATTCAAAAAAGTTCCGGGTCACCTGGAATTGGTATAGTGCTGCTGCGGATATAAAAGTGAGGAAAACTTTGAACCACATTGTGAGTAGTAGTATCGGTAGTCGGTCAGACCATCCTAAATGTTGACGGTCGGCAAACTCCTGAGTAAGTAGCCATAAGTTCCAAACTTTCTGTATCATTTGAGTAGACATTAAATCTGTGTACCAAAAAGTAGACGGTGTATAGAAAAATTTTGTTCTGAATTTCCGGGTAAACTTTAGAAAAGGGAATTACATAAATATTATAGATTTATAAGCGAATCAAAGCTTTCGGGAATGAATAATAAAGTTCGGAAATTTTTACTCCAAAAAATCGATAGCTAATGAATTTTGGCGTCGATTTATTTAATCGATAACTTGTCCTGTATTAATTAAGGCAAACTTATAGTTTCCGGACCAATTATAAATCACGTACGTTGAGTAATACGTGATACAGTATTTTATATCAATATCGATCTTTCAAAGTGTTGAAAGAAGAGAAAGATCATATTCTGCGATGTAATACCCATGATGATGTTCATGCATTGAAAAGTGTTTATATTTTAAAAGATTAGCATAATTCACCTGATTTTAGAAAATTGTAATCCAACGTCGGAAGAGAGAGAGAGGAGTATAAAAAAAACTGTACAAGTATACATATTTGAATGAACAGAGAGGTTCGAAACAGCTGTTTTGTACTTTAAATTGGTCTCATTGAGCTCAGTTCTCATGAAAAATGAAACGAAATCAAACGGAAGTGATTCATACGACGGATCCGTTCCTTTTTTGGCGGTGAACCAAAGTTATAAGTCTACGAAATGGGGGGCAGATCTCTGACTACCTGTAACATCGTATAAAATTACCGGAAATTCTTCAATATACAACATCATAGTTAAAGTTGAAATTATTGGTAACACATTTTCTGTAAGTCTCTCGATTAACACGCAACTGTAATTATTACAAGGTAGCATGATATGCATGAATTTAAATATGGTAATTCTAGAAACAGCCAGCGAGCAAGATGAGATGAAGGATTAAATAAAAAATTTATAAGTAAAATAGTAGTTGAAATATTGAAACTCACGATTCAATTAGCGAAATTCATTTGATACGATTTCTGTGTCAATAGATAAAAATTGAAGTTCAAATGTAGTCCATTTTTTTTTTAGTTTTTTTCCTTCTCTAAGTCTTTTAGAAGCAGCTTGATTAATGGCGTTATGATTCGAGATTATTCCCGAACATTTCCGAGGATGATGTTACTATTTTTTTTTTAGTAACAATTTGAACTGATCGCAGTGTTTAACCATCAGACTCAATCGAGATTCGAAGTATGCAGGTAGGTGGTTTCTTAGCTCTGTTACAAAGAGAAAAAAATATTGCTGATTGCATAAATGTATTTTTAATTGCTGTTGCGGTTGTATAACACCGGATGTGGGATTATTTCTTTATGACTAGATGAGGAATAACAAAGTATTGGAATTTTATGCTAGTTGTGTAGCAGGAATAGTAATTCTCAAAGTATAATAACCCGCAAATTGAATCGTATGAATTATTCAGCTCTATCCAAGTCGGAGATCCCCGCTTGATCTGAATGCACACAGTCTTTGATCGTTTCTCAGAATTCCCTCACTGACTGTTATCCAGTTATTTATCATTTTTTTTTTTATATACGCACTAGATTTTTGCCATGGTCTATAAATACACGACAATTATCACAATTCAATCGCCACAGACCACAGCAGAGCGCGAATGATTGCACAGCGTTACGTTGGAATGACGTTGAACGGAATCCTGTGACGAGTAATCTTTCGAAAAATGAAAAAGAACGTCAATGGAACTTGTAGGTCATTACGCTATACTTCAATCAATATATTGACCATAGTAAGTCACAATGTTAAATTATTCAATACAAATATTGGCAAAAATTAACTCCGATGGTCATGCAAAACACTCTAATTAAAATAATTCGCTACGGTTTGTGGTTTAACAAGAAGACTAATAAGTTTCAACTTCTTCAAGTAGACTTCAACGAAAATGATCTTATTACAAGAATTTTTGTTAGCTATTAGAAGCTCAGATCCAAGAACGTGAGTGAAGAGTTAATCGCCTATGGTAATTAGTATGGCGTCGTACTCGACAAAGACGTAAACGAATTACAAAAGGTTGATATTTTTTCCTTTCTTCTATCTCTTAGGCAACAAGGAAGATCCTATCGTCAGCCTTGTATGTACATACATACGTATATGTACAGGAAAATAAACAAATGGTTATACTTAAGATTCATATTCAAACGAAGTCAATACATCCCATCGACTAGCTACACGGTGTGGCACGTGCCCCCTTTATCCTCTTAATCCCCCTCAATTTTTTCGTTGATAAATCTGGATTTTGTTCATTGAAACTGAACTCTTCCCACTTTGATTTTGGCAAATTTGAACACAGAATCATCGTAATTTAGTGACTAACACATCTCTGATTTAATGGGCAAGCCAACTAAGCGTTTTTGATGAAAATATGTAGCCAAAGTAATCGATGCTAAATAGATAATTGGTGTCGAGCCTATGCCTGATCCTGCAGGGGTTTTAAGGTCGGATGCATAGTTTTTTAAAGCATAAATCGTATCGACGAATAGTCATAGTTGTTTAGTTAATAACAAGGAAGAAACTTAACTTTCCGTAGCGAGAAGCCGATTCGAGGAATTCGGATGAACGGATCATCTTAAAAGTTGAAGGTCCCGTTAATAGAAATATTATATGAAATAACTTAAAACAAGAACAAACAGGCTAAGTCCAGTATCTGTTCTTCTGACTAATCAATACGAATTTTTTATTTTTATTTTTATACTACGAAGTCGAAGACTAGTTGTTGGTTTCTTTGGGTCCTGTGGTCTCCAACTATCGGGGATTACCCGGGACGCGTTTTATTTATCACGTAAAAGTTTATACTGGGAGTCCAGACCAACCGGGGACTTTTCTTGATCAGATAATAGAATGGCGATTCTTGATAAGTTACTTTATCAATTATGATAATGTAACATTTATAGAATATTAGTCGAGCTTTTATCATCATATAGTAAATTGTGTATACTGAATTGGTCGCAATCAAAACAAGCGGATGTTTCCATTGTTGCAGGAAGTGTAATTAGCATTATCCTGAAACATGCGTGGCAGTTTTTAAACAAATTGCGTGGGCCTCAAGAGCTTTTTAAATTTCACCTCTTATTTTCCATCTGCAATTCTTAGCTGTATATAAAACTGATTGACATGAATAAAGCTGATCTATCACAAGATACACATGAGTTCGATTTCAAGTCTCATTTTCAAGTCTGACTTTGTGGCTGATCAAACATGTCCTAAAGTTGATTTAAGAATTACGTAACAATCCAAAGCTACGAAGTTCGCCATTCATATCATAAGTGCGAGCACCTAACAACAATAGAAATCACACATATACAGTAAAATAATCTCTGTGATATAGATGCACAATCGCACATATACATGGTGACAGAGATACACAAGAACCCACAGGGGATCCGGTGATAAGAACTCCACGATGATCTTGCTGGTCTTGCGAGCTCCTAAACAGTTTGTTAGAGTACCACAGAAAGGATACTCAATTGCAGCGCCGTTTCTAGACGAATGAACGCCAAGAGTAGGTACAAGTTATCCAACTTCCTGTCCCCCCCGGTCCTCGGCATACCAACAATCCCCATCAATTTTGTTTGATTTTATTGATTGAAACCGAACCAAATTCGGATATGAGATCATAATAATTCAGCGACTTACACATCTCTGATTAAACATGGGGATCTTTTCCAAACCAATTCGTAATTTTCCATTACTTTAAGATTACTAACGTGATGTTATGTGTGATGAGCACGAGCGCTGACTCTTCAGTAACAGTAGTGTCTCGTAGCTGGTGGCTGGTGGCTGCTGGCTGGTGGTGCGACTTGAAAGTTTGGTTCGGCCACGGTTTGTGGAGTTCATTTAAGTTCAGTTCAGTGAGTTCAATCGGTTTGAACACACGTGTGTACTGCACATGATGTAGTCGTGAAAATAAACGTCACTTTTACCATTTTCATGTACTTCTTTCGACCTATCATTTTGTGAAGAGTGTTTATCCACGTTCTGGTGTTCTTGAGGCACATGTCTCGTGGCAATTTGGATTTGGTTTTTATACAAAATTCTGTGTCATGCGTCCTGGATATGTTTATCACTGTGGGTTGCAGATAGGAGTAGTATTTTATGTGAAAATTCGTGAATATGATAATAAATAGTGTTTTGTTGATGGCCAACTCGTCGGGCATTGAAAACACAATTATTATCTTTCGTGGTGTGTGTCGAGAACTTTCACACACCGGATGTGGTATACAGTTATTAAGTTGGTGTGAATTTGTGTCTACTGATTTTATTTAAAATTTGTAATTGTGACGATGATGTCAAGGAAGAAAAAGAAGACCATGGCGCAGGTCAAGTTGAGGCCGGAAGTGGTGAAGCCCAACAATAATAATCCAAAGAACCCAAATATCGATGATATTTGCAAACTAAGAGCTTGCGATAAACACATTCATAACACTGATATTGAAGATACAATATTGATTGATTCCGAATACAAGTGTATATATTCCAACTCTGTTCGTGAGAGCATAAGATCTCCTGGAACTGAGGGGGCGTCGACGTCCTTTTCAACATGTACAAGATCTTTACATTCGTTAACTTCCGTCATTGATACTGAGGCTGAAATAGCAGATGAGTTTGCATTCAATGACTGGGTTACCATAAAAAGGCAAGACATTACTGAGAGCATTGCTCTAGGTAGTATTATGCAAAAGTACTGCAAACCAAGAAGTGAGACTTTTTGGAGCAGATTCAAAGGCGGCGTTCTTACGCAGTTTCGCAACAAAAGCCATCCAAAAATTGTCGTTGGGTAAGTAATTGATTTACCATAACAAAAATCTATTTCAAAATGGATGTCTTGATTTCCATGTTTGCAGTCCTCTTCGCAAACCTTCTTTAGCATACTATGCGCATTTATTGTACATACGTAGCGTACGATCTAACGCACGCGTGATTTTATTTTCGGCCAAACACGCCAGACCCTAACGATGTACCTGCGGAATGGTTTTCGTTGGTTATTTTGCATTTGCAATGGGTAAGTTTCCTCGTGATGATAAACGGCCTTACGCATTTCCGATAGAGTTTCCCGAGGATTCGGGAGAAACTGAATGCCCATTTTTACGACAATGAAGTATAGGGAAAATTATTTTTGCGCGACCTTGGGTCTTCGATGAAGATCCGCCATCTGCTATCTGCTAGCTGCGGTGTGGTTTTGCTTGAGAGATTTCGCAACGTGGCATTTCTACATTCTTAAGGACAATGTGTTATCTAGATTCTTATACTTACTCGTAGACAATATGGCCGTGCTCTGCGCCATATTGAATTTGAATGAATCATCAAATCGATATTTCTGACATTTACAACGCTGAAATTTGGTGTGATGCGTTTGCAACATCTGATAAGGAATTTTATACACTAAGGTTCTTTAACTTTTGATAACACTAAAGTATTATCAATGACTTACAGATTCGGAATAATTTCACAGGGTTATGAACAATTCGTTCATTCAGCACATAGCTCATAGTTATCAAGTAATGCAGATACTTTGATTGGAAAGAGTTATCTTGGAGTAAAATGGAGTAAAAATTATTCACGTAGTCTATCTGGCCCGTTTATCCGGGATAAATTTCTGATGAGTCAACCGATTTCAACGTAACGTAGTATAGAAATATGTGGGATGATCCAAAGATCTGGTCGATTGAATTCGAAAGAATTTGTTTGTGGGGTCTTGGGAAGGGTAGAGCAAATTGATTTTGAAAAAACCTATTAATATCTGTACAACTGCACGTGCACTTTAAACGAAATTTTTTTCAGTTCGTAATTTACTTACAGTTGAGATTTCTGCCTAAATAAAAAATGATTTGGAAATCAAGTGTGGAAGAGTCAACAATTTCGAATTTCTTCGGATATAACTCGATGGCTTTTGAATTGATTTTAATTAGTTTCACTCCGGGATAGTCTTTCGCGATGATCGAAGAAAATTTCTCAATCACGATTCTTAAATATTTCCAAAATAATTTATTGAGACTGGGCACAGTTTGCAGAAAGTCATAAGGGATGGGGACACTTCGGGAAAAAGCGATGCACCGGATCGACAAAGCAAGTAATTTTTACCAGGTGAAAACGAAGGAAGTTAAATAATGGTACATACGTTATTGACGCATCTTAATGTTGATTGTTAATAACTGGCCTGAATGATAATAAGTCCTTTGTCTCTTTAACAGAAAAGTAAATGTATAGCGATTACCTTGCGTTAGACGTTTAAGCAGAAGACGATCCAAAGCTGTGATGTCATACGCGATGTAAAGTTTATTAATAAACTTTATGCTAGGAAAGAGCAAACTAGATAGTACAGACTTCCGTCTATGGATATCTCTACATCCGTATAGAAACGATTGCATGCGGACAAAATAAGAAATTAAAGATGGAATTTGCGTCCCAAAAGATAAAAGACAAAATCCGGTGGACGTATTTATACCTATAATTGAGACTTACTAAACTGTTAACGATCGGCAACCGGCACGGAGGTAAAACTGAACCGGAGGAGGTCTGCACCTTGGGAATGATTTATTACATACATAAAATATACTACTTTATGTAACAACTGTGGTTTTTTCGCTATTTTCCTTATACCACTTATGCGATTCTGGTAATAGAATTGACGATTGCTTATTGTTAGGATTTTATCACCAATAAACCGATCAATTAATATGCTAACCAGCTACCACAGATCAGGAACTTTAAGACATTTAGAACAATGGATTGAAGTTCTAAAGCTGACATCTTTCAATTAGCTACTCCCAGTAAAAAGAGAGGTCTTATTTTTAGTAAAAAGTCTGAGCCACGATGTTTTCCAAATTTTAAACGGTGTTGATCAAATTTTCGTTCAAAGTATGAAACGCTGTTAAACATTTATTCGAATCGGCAATTTTAACTTGTCTATGGATTTTCTACTGACCGTTCACTCCGGTGAAAGGAGCAGAGGACTTAAGGCTGAATCTGCGGATGAATCACCTGATAAACCAGACGTTGAGACCGAAAAAATTGTTCACATAAGACAGAGGTTAATGTCCTGGATTGTCGATTCGATTACAGTCTGCAGGGAAACCAATATCTATAAACGTGATAGTAATATTGCAGCTATTTTTTTAATATAAAGTCGAGTATAGAGTCAAGTGAGAAGTTTTTTTTTTTTTGGTAATTCTTTCCGAATCAATCTTCAAGTTTTTAAGCGAAGATTTAAATCTAAACTATCTCACGAATTAGAAATTCAGTGTTAAAATGTGACTGATTACAGTTCTTCATCTAAATAATAACGATAAATATATTTTGAAGTGATCGGACCGTGAAAATGAACGGAATTGACAGATGACACTCGTTATGGATGATTGCCATATGCAGTGCCCGAAAATCTCAGCCTGCCGAGTCTAAAAAAGTCACTACTGCTAGCATCTACTGGAAGTTTGCGGCCCACAACTTTATCCGTAATAGGTGAAACTGCAGTACCATCGACTATGCTGCAGATTAAGCTTATAAATTTAGTGGGCGATGATTAACTAACACTTTGTTATATTATTTGCACTGCTCCGCATATATGGCTTCATCTTATTGCGTCGACCATGATCCATGAAAAAGTTGGAAATCCCCGCGAGTAATTATGGCTCGCTGAACCACACACAGTGCATAGAGATATGTCGACGAAAATCACTTGAGACTACGGTGGGGGTTTACAATTATTTGCAAATGATTAAAAACAGGTATAGGAATGATTATTATAGCTGCATATGTTTGGCAATGGCTCTTTGAACAATATCGTACATGTCTTTCTCCTTTACCTGTTCAACATGCGTTGTGTTCTATTCCAGTTTTGGTGAAATTTAGAAGATAATCTATTACACCTTTCCCCATGCTCTAGAATATTTCTTGTCTAATGAATATTAATTATCTATGTTGTTCGTTGAATTTTATTATGCTTCGATCGCACGAAGTGTTCTTAACGACAACAGAACCGAAAATCTTAACTCGCTGATTACGGATTTATATATTTTCAGAATCCAAGAGCCAGATGGTGGGTTCTTCGAAAATCTTGGGGGGGTTTTGGCGGCGATAGCTCGTGCCAAAGATCAGGGGGCCATGGGTTTTGTGCCAAAAAGAATGAAAAAGGAATCCGAAGGTGCGAAAGAGGAAGACACAGAAAGAAGCATTGTGGAACCCTCCGAAGCTCTTCTAGAAAGCAACAGTGATCGTGACGAAAATGAACACTCGCACAATCTCATCGATGAATCAATCAATTGGAATGTGAGTAATTGAGCAGTTTAAATATTTTTTCTTACAGATTTTCAAGCTCCGATTTGCTCTTTTTTAATGGCTTAGAAAACTGTTGCAGTGGTTCCTGCATGGACGTTCGGGTAATGATGCAGTGATTTCTATACGATTCAACAATATTGTGTTTTTGAACTTTGCACGCACGATATTTTAAAGACCGCTTGACCGATCTTGATCAGCTTTCAAACAGAAATTGTCTATATCACCCTCTTCCGAATAACAAACCAGTAGTTTGTCGTAGTGTGAAAAGTGAACCTCTTGAATATGAGAAGTAGTGGACAAGCCGGATGGAAAACTTTGTAAAACTTTTACTTAAAATACAGTTTTAATTGTAAACTTAATTATGGTAATTTTATCTGCCATGCCCGGCAGGACGGGCACTCTTCTCAGGAAGAAAAACACCTTCTGAGGTGTGCCCAAAGCTGAACTCGAACAGAAGGCAAATGCACTTACATAGGCTATGGCAGTTAGTAAGGAATACATTGGGTGACCCTTGGCTTATGGGATGGGTTTTGGGTTTCATCAAAAATCTGTTGAATAAATTGAAAGATTGATAAATCTTAATATTACTTGATGTCCCGGAGTTTTCTTACCGTGTTATCTCTCTCAGTTCCTTGAGAACATTTTGAAAGTTGATTAAGCTGCAATTACCATGACTTTGAATTTCAGCGTCTCGGTATTTTTGGTGTTGGAAGTAATTTGGCTAATTTTAGAAAGCTGCAATCGAGAATTGTACGCGCAATTTCTTGCTTGAATAGAGAATAAACCTCACTCGATGAAATCAACGATTCATCACAAAATTGCAGGTCTTCTTTTAACGACAAAAAATTCAGTGTTCCAATTCCTTTGCAATAATTCAAGAAATTTCTCATCCATTTTCAGATCGAAGAACTCTACGCGTCTCTCGTATATCTGACTCAGCATCAAATCGGATTCAATGTCGCGTACGAATGCGGTGGAAAATGTCTTCTACATCATTTACAACGTGTCTTCAAGGTGGACCACGAGACCCACCAGCAGATACTTAAGCAAGCTCAAAACATGCAGGTAAAAACACGTCTTAGCTACGTTATGTCTTCTGCAATTATATACCGAAATGAGATAAACCAATTGCAGATTTCGTTCTCATTATCTTCCTGATCTGATAATTAGTTTCGTTACCTAGGCCCCGAAAATGCACCTTTATGTCCAAGTCATAGAGGCTAAGGACCTAGTCTCCAAAGAGGCTAATAGCAAAAACGATCATTTCTGTGCTCTGTACCTAGACTCCGCGCCCACTAGGAGGTACGACACCGCCGTGAAGAAATCGACGCTGAGCCCCATCTGGGAGGAGCATTTCGAGCTGTAGGTCGATTATTTAAATCTAAACAAACGTTAAATTTGCCTTTTTTGCAAGTTTGACAAGATATTCTTACTTCTTTACAGACCACTAGAAAATCCAAAGAACGATATGCTTCGCCTTGAAATCTGGTAAGTTTACTGAATATTATGTATATGCCGTTTGTTACTAAGCACAGAAGACCAATCACTGTGAATATACGTATAATCGTCATCTGACAGTCTTAATCCTGGACAGTAAACTTTGATCTTATATTAATGTAAGTCACAAGACTGAGATAATTCTTCATCGAAGAATGTAATCTATCATTAGCCATGTGAACTATCAATTTTTATTCTCGTCTTTATTGATCGTCATTTTGTATTTTTTTTGTTATCAGGGACTTTGACGCGGCAGAAACAGTATCGGAAAAGATGAGCAAAGTGAGGGATATCAAGGGTGTTCGTGGTCTGGTCAAACTCGCCAAAACAATTGCTTCAACTACTACGACGAGTAATCGGGACAATAAGTTCATCGGACAATGTAAAATACCCTTGAAAGTAAAGCTCAAACCAAGCCTCTTCTCTCTTATCAATATCATAAACCATTACCACGATCTTAACAACGATTATCTATTTTCCCAGGATATTCCAGTGACGGGTCATACGATGTGGTACTCCTTGAAGAAGAAGAGTAAATCCAAATCTCGCGGTCTCATTCATTTGAAGCTTGCATTTGCAATCAGTGCGAAACACGACGTTCAAGTAGCTTCTGAAGAGCACAGACATCTCTTACAAATTTTGCTCCTGTATGAACTGGAGACTGAAAAAGTTGAAAAGTACTGCTGGTGTGGACGTTGGTCACCTGCAGCAGAGGAGATCATGTTGCAGCACAGTACCCAACGTGGACTTCTAGCACGGAATGTGAGTTTGGCTCAATGGGTAGTGTACATCAGGATACACCAAAACCACCCTCTCAGTTTTACACTGCTAAACACTTTGGCTATTGAGTTGTTGAGGCCTATAGTTAATAATCTATTTTCTGACGATGAGATAAAACTGTTTTGGGATGCTGCAAAAAAACTTTTACACTCCTGCTTCAACAGCCTAAGGAAAATTCTCAGGTTTGCGGTGGAAGATAAGTACACGATCCCACAACTTACCGCGATTCTTGGGTAAGTCGTTTCTATCATGTGAGAAAAACGTAATCATCATGTGGTCAATTTTTTATAGACGCAAAATTGCACCAACTAATGTTTTCAAATTTCCAATCTCATTAAATAGAGTTTTCAAAATGTGTTTCAGGATCCTGTCATCTCTGAATTCGATAGAAAAACCAGAAGATCTTGATCTCTTCCCGGCCAATATGTATAATTGGCTACCAAAGTCCACAGGACATAGGAAAGACATAATGCAAGCTCTTGAAGAGACGGTGATCCAGAGTGGTGTGGAACGGTGGGTACACGTTACATCAAAGATAAATATAATCCGTTATCACGCTAGTTCTTATCTTGGTTCACCAAATGACGTGGGATTTGCATGAAATTATTAAATTGCATTCTGTACTAAGTTTTTTCTGAAGCGAGATGAAGATTTAATGCAACTGCAGTTGTTTGATTTCGACTAGATACGAACATGTTCTTAAAAATAATACCCCAGATGGAGATAAGGACGAAGACGTGCTCAAATATTACATCAAAGTGATACAGCTTATTAGGACGGACCTTCAAGGAGCAATCGAGTTCTATGACGAGGTCTTCATCAAGTGAGTCGAACATTTTTCATAACATCTCTTCTAAAGTATCAGGCAATGAGACTACTCATTTCAATATCGGTTATAATGAAATTAGTTGCGGAATTTACAAAAGCTGACAGATTGCTAAAAATTTTTGCATCGTTAATTTGCAGACAAATCAACTTCCGTTACGCGAGAACATTGTACATTTATTACGAAAAGAGGATAAGTGACATGTGCATGATCATCGTCAAAGATGTATGTGCAAGATTGAAGAGAATCGAAGTAGAAAACAGCGATGAAACTAGCCAGGATCTGGCCTTGGGCACGACGCTCTTCGAGTTGTATTTAAGTTTCCAAAGATACGCGACGTGAGTGAAAATTCCGTCTCTCCAATTTCCTTATTGCTCTGTTTTCCAATTTCACTCTAGAACTTAGCTTTCATATCTATTTTCCTTATATTTCAGGCTTGGTCACGAGCTGTGCGCAGATGGTCTGAAGTTCACGAAGATTCGAAGTTTTCACCAATGGTTTAGAGGCGGAGTTTCCCACAGGCTTGACATCGCGGTTTTCAAGGCTTCACGTCTGATCGAACGGGCTGTAAATTTTGACAAACTACAGCCAGTCACCTCAAGTGTTCGGCACAGTTCAAGTGCTGTTGATACTTTGGGTATTTTTTACGCAATAAAAGAGTTCTGGAGTCAATTAGCATGGCCAGACGTTGAGAGCTCGTACACTTTTATCGCGAAAATAATCGATGTAAGTTTTATAATTTAGCATTGCAATTTCCAAGGAGATAGAAATTCGTCTTACAGAATTTCACATTCCAGGATATCTGTAGATGCTCAGTCGAATACGCAGACAGGATGGCTCAGAAGGCTGAAGACGCTACGCAGCAGCTACAAGATGTGGAAAATAACAGCAACGTTCACGAGAAAAAATTTGAGGTTTCAGACGCTTGGTGTTTCGCCATAAACAACACCTATTATATTCGCACGTCGATTCGTTCTTGGGCCGAAGATCTGGGACTCAAGAGCATTATAGACGCTCTGGCAGCAAATAAAACGCAACAGGAGGCTGAACGGTGTCGGCGAACTCTGGATCTCGTGATTGCCAATGCGATCGATACTATGAACAACAAGATCATACAATTGCTCGAGGTTATTGCTACCAAAATGGCTCCGGTCATGAGCAGGTACTTGACAGAAGGTGCCGAACTGTTTCACACGAAAAGCAACACCATGGACGACAGATTACTTTTGTACCTTGACTCAAACATCACAACTCTCCGGAATAATCTAAGCGATACAAACTTCGAAAGAGTTCTTCTTATCATTTGGAAAACGATGTTAAATATGCTTTACGATTTGGTCGACAATAACTTGGAGGTAAGAGTAGTTTGAGGTTGGATTATTATTCATAACTAACGTGAATTTTGAACAAAATTTAACATTTCAATGGATGCTTTGCAGAAAAGAAGACCACCTCCATTTTACGAAAAACTTCACCGGACTTTGCACGCACTAATCAGTCTCTTCAATCGTGGGGCAAGCGAGGCATCGATTATTCATATCCCAGAGAAAATCGAACAGCTTCTTAAGCTCCACGGTTTTGAAACAGCTAAGTTGATTCATCTGTATAATCAGGAGAGGTTGAAGGAGCAAAAGGCGATAGAAGAGTCCAGACATGGGCAATTGACCGTCAGAGCTCATTTCGTCGGTAACGTGTTGAACATTCAAATTCTGAATGCCAGGAGCCTCAGGCCAATGGATAGTAACGGTAAGGATAAAGTTTTTTCCATATTATTTTGCAGTCTTCATTTCATTGTGAATTTAATGATGTTTTATATCGCTTGAATCATCCTTGGCGCTCTCGAAATTAGTATAAGTTAATCAGCGGTAGTTGAAGGAGAGCGTAGTACCGTTTTTATTGTTGTACCATATCTGCTGTCCACACGAGAGTTATAATTTTGTCGTTGAAATTTTATAGGCAAGATATCTACTCTTGAGAGAAAACTACGTTATAAATCAAAATCTAAAGTGAAACTGAAAGAGAGGTCAAGTATGTGAAATAGAAATAACTTTGTTCGTTCTCATAATGTTCAAATAATTGCCTGAAATTAATGCTCGCCTTTACAGTCCGGAACTCTAACACATGCATGGATTACGAAGAGCTAATTAAAATTCTTTGTCTTTCATAGTTTCATAGTTTCATCAGAGAATTATCAAATGATTCGATCCAATCGTCGACGAGTTACCGTCCATGCAAAGTTGCATCTGTCGAGAAATCGGGTTTTATCTTGTAATATAAGTCTAATATTCCCGCGTTCCTTGTTTTCAGGCGAATGCGATCCTTACGTTAAGATTCAACTACTTCCAGAGGAAAAATTCGTTCAACTAAAACCGTTAAGGACTCAAATTCACAAGGCAGTTAGATTTATACTTTTTGACGAGAACTTTTCCTAGTAAGTCGAATATTTTTTCCTTTTATTATAGAAATGGAATAAAATATCACCGCAAAACTCTTCAAGCTTATTGTCAATCTTTTGCAGCTCCTTGTCGCCGGAGATGAGAGAAATTAAAGACGCCATGGTTGTGTTCGAAGTGAAGGAAAAAGTCTTATTCAGGTCAAGGTTCATGGCTGAAGCGTTCCTAGCCTTCAATGAAATTCCGCAAACTGGTCCTGACAGAGATTTTAATTCCCTAGAGCAGATTCATTTAAATCTTTCGAGGCCAACTAGAAGAAGTAAGTCAATCGTCTATAATCTATGAAAAAAATTATTTGCGTTACTGTATTGAATTTGTTAAATATTTTCTATGAATCTTTTCATTTATTTTCATAGATTCGGATGTTGTTCGTGTACTGGAACATTATAGGAAGGGTGACGATCGGGCTGTTGATTTCGTCTCGGAACTTAATACTAAGATTAATACGAGATGAGCAGTCCAAAAAAAATTTATTTTCGAACGTTCTTTTGTTTCTGGCGAAATCTCAAAATTTGCGTAAATACAAATCATCATTTTTTTTCACTGTCGAAGGATAATTGCTGTGTACACAGTGCTAATTCATCTACTCATACATACATACGTAGGTATACCTACTTTATGTAAGAAATCTCAAGTCTGATAACAAATGCTACTTAATATATAAATACCGAAGAATATTTTACTTAGAATTATAATTCACACACGTCATCATAAAATCGAAAAAAAAAAACAAGAAATCATTCTCTCATAATAAAATCAATTTCTATTTTATATCTATGTAAGTAGCTATATACCGTAGGGTGGTCGTTAAAAAGAAAAAATTCTGGGCCAGCCCCGAAATCAACTCGGAATAAATAAAAACTAATTCTATAACTTTTTCAGATTTTTATTCCAACATTTAAGCCTTGACCACAGAGGATGAAATTTTTCATTTCAAACGCACGGTGTCTTGCCGTCTTTCTAGTTATTATTTTATTGTAGGACTAATTATGGGTCTAAAAATTTGAAATTCTCACAAATTGTTGCTGTTGTGTGGCAAAAAATTGTCACCTTCCTGCTCTCGAAAATTTTGTATGGATTAGCCCATGTCAATATGATGAGTTTTTTTTGTCTATAATTTTACCGAATGTTGCTCAAAAAACATGGAAAATATATGTTTTCCAATAATTTTCGGCTTTATCAAATTTTGTACGGGATAATCCGTCAAAAAAAAAAAAAAAAAAAAAAAAAAACGATCTTCAAGCCACATAATATTTCGTTTTGTACATTTTAGCGATTTCATTTAATAAATTACATCCTTTTCCGGAACCCCGGAATAATAATAAATATAGATCTGAATTGATCGTTCCATCTACAGGTGTCTAAATTTTCTTTATTCTTTTTATAAAATAATTTGAATTAAATTTATTTATATAAATTTAAGTGTGTAAAATTTACATCCCTGCACAATCTTAGATTTTCTAAATAATTCCCAGATCGAGGAATTCATACCTGACTTTCTTGATAACAAAAATGTCACAGATTATAAATCAATGTTTCTCATCATGTTTTATCCTATGATATTCAAAAAAGTCCCGTGTTTCCTGGCGTCGGTATAGTGCTGCTACGGATAAAAGTGATGAGAACTGTGAACTACACTACAAGTAGTAGTGTCGGCAGTCGGTCAGACAATCCTAAAGGCTGACGGTCGGCAAACTACTGAGCTAGTAACCAAACGTTTCGAAAATTCTGTATCATTCGAGTATGTAGATATTAAATCTGCGAACCAAAAGTAGACGGTGTATAGAAAAATTTTGTTCTGAACTTGCGGGTAAACTCCAAAAAAGGATATTACATAAATATTATAGATTTATAAGCGAATTAGAGTTTTCATAAATAATTGATAAATTTTGTAAATTTTTACTTCAAAAAATCGATGGCAGATGAATAAATATGGGCTTCGATTTATTTAATTGACAATTTGTCCTGCAGTAATTAAGGACAGTATCTAGTTTCCGTATTAATTATAGACCACGTTGAGTAGCACGTGATACAGTATCTTATTCACGTATAGTAGTAAGTTAACCGCTTGCGCAGAAAACTCACCGCGTTGTAGATACAACTTTATTAAATTTTAAAACCCATGAATTTTTCAATAATATTCCATCAACCGGGTTACAGTTTCCACTATAAAATTAAATGAAGAAGATCTTCTCGGGACCGGAAACAATGATAACGAAAACGAAACGGTGGGATTCGGATATTCAGAATTACAATTCGAGGGAAAATTCTCCCTGTATAGACAATCGATTCTGGGATACACAACACGACTCAGTTTGCTGCAGTTTAATGACTCTCAGTGTACCGTTTTATTCCTATTTCTAACACCCAGTTGTGTGACAGAAGGGTTGTGAGTTAAGCGAGATTAAAATCCTTTCTTTTTCCCTTTTTTTTCTTTTTATTGTGAGAGTGACAAGGGCCGTCGACGTGGCATCAACAACCCTTCCTAATTCTTATCACTTGAAAGGTTTTAAATTAGCATATGTTGTCCCGGCGGTAAAGTCTCCGATGAACGTAGCACGCGCAACCTTAAACTGTGCATTGACCCACAATTAAAATGATAAAAGAGAGCTAACGAATTTAAATGACAACTACGGCACGTGTGAGCTACCAAATTTTATCGTGATCATTTTTCAGGGTGTTTCAGAGTCCGGTAAAAACACGGCCCAGGTGGTGGTCCCGCATTTAACCCCCTCCGAATCGTTCTGACATATACGAAATCATGGGATCCCTTACTATACCCGGGCGACGTTAAGCCGCATCGACGCTGCGGCGTCACGAGGTTCGTTCCTATTTATTAAGGCTTGATACAATCGTAATCCGAATTTATTATCCCACCTTTAAAATAGTCCATTGAACTGACCGGTCGCGGGTAATAGTGCTACCCGCTTGGAAGGCACGTTTCAAATGAATACTACAACCGTTTGGGACATGCCAGACGTCCCGGACTGTTCCCGGTTCGTGACGGTTCCAATGGGAAATGGATGAGCAAAAAATGAAACACATTTTACTACCACGATCGGTTTGTGCGCTATGCAATGACGCCCTGGAGTCCAAGGTCTTCAAACTTTCGGGTAGTTTCGATACTCTCAGTTCGTTGGAGACCGGTTAATTACGTTTTTTAATTTTATAATAAATCAGTCGATTGTCTTAGGCACTTTTTATTAAATACCTACCTACCTACGTGCCTTGAATTTTGTTCGATTGGTCGGTATCTTGAAGATGAAGAACACAATTTGATACAGATTTTTTATAATGGATTTAAACCATTGATGGAATTGGTGACTATCTGGTGAGTTAATGTCAATGGATTTTATAATAGAGTGTTTCCGTTCTAGAATAGAATATCGCTATCAAGTCCCGGGCCCAAAAGGATCGAAAATCCAAAGGCCCGAAGACTCGACGCGAGTAATTGTCATCGAATTAATTAGGTAAGCCGACAAATTAAATGGAATAAATTGTCGCCTTGATAAGGCATAGTGGATGTCATTTGTCTAAAGAAGTCGAGGCTAGGTTTTGGGCCAGTTTACTTTTAATTCGTCGTTCAACAATTCTCTCGGGCGTTTTTTTCACGGCTTTATAAGGCGAAGAATTTCAATTAAATTAGATAACCCATCTTCGAAATGGATAAATTTCTAGTTCTTGTTTTTTTTTTTGTTTTCGTTTATTTCAATTACATACCTTTCTTATAAAACGAGGGCATCGATGCTTCTTAAAGGTTGAATTATATAGATTATGGTACACAAAGATCGGGATAAAGTATCCCTTTGAGAAAAAAAAATCTTTCATTTCCTCGCAGCAAAATTTTCAATTTTAAAACAACCGATACAGCTCATGTATATGATCAAACTCCACATGAGGTATATGTGCTTATAATTATGGATAAATCATTGTTAAATAATTTTTGGAACCTCTCCATGAGTATCAGATGTCAATTTATGTAGTAAGAGGGTATAAAATCATTTATAAATACATATTGTTAGTTGATATTCTTTTTAATTTTTTATTCTTGTATATTTCGGTTATTCTTTTACCCGAATGATGAAATTAAGCCCGCATATGAGACAGGCGAAGGTAATAAACTGAAAACCAGAAAAAAAGAAAAAAAAGTAGTAAATAATCTCGCGCGATAAACGAAGAGGCATATAATCCTCTACACTAGCTGGTATAATCTATGTCTAAATATGTACAATCTCTCATATTAACAAGTTGCATAAACTAATCCCGGTTCCCATCAACCTTATACCCGTGTATAAGAAAACGAGTAATAAGTAACTTGAGAAACTTGAGACCTAAAGTCTCGACTGATCTTTTAACGTCCTACTAAAGAATCCTCATTACAACTTGAAAACGGTCCCAGTCCAACCTCTTAAATGACTTTAAACATATCTGCTGCTCCTTCGACAGTCGTCATATACCTACTCATACCATAGTCTGCCTTATTATGGGAAAAAAAAAATATGTTCTACCGGGTTTCAAGTGACTTTTAAAAATGAATTTTGGCCCACGTTTGTTCCGAGAAATCTCAAGATCTTCTCTGGACCCTATTTCCAAGTTAGATTTGCAGGATAAATTCATAATTGAGCGATAATTATATCGAGTGAGTAAATCAGGATGGGCTAGTAAATCGACCTTTGGCTACTAGGCACTTGACATAATATGGACTGTCTGATAAAGAATTGGAGCAAGTATATGGGCGATAGTATTAAGGTATACGTCGGTAGAACGGTTATTATCAGATCGACGAAATAGAGTTTTAGATTAGATTTAACCAACCAGTTTTCTTAACAGGAGAAACCGTCCGAGCCGACCGCGTAAAGACTTTTTAATGCATTCTGCGTTGAAAACTTACTTACTCGAAACTTTCGAAACGAGTTAAGAAACTCTTGAGTTGAATCCCGGAATTTCTTCATTTTTTTTTTTTTTTTACCCCTCTCAGTTTTATCGGTAGATCGTTTTGCATCCTTTGCATATCCTGTCTCTACCTTGTTTTACATATCTGAAAAAGAACACCGAAATTTATTTAACGAAAACTATATATTTTCATTTTCTCATTTTCACCTCCGGGATGAAATTATACATTTTTATTTTCTTTATTTTCAAAGTGGGAAAAAGCTGGGGTGCTTTACCGTCCGAAAAGTGAGTGAATTTTTATCGCCAAAATTTTAATCCTCTTTTTCATACAGAGTTTGCCCGTGGGGTAGGTTATTTTCTCAGTTTCCCAGAACTGTCATTACCTACAGTTATAAAGAAAAAAAAGGAAATTGAGCGCAACCCTTTTTTCTTTGAATAGCTAAAGGAGGGTTAAAACGAGCCGACTGGCTTTCTACCTCTAACTGGGGTGTCCGCACCACCCACCTCTCCGTCACCCCAATCCTGTCACATTGCAAAAAGAAGAGAAAGAGAAAGAGAGACAGGCACAAAATAATAATAATAAAAATAATGATCACAAAATCGAGGAGGGCTGCCCATTGTTGCTCGCAATATGGTTCGTGTCATTTGGCTAATTGAAAACATGTTTTTTCGGACAAGTGCCGTCGCCTCGTCACGGTCTTCTATTTTTCTTCCCGTTCGGGTCCGCTGTTTTAGGACCACGACATGCGCTGACAGACGTGACACGTTGTCACACTCTTTTTATTTTTTTGTTTTTTATCTACCTTTTTTACAAGTCTTTTTCTCTCCTCACGCGCCTCGGAATTCAGATCTTTTAAAACCAAATAGCTTCTTTTTTTTTTTTTTTGTATATATTTTTTGTTTCCATTCCATTTCTTACGTAGGCCTTCTCAAGTATTGATTTCAATTTTCTCTAACTCTTAGGGAGCTCAGACAATTTTTATTTTTAGTTTTTTCTTTTTCGTCTTTTTTTCTTTCTATATGTATAGACGATATTCATTATAATATAATAACTTTGCAGACTAAAATATTCCAATTTCTATACCATAAAATATAACCACATTCAATCGTCTTACAACGATTGTGTAACTATAGCTAAGTATATCGGTCATTTCAAATTTAAATTCAACACCAAATACATAACCTACAGAGTTTGCAGAACTACATCGATATCTATAACAATCTGTACCTTATACTCAATATTTAAACAACGGTTCTAAGAACCTTGTTATAAACTGTAAAGCATTGTATTTATCGATATGTTTCATATACCTAAATGTAGTATACGTATAAGAGACAAATATCTGTTATAAGAGTGATAACAAGTAATTGTGTTATCTTGGCTAACGGTATAACCGATAATTGTTGAATCATATCTGTATATATACTTATAAGGTAAAAATGGGGCGGAATTGAAGTTCCGAATGTTGAAAATTCCGAATTGTCAAAATTACGAATTGATTTCCGAAGATATCGAATCTTCAGAAACGTTGAAGTTTAGGATATTAAAATTGGGAAAGATCGGAATGCAGACAGCTAAGAACTCGGAAAGTCCAGAACTCCGAAAGTCTAAGAATTCGAAAATTTAATGAAAAGGGACGACGTTTTACCTAGATGCGTGAATTTCGAATTCTCGAGTTTTGCTCTTGGGGATCTTTAGCTTTTGGAATTTCGAACCTTTCGTGTTTTTTTAAACCTACTATCCAGACTTTAAATTTCGGTTTAAAATCCGGGGTTTTGACCCTTCGGAACAATTCAACCCTGTCTCGTAAAAACTTACCCAAATAAAATCGTACAAACATTCATTTTAAGGTTAAAAGAAAAAATCCATTCGTTGTAATTACAAATCGCTGAATATACCTGTCTTTAAAATCACACGTTCATATTTTCATATCAAAATATTCTTTCACCCTTTGATTTAAAGATGGGGGTCGATTTGGATGTAGCTTATACTTTATGCATGTAATACGTACGCTAGAGCCTCAGGCATCTCTGTTTAAATGATCGAGTTGCGGACTCGACTGTCCATTCGCTCGTGAACACTCGAGTAATTATAACTTTTAGTTCATTGTCAGATTGACTGGACAGGAGCCAAAAAATTCTTCCCTTATATATGTAACGACTAACAGAGGGGCGGATATCTCCATTGTCTAGAATCGTGAGATCTCAGCTCTTTATATCATCCACTAAGAAGGTTGTGAAATTACTTTTTTTCCTCTTCTCTAGCGTTGCGGGTATTTTACGTCGTTCAATATTCGCGCTATGACCGAAAGTTATCGTCGTAATAAGTTTCAGTTTTAGTTTAAGTTCGAGTCTTTTCTTTTTTTTTCTTTCTCTATTAAATTAAACGGAAATAATTAAGACCATTATAATTAGGCTTTTCGCTTTAAGCTATAGCGATAATCTTATCATTAAAGAAAAATAAAAAATACAATTAAAAAATCATCATCGCGTTCGTACTCAGTTCGGTGGTAACAGAAAAAGATACAAAAATGAAGAAGAAAAATAAAAAAGAAAAGTTAACAAGTGAAGAAGAAGAAGAAGAAGAAGTTCGCGGAATTTCTGCATCTTTCCCACACCAACCCTTCCCATCAGGGGTGCAACGCGTACGGTGGCTCCACCATAACGGACGCCAAAGGATGAAAGTTGGGGTATATCCCCTCGCGCAATCTCGTACTCTGATTGGTCGCGGTCTTTCTTGCCACGAGCTGCCGAGCAGTTGAGCGCGAGTCTCCGAACAGTTCGGTCGCACTTGCTATTAGCCCATTGGATCTCTTGTCAGCTTGTTTCGGCACGAGTGGATCTGTTAAAAAAAAAAAAAAAACAAAAAGAATATTTTCAATTTCCCAAAAGCGAACAAAAAACGGTTAAGAAAAAAAAAACAAAAAAAAAAAAAAAATCCAAAAAAAATCGGCATTCGTAAAAAATAGATCGGTAAAATTATTTAAACATCGCATCACAGTGCTACCAGCTACGGCTATTAATTTAGCAGTGTTTTATTGTATATGTGCTTTTTGTTGTGATATTGTTGTGTTATCTGTCAGTGCGCGAGCGAAAATTTTGTTTATGACTGTTTTTCGATCATATTTGGTTTAAATCGGAATTCTTTTTTTTTTTTTTCTTCTTTCTTTCTTTCTTTTTTCTTTTCTTTAATTTTATATATTTTTCAACGATTCTTGATTAGTTATCGTTATATAAACCAACCCCTAATTTATCGAATCGGTAAGTTGTTACATCACATTCTAATTATCCATTAATTAGATATATTTCCATTACATGAACAGATTTTTTCTTTTTTTTGTTTTATCTCTTTTTTAAAAATACATTTCGGAGCACGTATTCAAATCAACGACTACTTACTGTATATATATATACCTTATACCTACCGCAGCATCTCCATAAAAGTTTATAAATTTTTTTAAATTTTTTTCTATTCTATGTTTTTTTGAACAAACTTTCATGTATCGGTAAAAGTTTCACGAAAGTCTTGAAATAATTTTATTCCATTCAAATAATAGCGTAAATTTACATCTTATATACTTATTACCTGTATTTTATATGTCGTATCATTGTATACCTAGGTTGGGAAGAAACTAAAAGTTTTTCAGTACCCTCAGGTACACGTATCGAACTCCATTATAGTGGCTCCATAATGCAAAACTAAATAAGCTTCACTTTATTCATATTGCGTAAACGTATAGATACGTTCCGATCGATCGAAATGTCTGTTTCGAATAACAGCTAGTTATTTTTTTTTTTTTTTTTTGTATATTAAAATTAAAGTAGAGGTGGTTATAAATTCGTTAAAACTAAATCGCTAATTGCATCTTATATACTTTCGTGACTTTGCCAGTCGCGGACACTGATATCGTTATCTGGTATAGTACCTAAGCCCCGAAGTGGGTACTATTTCTTAATCTATGTAAATTTTTGTGATAAGAATGCAAAACCACCGGCTAAAACGACTGCAAGCAAACCTCCTAGGCGTATTGCCTTATATTCATCGTTATACTCGCGCTATGATATTTGTGTAATATAGTTCCTTAAGTTATATTGGTATTAATTGCTTATTGTTAGATAACAATCAGTATCGCGTGTTTACAATTTGCAATAATAATTAAGATATATAATATATACAAGAAAAGGGATATTCATCAGGTTTTTTATTTCTCTTCGTCGTTAAATTTGGCCTGTACATACATATCTTACATACATTAAAATAATTCGCGTCTTTTACCGCGGCGTAGATACGCGCATGTATGTGTGTATATTATACGTACCTTATACCGTAGCTGGTCCACCACCATTCATTCCCGTTCGACGCAGTTGGTCCATTCATCGGCATCTACCATTCTATACGTTTTTACACGAGCCGGTAAAGAGAAAAGAAAATAAGAGAAGAGAAGAGAAGAGAAGAAGAGAGAAAATAATAAAAAAGGATAAAAAAGTTTAAAGGAATGCGCGTGACAGAGACGCCGTTGAGAGATGAGAGAATGGAAAAGAGAAGAAGAAGAAGAAGAAGAAGAAGAACTCCTACTCGGATAAACTTCCAACTCCGGTTTACGATGGACCTTACACAGTCGTTAATACGACTTTTCGATTCTGAATGATGATCGTTTCATTTTAATATTACATCTCGCCGTTCGTATTATAGTTATCGAATAAATTGAGCATTTCGTGAATGGTGGGTACGACGTGGATGCCTACCTACACTATACGTCCGTATCGTTCATACGTACGTACTCTTCTAATTATAACGTAGTATTATCAGCCTCTGCCTCTCGGCGAGCACTTTATACCATTCAGACCGCGATCTTATGCAGCGTACGGCGGGCGGGACATTGCAAAACGTACGAGTCGAATAAGAACAGTAAAAGCCTGATCTGATGCAGCAAAGGGGGAGAGTTTGCGGAACCTGCTTCGGCCTCTCCTCGATCCTGCGTGCGTGCGTGCGTTCGTTCGTTCGTTCGTTCGTGATCTGAAAACGGTCCACCAGCTTCAGATCAGATCCAAGGAAGGTTTTACCCTGCCTATGCGGTATTGTGCGATTTCACCGTGTCGTATACGTGCGTATAGGATACGTTATAGTTGTACCTTTACGTAGGTGGAGATAGTATCGTTTAAATTCTCTAACTTACCTCAGCTTCAAGTAAAGATGAAATACCTGCGATAATATACGAATATTATAAAATGAAATATGTCTTGTCTTTTAATATTATAATTACTATGGAAAAGCTGAAAGTTCACTTTCGTTTTTAAGATAGCTGTAAACGAGTGATTTGATGAGATGATTAAGCTTTAGGATGAGTTATTTCATTGAGTAAATAAGTTAACGAGCATGTTTACACTCACGTCTAAAACTTACTAAAGAGAAACATGGACTTTGGGTTATACTACGCGACCACTGGTAGTAAGTGTTGCATTTTGGAGTAGGTATATTACGAGTACATACTCTCACTCGGGCAGCTGACGAATAATACAACGTCGTTCCTCAGTCCATTTCATTTCATTTCATTTCATTCTGACCAACATTCTCACGTCAAGTTTTCTTCCTCTCTCTCAAATTGCTTGTTGAATTACAAAAGTGACATATTCTTTCTCTGTTTAACATTTCGTCTCGACTCTCCGTACTCAACACCCTAAAATTACTCGTAACAAGATTTATCTCATTTAAATGAGGATGTGTACTATCCATAGGGCTAGATGTGATGTTGCAGCAGGGCTGCTGATGCTCATGCTAATGCTGCTGCACCTCTTTAAACTTTAGATATGTTACAGGTTTAATACTTAATACAGAGCGCACAAATCGCCCTCCATTAATACGTTTTCATATGTCACGATCAATGGAAACGTACTTACAAAGTTTGATTGATTCAGGAACTAACAGATTTTAATATTTCTTTGTGTAACTTTTGATGACAGGAGAAGCAACGCACCCTATAATCTTGATAAAATTATTGCATACGAAAGAACTGTGTACCCATGAAGTATAATTAGTGGATATAAACCCCGCATAGTGGGTCGGGTGAGAGTAAGGAATTCTTGGAATAGTATACCTACGCTTCGGAAATGTTTGATCACGTACACGTTCCGAGCTATCGTATCACCTTATTATCCCTTACCTGGAATTGACTATCTTTGAGTAAGCTTAGAACGTAATCACAATCCGAGATTTAAGTTACTCAGTTTAATTGATGGTTGAGAAACGCACCGTTTACCTTAGGGAAATTACTGTGGCTATGTGTAGTGTCATTTCCTAGTAATTTCGAAGAAACGTTGACCTGCGAAAAAATAAAATATTTGAGAACTCCTGAGAGCCCGGTTATTATTTCTGTGTTCAAAGATGTCGAAGAGAAGAAAAAAGAAAAAAAAAAAAAAAAAAAAATTATAATTATTTTTGAGTATCTAATTCAAATTATCGAGAAGAGAGAACGTGGGAAATTTATTTAACTTAAGATGAAAAAAAATTTTTTTTTTTTCAAATCTACTCGGGTGTACCTTATACCAGATGGGGAAAACGATTTTTTTCCCATATTACTTACGTCGGTTTTCTCGGGGTGCGAGTTATTTGCCATAAAATTCCTTAGGAATTGGTAGGTGACTCCCTTTGACGCGTTTATGGAGGGTGATTTGAATTTTAGATTTTTAGAGTTCATATATTAGTAATTTTTGACAAATGATCGTTTCGGATCTTCGATGAAGTCTGGAGAGTGTCTGGCATATGTATATATCTTTTTATCTTCAGTCTGTACGTGTGTCTTCATACATATATGTATACATGTATACATTATACTCATAGCTACGCGTGTAGGTAGATATAATATAGGTACCTACGTATATATATACGTACAGAGAAAGTCTCACCGCGAGGGTAGTTTGATTTATGGCTCGTATTTCACAGACATAGTCGCTTATCTTCAAAGAAAATCTGGAAATCACTCTTTTGTTAAAATTAGAAAGAAGAAGAAGAAGAAGAAAAAAAAAGATGAAGTAAAAAGAAGAAGAAAAAGAATTTGAAAATAAGCGAAAAGCGAAAAGAAAATCTTTGGGGGAAAAAAACAAAAAAAAAAAAGTTTTCACTTTGTCGTTAGAGAAAAATCTCATATTTTTTCGTCAACGAATACGAAAACTTTATAATTATTATTTATTAAGTATATTTCTTCTTGGGGAAGTCACCACCGACCTCTTCATCTCTTTCCCGTTGAATTATGCGTTTAGTTAAAAATCTCGGATCGGTAATAAAAAGTAAGCGATTTTTTTTTTTTTTTTTTTTTCTACTCCAGGAGTGAAAGGCAAAAAAATTCATCCGTATATACAGTAAAGGACAAATGTTTTACGAGAACCCAACCGACTACGTTGATGTATTATTTAAATACAGAAAAGAACCTTAATAATGGCCAAAAAGTTATATAATGTAAATTGAAAATTGCTTCTTTACCGTTTCGCGGACTTTGTTCGAATAACGCTCCGAAAACGGGAACAAGATAAAACAATTAGGAGCGGCGTCCCTCGACGGCGCATTTTCACCCCTAGAGGATATGCCCACGGACGAATGAGACGAGAGGGACAAAGCTAGTAGAACGAAGACACGGTACCCTCGAGGTATGCGAACCACCCCAAACTCCGGGATAAAAAAAAAGAAAATAAAATAAAAAAAAGAAGAACAAACCAAAAAAGAAAAGAAAAATAAAATAAAATAAAAGAGGGAGTGAAGAGGGAGTATATTTTCCCCTCACCTTCACCGCTATACAGGAACATTACGCGCACCCCTGGGTGAGGCAGCGGGGAGTGAATTTTATGGCTGGGTATAGTTTATGTGTAAAGGTAAGGGTAAGGTCGTACTTTAATTTATAAAGATCCATGAACAGGTGGATATTGGATATTGGTATTGGTATTTGTATTGGTATTGGTATCGATGTCGATTTGATTCGGATCGTTGTATCGATCGGATGAAGAAATATGGAAATATTTTTCTGTTCGCACGACGTCACTCCGCGTGGACGTTGGAATACCTAACCGTTTCATAAATTGAAATTTAAGACCTTTGTGCCGGGCGAATTGCATGAATAATTCAACGACGCGTATTTCTTTCAGCGTTTTCGAATTAAACGTCTTTCACTAAAATGCAGGACCCTCATCCGCGTTATATCGGTCTCTGAACAACTTATTCCAAGAACAAGATATTAAGTAACAGAAATAACGTTAAAAAGGGGCTCCTACTTTGCCACACGGTATATTCACTTCTTATACGCACGATATATACATAGTTTTTTTTTTTTTTTTTTTTTTTTTTTCTTTCACCTTTACGTATATTCCTTCAGCTAAAGGTAAACCAACTCGAATTTAACCATAAAGAAGAAACACGTAATTTATGAAACGTTCATTAAAGACTCATTTGTATTCACTTCCTGTTCTCCTTTTTCTATTTACCTCCATCGAATTAGTATTTTAGCTTTGTAAATATTATAGACTGTAGGCTGATTGAACACGCTTAAAACTACCAGAATTATTCCCACCAATTTACAATACCCACTTTTAGTCTATTAGATTAATTTAAAACACATAATTAAATTTCCTCTAATTGTCCTTCGATTTGACCCAAGTAGTACCAACCTTCGATATCCACCCTCTAAATTATTTGAAAATTTTTTATTTCAAGGTAGAGATTTAGTTTTACTTAATATTTGAATTTCGTTGAACCTCCGTGGGGAGAAATGACGTGAATTTTTATCAGCAGTAATTTTACAATTGCGGTTAAGACTGTGAGGTAAATATGAAAATATGTAATACGGTGGTAGAGACGATATTTCCTCTGATTTTTCTCGGTGAAATCAGTGCCCTAGATTCAAGGCAGGATCGGTTGGTCAGAAATAAGACGTTCCCATTTCCCCACGTTCTCATCCCCCAGTTTGTACGAACGATTTCACAAACCCCATTTTTCCGTGCATCGATGCACCGATGGATAACGTCTTATACCTACCCACGGTTTGACGAGACTACGTCGTCCTGTGGGATCGGGCGATGAGAATGAAAAAAGGAAAAAGAAAAAGTAAAGATAAGGAAGAAAGTATAAGGGGATGAAGAAGAGGAAGATGAAGAAGAAGGATATAGAAAAAAAGACGCCAATGGGCACCTACTTTTGATGGTATAGCGGATTTAGCAAGGAGAAGAAATCCGTCCATGGTACCTATATAAAATGAGAATAAAGAAAAAAGATCGAAGAGTGGATCGAGAGAGAAGGACGCCGATAAAATCGCGACAGCACAAGCGGTGCATTTATCATAATTCAGCCCAGATCGAGTCGCCGTTTTTCTTTTATACCCGTTGTAGGTAGGTATGGTATATCGTGGGCCCCGTGGTCCCTGAACGGAATAAAGAACGCCGGGTAGACTCGTGCCCGATCGCTATCAGCCACAAAAACATGTCCCTGCATAGCCGCGTACGTGCCTTGCCAACGGGGCACACACGAGGCTCGATCAGGACAGCCGGGCAAACCCCGGGCACGGGGACGGATCGCAGACAACTTGCGGACACACGACGGGTGGTGTGGCTTGTAGCTGTCCCAGCCTTTACGAGACTTACCTCGTACAGCTATTGCCTTTAAATATTTTTTCGATTTTTAGTCTACGCTGAGACATCTAGCCGATGGAACTTGAGCGTTTATATTTATTTAAAAAATTATATCGGCAAATAGAGTAAATCGAAAACTCATTAAATACAAGAATTCAATTCAATTCAATTTCATTCGATTTCATTTCATCTCATTGTTTATACACACACGGTTTCTCGGTTGCTGGTTTGTAATAGATTCTTGACCGGATCTTTCGTCCATATGTTACGATTATGAAAGAGAGAAAGTGAAGACGACAATTCTTCGTAAGCATTGATCAAGCTCAGAAGTTAGAACGTAATTAGCCATCGCGTGATTGCAAGTTAGTTATTTATTATACCAATGATAAAGTCCCAGTTCTGTAGAACACCCTGCGATTTGATCCAGGTACGAATAACATCCGCAAATTATTTCAAGGAATTTATATTAACGTGCTTAGTTTCTTAGAGGATGATTCATTGTCAGATGAGAACGATCCATGCTTATCAGACTTTACGGAGTTCTGGATAAGCTTTGCGATAAGTAAGAGATTAAAGTGACTTGTAAATGACACATACAGGATACGAGTTATTTGTGTAACTGTACAATAAACTATCGTGGAGATAAATTTTTGGCATTTTTTGTTCTTTATTAATTTTTGTAAACTTTAAGCCATCAGCAATCGACGTCGACAATTCAATTCGAGATATTTTCTTTTTGTTGTATATTTGTTTTTCTTTTTTGTTTTTTTTTTTTGTTATTTACAATTCGGAATCTTGATTACTTATATCCGAGACACCTGGCCTACACGATCTCTGATTGTCTCATGGGATTATTTCTGAGAAACTGGAGGATCTTATTTCTACCTCTGGTGTCTCTAGGGAGTTAAAGTGACGCGAGGGTGACACAGTTAGGTGGTGAGGTGGAACACAAAAACGTGAAACGGGACTGAGAATAAGAAGTTGCAATAAGTCTCAGGGCGAGCTGAAAGACCGCTGAATCGTGGAGGTGTAAGAACGTTATAGATTTACCATTAGCGCGTCACAGGTGGATGACTTTATTAAGTCGTCTGAAAAATAAAATGAAAAAATTGGATAAAAAAAAACCAAAAGAAAAAAAAAAAAAACAAAAAAAGTAAATGATGAAAACTCCGACATGAATAGATATTATATTATTTCACGTATAACAAAAAATTGATTGTTAAACGCTTCAAGAAACTCAAGAGGGGTGGGTTATACCTTTCATAAAAATTTTTCACCTTTATTTTTTGCACCCTATTGTTGTTTCTTATAGATCTGTTTTTTTGATTACAATTTCAAGGGCAACCCCTTGTTATATTTCGTATTTTCGATTATCAATGAAAATCGACATTACTATTAGATTAACTTTTGCAATGTATGTATAGATAATCTGAATCGAGGTATTTTTTGCGGTTGTAGGTACAAGAACAGCGCATTATTTAATACCGGTTAAAGGGCGAGGGTCTAATGAACTACGACAGGTACTAATTTGTTTCAATAATTGATTCGGGGACGCACGCATATACCCAACTTCCACTCGAGTTGTTAGCCAAATCAGATTTCCGGGACTGAATTATTTTTTCCTCGACAATTTATTTCCCATAATACTGTTCCTAAGCTTAGCATGGATCACATCAATTTTTTCCTTACTTTATTCGACCCCTGTAGAATGGCTCGTTCGTGCACCCTCTGCAGCTTCTTCCTCTTCCTTTTCCTCTTCCTCTTCTTCTTCTTCTTTTTCTTTTTCTTTCGTCTCTCATCTCCCTCATCTCACTCCCCTTTTCTGACGGCTATTAAATCTTCAGTCCGTAGAAAAAGTTCTTCCGAATTCTATTTGTCTTGGTCTAGATTCATACCGCTGTACTTCTTTCACAGAGCACCCGATTCTATACCTTAGTTTTTATCCCATATATCGCTGTCTGGATACTTCCGGTACTTCCGGTCCCATAGACGACATCCTTCGGGTTCACTTTGCCGTCCAAACGCTAATCGGTCTAGACTAGACGCGACGATTTCACCCCTGGGTTCCTAAGTGCGAGCTGCACACTCACCTTTTACTCCGGATGCGAAAAACTGACCGGTAGAAAAAACAAGAAAACAAAAACAAAAAAATAAAAGTAACAAGAAAAAAAAAACCCGGAATAGCCAAGCGCACTACTTGCTTCGTGAAAATGGATCTGTGCACTTCTCCCTGTCCTCATATATAGATAATGGTATGTGGGGTCGGAAAATGATAATGGAAAGGACCTGTTTTTCCAACTTGACCGCTCTACGATCAGATAATGTGGTCTGCAGCCGGGTATAACGGTATCGAAATTCATCCACTCAAGTAATTTGGATAGAAACTTTCCGGCTATTTACTTCACTTTATAATATTCGATATGATTCATGCAGTTGTTTAACGATCCCACGGTGTACACTCAACTCAAGAAACACATCAAAGCAGGATTTTCAATGATTGATCAATTTCCAGATCAACCATTGAACCGAATCGCCAATGGAATTTGCACTGAGTAGATATCACCTGCAGTATTGTATCAACTCCGAAGGGGATGACGGACTCGACTCAATTAGCGCTATAACCTATAACTAATCAATTCGTATACCCGAGCGTAGGATAATTATTGCTTGTATGATTTTCGTATTAGGTATGAGATACGATCCCAAAATTTTGAGTTCAGATTTGTGCAAAGATTTACCTAAAACCGAAGTAAAAATATCTCACGGAATGCACATGAGTCTGAGAATTTATTCATTTCAGGAAATTTATTGCTTTTAGATGATAATTCGTTACACAATTTTTCCGAGTAATTTTTCGATCGGTCACCCGAAATCTATGAATAACATGATCGTATGTGAATGAACTGAGAATAAATCGGTACGAATTAACGAAGAGACTTAAAATCAGTTAAAAACAAATTATTAATCTAGTCAATAATTAACTTTGAAATTGTTACTCATCATGACCGAGTCAGTTCACTGTTAGACCCAGTCATTCCTTTCTCGACCCGTGGCTGATGTGTTAGATAAACAGTAAGCAATCAGATCAGCTAGATACAACGTCTAACACTTAGTGCTGTTCAGTGTTACGAATAACAAACCGATGTTTAAGACCGATACAATGCTGCGAGGAAAGTGTCGGAAAGTTTTATGGAAATATGAATCGTGTTACTTATCATAACGCTTTTAAAAATGGTGATTATTTTTTTGGTGCTCGATGAGTAGATAAAATACATTTGAAAAAAAAAATGTATAACATCGTCAATTTCTGGTAGAAATCTTGATCTTTTTTTTTTTTTCTTTTGTCTTCTCACACTTAAAAAACGTGTTCAATTATCAGCGAATATTTTCAATTATTGAAGGGCTTGATGAGTATGGATTAACGAGTTTCTTGAATAATAATTAATTGGTGTACCTACCCTAACTAAGGATTTATGAAAATCGGACCTTATCAACAGGCTTAAATTATCACGGTAAGTTAATTGGCCCCAGCTGACCAATCAAGCGAAAGATTTAAGGTTGAGCATCGCTGTCCAGTGTCCCCAGGCGTCGCGTCGTCGTAGTACTATGCGTAACAAGTCACGGTGAGCAAATTAGTTTGAAGCTACGCCATGCGTTGCAAAAGCGGGTAAACGCCAGTGGCCTTTAGTCGCGAGCAGTTAAACCAAGAATAAAATTAAGCAAAAAATAAAAAAGGAAATGTAGACAAAAAAAAGAAAAAAAAAAAACAGGAAAAAAGAAAAAAAAAAAAAAAAAATCATTTGCAAGTTATTTATCACAGAGGCTCAGAATTTCCCCCAAAATATAATATAAAGTTCTTGCTCAAGTTTACAAGAGGGTGCGGGTAATTAACGCTCGTTCAAATTTATAATTATAATATTCGCATCACGTAAACTTATTGCAAAATATTATAATTATAGTAAATTTTATAGATTTTTGATTACCGTAATATTACATTCGAAAGTTGTTGGCTTTTATCTTTACAAGATCTAAAGAAATAAACGTCTGCGTGTAGGTTATCGTTTTGCAGAACGACTAGATTCCCTCGTGGTATTAACACTGACATCTAGATCACTTGAATAATCAACGATCGTATGAAGCTGCTCACTTTACCTTTACACACCCGATGTATGATCGTTGGGAAAGTTATAACTGTATACGTATGTGTGTCGATTGATCTCGATCAAATAAATTAGAGCATATAGTTTATATACAGAGAGAGAAAGAGAGATGCTAGCGTTGGTGATTAGCCGCCGGTAAATTTGATTAAATTTTTCTTTTATTTTTATTTATTTTTCAATCAAATCTATATGATCTTTTTTTTTCAATTATTGGTTTTCCGTATGTATAGAGTGGAAATTCATGTAATAATTGTACAACATCAAAACTTGCGCACAGTTTGATCCGATCAATTATAATTTATTACTAATTGGTAATTACTAGTTAGCATCACTGTCGTCACGCAATGCGGTTATCTATTTGATAATAATTGATGGGCTCGTATAATATACCAGGCGATGAAAATTGAAATCGCGTATAGGTATATAATATGAGTATTTAAAAATGAATCAGATTATTTATCAATAAAATTGCAAGGAAAAAAAAAAAAAAAAAACGTTTTTATGCAAAGTTTCAAATTCGTTTCAACGGCCGAATCGTTTCCTTTTCGTACATATAAATGTCTTCTTTTTTAGAATAAAAATTTTCGACGAGTTTTTTTCACTGATGCTTTTGCGTATACAAAAACCATCTCCGATACTATTGTTCTTCTGCAGTAGTCTAGCGAATCTGTGAAGCTTTCCTCGGGATACTCCGTACGAGAGATCCGCGAGCCTCGACCCTCCTAGAATGAAAAATAAAATAAATGATAAAAAAAAGACCTTATTCGTTCGAAAGCATTTCAAACCTTTCGAATGAAATCGTCTCGCAAGCCGGAGGAATTCTGGGTTACCTGTGAACGCTCGTATTAATGTACCTTGGATATGTTGCTACAAATATATAATATACATATGCACGCACGTTATATACACGTATATGTACCGCCATGCAGAATTGACTGAGAAGCAACTCGCACGCCATACCGATGCTGCTGAGTGCAATATCGAGAGCATGAGAAAAATATGCCTTCCGATGCACAATCAAAGCTTTCCAATACATTCCACGCGTCCGCAGGTAGAATTTCTGAGGAATATTGGAAATATTTTAACTGTACAGATTTTTGCTACGCTAGTCCTGCATTCACGAAGTTTCAAAGTGAGAGATGGAATCGATATACATGTCTTTTGTCCGAAGTTTTATTTTTGAAAAACCATAGAACTGTACACGTATATTTTATAGACAATTTTCTTTCGTAGTGAGAGAATCTTACAGGTATACTGTGCGTGCTGTATCTATCTCATCTTACTCGTACGACATGAAGTTACATATTTTATTACATAACCGTGATGACGTCTCAATATTAGGTATAAGTATGCAAAATATGCAAAATAGATTGCCAAAGCTACTTCACCCCACTTATAGGCAGTCCCGGTCCTAATGATAATGTGACGTTACGTACAGTATATGGTAATCCGATAAGAAAGTTGGCTCCCGGCCTTCGCTTACTTCGAAAATTTACTATATGTAGCTATTAGTTTATATTTTCATAGTCCACGCCCCGTTAAATAATTATTATTTACTTACCGTATATGCTTTATACAGTCTCTACGGATTTGCCCCAGGGAAAGTATGTATGTATATATACATAGATAGATAGATAGATAGATAGATAGATAGACGATATCGGCAGCTGGTTTAAACACACATAGTTTAAAGTTGTTATTATATATCGAGCCAATAGAAATCCATAATAATCGAACGGTATTTTATTTTATAATATTATTTTTATCATCCTGTATTTATTTATAACTCAGAAATTTCGAGGCTAAGAATATAGCTGATGTCTGCAGCGGTCGTGTTCTTGGGTTTCATTCAATTTTCCAAGATTAAAATTCGCGTGAAATTTAATATTCACTTTGGAGCGTTGAATCGATAACTCGATTAGTCGACGGGTGCCAGGAACCCCAACGCACGTAATATTCTCGAGCACTCTCGACTAGATAATATCGCCTGTGAGGCCAAAGTTAAGGTAGTCAATGTATCGTCGCGAGCAAGGAAGCAAGCAAGCAGGTAGATAGGTAGGTATCGGCAGTCAACCCAGCCGTACATCGTACCTATACTTCGCATTAATTAACGAGGTTAGCGCATATCAATTAGGGTGAAGTGGAGCTACTTTTCATAGCTTTGTAGTTACATGTATGTATGTATGTATGTACATACGTACGTATATCACTAAGGTGCGGGTAGTACGGCGCCGGAAACCGCATCTTTCGCATTAGTCTCGCGACACAGCATACGGTGTCTGTCCTCGAAGCTTTCACCAATGTTTGCTGATCCGTTGCTTCACGTATAGCTGAAATACAACTCAAACAAGTCAGGTTTCTGTCTCATCATCGCGTCATATGTCACCCCCGTTCTTGAAGTTTATGTTTACTGGTTTTAGCCTAAGGGCAAGAAACGATATCGAAAGAAAATGAACTAAAAATGAAAGAAGAATTGATTCGTGGCTATTCAAGAATAAGTGGGAGAACTTTTTTATTTGCGATTTTTATTCCAAACGGACCACTAAAACCTCTCTCTCACTTATTTTTTTTTTTTTTTTTTTGTAGTCGGTTGAAGATGTGGAGGAAAGGTTAGGGAGGAATCCCCGCGTCGTAGGCGATTCGTTGGCGAACCTTATGCCGGCGATATTGTATTCTTATCGGCATATTTGTAAGCCACTTGGGAAAACAATTTCCCATGGAAAATATTCCGGGTATACGAAATATCCGCGAGAGATGGAGGATTATACGAATCGGGTAATCTAAAACCGGCAGAGAAGCGTTATCCCAGTCTGTTGTGGGCCGAAAATCTTCTTTCTTCTTCCGAAAACAGTTCAGAGTCAGAGATGGGGTTACTATACCGCCGGTTCAATTCGAGCAAGAAAAGTCGAGTTAAAGGGTGGGGGATGGAGAGTAGGAAAAGCCAAAGGGGATGAAAGAAAATTGAAGATTTTTGCGAAAACCCAAAGTTTGTCTTGCAACTTGAGATGTTTGGAGAACATGTGTGTTTAATGGGGCATACGAAATGGATTTTGGGAAACCGCCGTCATAAACATATCTAATATTCATGGTTTTTTATTCTTGTTTCATGTTTTTCTTTTTTTTTTGTTTTTCAACGATTTTTTTACCCGTCAAAAATTAGGGGACGCTAAAACCACTCGTCGCATGTTTGCTGTAATTTGATACAACTAATTATGTCCTGGGCTATGGCTAAGTACGTATATCTTCCCGAAATAGCCTTCGTTGTTACCTTCTCTCACGATACGCTACCAACTTATGGGTCAAATATTTTTCTTTATGCATTTTGCTCGAGTTTCAGTAAAAACCTTTTAACTAATTCCACGAGACGATGGCTGCTGCAGGGAGTGAATATTGAAAGAAGTTAAAGCTTCTTCGATTATCGATGACCCGGTTAATTAAAGCTCGATGGAATAGCCAATAATAATTACCGTCATTTAACAAAGCCAACTATATAGTATCTTAGAACTCTTAGAAAATGTTTAAAACTATAACGTGGAAACGTTTTATGGTTCGCTTAGCGCTACGAAGATTAAAAATCAATAGTTCGTTCGTCGTTGTAGCAGCACGGCACCCTTACATCGTGCTGAACGAACTATGCCGATATGTTCTCTAAAACTTGGGCAAAGTCCATCCGTCTCGGGTTACCTATTCGTTCTTCGCTCTTTCGATTTTCGAGTCTTCACCGCATCGTTCGGTTGGCGGCTAGGGGTGCATTTTTCAGATATTAGGTTTCCCACTGCGGTTTTCAACCCCGTAGCGATCGAATGATCGACCAACGACGTGCCCCAAGGGAAATCAGACAATCAACAAGCTCCTTTACTCGGTTTAGCTACCGCTAGCTGAATAAGCTTTCTGAATATTACCATAAGCTATACATTTGATAAACTGTTTGTAACAAAAAAATTTACGAAATATTTTTTTTGGTTTTTTTCGTCTATTAATAATTCCGTAAATTTTGATTTTTTTCAGGTAATGCGGTTCTTCTGATAGCAGATCTTCGAGTGATTGTCTTTAACTTACGTCGTTATTTAAAATTTGTTAACGAGGAATTAATCTGAAAGCGGTAAACCGATTGGTACGCAGTGTCCATCTCCCAATACGCATGGTGCCATTACACGGAAGAGCAAAAGCCTCGAATTTGTAAAAGAAAAAGTGTACCCTGGAGCCAGTAATTCGTCGGAAATAGATGACCTTTCTGGATCGATCCCTGGAGACAAGTTTCCATCCTCAGGAACCGTACCCCCGCGGGGTACGCTAGCTCGTCAGTAGCATCCAGCATCAAGATAAGGGCGTTGAAGCTCTGGAAAGATGAACGGGGTCAGGCTAGCTCGCTAGTAGTGGAGCAGACCTGCACCGTCCCTGTCCACGCGAGACCTCGAAGTAGGCCTCCTGGGCGAAAGGGGGGCCCTAAATACGCCGGCCCTGAGGGTCCTTCGCAGGACAAGGTAGTCTGCTGGATACCGCCTGCGGATACTCGAGAAGAGGGTGAGGCGAACCGCCTCAAGTATATCTTGAAACTTTCCTCCGGCAAGGCGGTGGACTCTGCAGATTCTATAGCCGAGGGCGTCGTCGAGGTTTCGAACGACAACCCGGAGGTAGAAGACAGTCGACGATCGGTTCGAACATCCAGTTCTCTACCGAAGAAAACTTCAAGGAGACGCCGAGCGGTTACTTTTCACGAATGTGCACCCAGACGACCCGTACCTCCGGGAAATAGAAACTCAGAAAATTTTCCACGACCGTGCAGAAGGGCGATCGAAGAACCCGCGGAATTCATACTTCCGGCGAATCAAATACAACCGAACATTATCCAGGATCGTGTTGTTAACCTACGGACACGTTCGACTTCCGGTTTTGTGGGTCAACCCAGAGATACTACGATCACGAGAAACCTAGTACAACAAAGGGCGGAACAAATCCAAACGATAATAACTTTGAATAGACAAGTGGAAATTGCCTACCCTACGATAACGACCGAGGACAATATTCTACCAAAACGTAAAGAGAAGTTTGAAAAAATCTTAGAAGGTTCTAATCGTACCGTCAAAAATATAAACAAAAAGATATTGGGAATGGCACGCGCAATGACACCCTCGTGGTCCCTACGTCTATTGGGCGTTAGTTGTGGATCCGTGGTCTGTGCTTGGGGACTTTTGTTAATATTCTCGACTCTTGGAGGCGCCTCGCATGACACGGGTGTTGGAAATTTTGGAATTAGAAATCTTGGTAGTCAAATGGAAGATGCGGAAGGTGCGAGGTGCCCTTGGGCGTGCAACTGTGGCGGACAGGAGTTGGACTGCTCTCATCGTGCGCTTACGCAGGTTCCCGGTGATCTGGCCGTTCCTCTTCTAGCCGAAAAATTGTAAGTTTATTTTCTTCAAATTATCTTTATTCTCTCACACCACTATCTTTATATTCGTCAATAACCACGCCGGCTCAACACGTTATACTCGCCAATAAATATTGGGGTAATAAAACTGGCCAGAAGTCCGTAATCTTATTTTCGGAACGACTTAGGTACATCACCCGGACAATCGGCCTTAGCTACATCAAATCAGCTCAGACTAATGTAAGACTAAAGTGTAGCCAAGCACGGAATCGAAATATTTCTCAATATCTCGATGAGAGCCACTGGCTATGTGTGTACCTGTTCGCTTTATCCTTCGTGGTCCTGATCTAGAGATAACGACTTACAACACTAACAGCTAGATGGTCAGCCACCCCATATTCCATTTCAATCCCCATCTAAATCTAAACTGTACTAGATGCCGGGCGTGGATAGTCGTATCGTATATATTCCAATATTGCCTATAGATCTGTGTATAGTACATACGGATAGCAGTACATATGTATGTATATAAGTATGTACATGTACGTTTTAAAAGCCATGTGAATATGGTGTATGGGTAGATTTACTAACATAGTCAAGCAATCGATATCGACATGGGGAATAGAAATTCTTATGTTGGTCATCGCCACTCGAATCTTCTACAAATTACACCTGTGATGACCCCGGCACATGCACCTTGCAGGAGTATAAGAATATATACGAATGATGTTATGGTGTTGCCCTACGGTGGTTTCCCTCCTACATGAAGGAGTCGGTGCGTCTGCGCCGGCGAGCATCGTGTTCCATTATTCTGTAAGGACACCGGTCCAATAAAATTTCAGATTTATGAGCAATTGCCTCGGGTGCTCTGCCGGACGTGAGAAGTCCTCGTAAACGCTGATTGGAATTAATTATTAAAATTGTACCTTTTAATACGCCATGACTGAAGAATTGAATTACGTGAATCTTCGTTCTCGTCGATCACCGACGATCGATATAGAGAGAGAGAGAGAGAGAGAGAGGGCAATCATGGGGAAGAATTAAGTTGGTAGATAGCTAGGTATATATGTATATATACCTATATAGCTATAAATATATACTCTGATGGGAAATCCTCATAAGAATTCCGTCTGTTTACCCGACTAACGACCTACATAACCCCGCGCTACCCTTCTTGAGAATTAGGACCCTTCCAACCATTTGCATAATAAGGAACCTGGGCTAGTATAAATATTAATAATCTCGTTTAATAAGGCATTAAGTATTAATAATAGAAGGCATACTATGGCTGCATATTTAAGCCAGTTCGACACGGTACATGTACATAAATACATACCCATACCTACACCAGTCCTAAGGAAAGTTTTGGTAGCTCGCTCATCTGGTGAGCCAGTTTCACGTGGTACCTGAACCGACGCAACTTGGAGAGGCTTACGGCGCCTCATCCCTTCGGCTATGCTAATGTATTTCATGGATTTAATTATTCATTCGTTCGTTCATTCTCTCCTTTGCTGTTAGCATATTAATCGTATGCTAATCAGATGGGTTAATAGCCCGTCTTTACACTCTGAATTTATTAAGACGCGATCGGGTATTGATTATTTGTTGTAATCTTCACTAGTTTCTCGTGATCATTCATATATTTTTATTTTTATTATTTTCATTTTCTATTGAAAGAAAAATTTTCTCTTTTTTTTTTTTTAATTTTAACTTTACTTCCTATCTCTCACTTTCTCTCTTATTGCTTCTATCTATCAGTCAATTTAAACTCACTCGCTATCTATTTAATAAATTATCATCCAAGGGCATCAATTTCGATTTTTATACCATAATAATTACCCAGCTTTATAACAACCATGACTAATCCATATCCTATTACGAGATAAATCTTGTCAAGAGATATGAACCTGCTGACCAGATCTAGGATTAGTTAGAAAATTAGCCCGTTCTCAACGCTCTACCAGCGATATAAAGTAACGCGATTTATTAAGTCGACTACCTATATGCCTATATGCTTAGTTTGAAAGAGGCAAATGTTACATATGTTGTAAACTAAACACGAAATATTTTCTACAGCTATAAGTAAAGACTCCGCGTGTTGTAGGTATCTAGATATGTTTGCCCAACCATTGCGGCTATGTTTTTTCAAGTTAAATTCCTGAGATGTAACCAAACGCCAACCAGATCTTCTAATATATATTTATGGGTACTAGACCGGGCTGAAGGTACCCATCAAGAAAAAACTAAAAAAAAAAAAAACGTTATACTTGTCCTATTTACAAATCATTGAAAGCTAGTTAACAGTCACCCGTGATATTAGTGCAGCTTATACCATATCGAAGCTAAGTAAGATATATACGTGTAGGTACATACGTATAAGTTTACATATACACATATACTGTATCTTCTATGTATCACCTTCTGCGGAGAGTGTAAGGCCGGTATTACACGGACGTATTTGACGCGATTTCGAAAGTTACAAGCCGACACAGCGGGAACTGCATTTCTCAGTTAGATATTTATGTCTATCGCCTTAGGCTAGTTAATTGATCGAACGGATATTTTATAAACAGAAATCGTTCATGCTGGTTCTATACGTTATTATTCGCGGCTTGGACCGACCACGATCAAGGCATACGTCTGTGATGATGGAAATTTCTAACGTGGTATTTCAAAAGGCAACATTTTTCAGTAGGATTTGTAAACTTGGAATGGAAAGTTTGTTTATGGAGTTATAATTTACGTTAAATTTATAGGTGACTGTTACCAGTTTACCGTTTTACATAGAATAGACCAAATAACTGGTTCATCATACGGAAAGATATAATGACGATTTATATTTCAGAGATAAAAAAAACTGTAAAGGGTAGTCGAATTATTTTACGTCATTCAAAATGACTGGTACTATTTTTTTCCGCACACAATTCTTCGGTGGTACCTACAGGATCCAGTTGATCCCTGGGCGTGGTGAGGTTCGGTGTACAACTTATCTACAACCCATAACGAAGAACGGTATAAGGAGGGTATAGCTTTTGGAATTAATTTTCTGCAGGTAGATTTTCTTCGGCTTTAGTTGGGTTTCGATACGGTAGTAGGTACGATCCTTTTCTTCTAGTACAGCTCGTGGCTGCCTTCGAACAAGGTCTCGGACGTGATCGAGAGTGGGGAAACCTGAACGCAATCCCGATTTTCTTCCTATATAATGAACCCTTAAGCCTCCCAGGGCACGCTACAACGGAATGCTAAACAAGCGCTTATGCCAGAACACGTTTTTGGGTATCGAGAGGTGTGAGAAGATTGCTTTAGGCTCGCTCTCGCAGGTGGTGACTGGGCGGTTGGGGTCGAAGTTCGTTCTTAGGAACTCGCTTTAAGCAAAAGAATTTTTTTATTTTTGTTTCTTCTTCATGTATTGGTTAGGGCATCCGTGCGCACTCTGATATACAGTACCTACGATTACCTACCTACACATAGAACTATGTACACACACACACACACACACATGTGTGCAAGTACTGTGTGAATTATAATATATGCATGGTTAAGATTTTCGCCAAAGATTATATAAATTGACTATAAATTCTTATTAGCCATGACTTTATGGCTGGTTTATGTAATTATGGGAAAACCTGACGTGGGCTAGGCTACCTCATACTTCTCATATATTTAGCGAATATATAGACAGTAAGGAACGAGTTGCGTCCAGTTTTAGATCAGCTACTTAATAATCGGAGGTTAGATTCGAAAGGAGAAATCCTATAGCGCGATCGTTGAATGTTTTCTATTTCTCTTATCTCACATCTATGCCTCTTGGAAGTTGGGAAGGTCTGCCCTTGACAGATAATTTTGGAATACAATAACTTTTTTTTTTTTGTAATTTCAAAAAGTGGAAAATCAAATTTTTTGATATATAAATATTCGGAGGATTTCTAATACTCGTCATTAAAACTGACTTTGAATTTGACCTTTCGATTAATACGTATAACATTTTTCGTAATTTAGATCAAGAATTTAATCCTTTACATAACGAACTACGGAAGTCAATCACTGAAGCGAAAAATACTAAGCCGGATCATCGTTGATTTTCTATTGAATGTGGGCAAGTTGTTCGCGTATGACTTTTGGCATTGGTCTGGAAGTGAATCCCACTAGAGAATTCATACAGAGAGAGAGAGAGAGATTGAGTAGTTGCAGTGGGTGATTCAACCCGGCTCACGAAGATTTTAAATATTTTAAAACGAGCGAAAATTATGGAAAATCTTGCGGAATGGGTAGATGATGCCTAACGACCGTTTGAGTATAGTAGTCTGCCACAGCGGGGTCGCATTGTGGAAAATTTTACAGCAGGAGCTCTAAGAATGCATGATATAAATGTTAATGGTTTCTATTCTGTATCTCTCCGGTATATATTTTTCTCTTTTTTTCCCATTTTCTTTTTTACACAAAAATCTTCGCGGTCAAAGCACTCAGAAGAATTACGTTGGCGCGTGTGAGACAAGAGATCGGCCGCACGAGCTCGAGCGTTGGCGTACGCTACCCTCAAAAAGTGGTAAACATGGAAATGGTATTCCAAGGCCATTTGTTTGCTGAGGGTAGCCCGGACATCAGAGGACCCCGCAACCAGAACCTGATACAGAAAAGTTTCTACCTTGAGATACGGAGGCCGGACTGAAGAGAAAAGAAAAAAACCTTTTTCACCCATTTTTTCTTGTTGTTTTTACTTTTTTCTTTGTTTTCTTACCCCAAATATTTTACCTACATTACGACCTGGGAAAGGTAGCTATACGTACGTATTTTCTCATAGTGCACAATTTATTCAACGTTGCCACATTTTTTTTTTTTTTTTTTTTATTTTTTATTTTTTTTTTATTACCAAAAACACGCTATTGCTCGAAAATTTATCATCTCACCTTTTTCTGTCTTGGTTTTGTTGCGATTCGAGAAAATATTAGAGTACGTGTTATTACCAAGCTCGGAAGTATCGTTCGGACAACGCATCCTCTTACAACCATGGGTCCACTGACCAGCATCCGAGAATGAACCGTTTGTTGACGTGCCTGGTAAGAAACGAAACCAGTTTCTTGGCACTGGTGTTATTGTTCCACTCACGATCTCACGACCTTTGGGACGAGAAGTTTGGGAAGCAGCAGGGGCATTGATCGTGAGCGACTAGTGGGCAGAGAAACTCTTAGAAATAATAAAATAACACGGAATAAAATAAAAATTGAAATAAATGGACCGGGTTATGTGCTACGATTAAATATACAAGTTGACATAGACCTTGTGCAGTTACCACAGTGCAACACGATCGTATAGGTATGTGGGATAGGTGGATTACGATGGCTTCTGGCATGACTGTTTCATCTAACATAAGTACCGTACGAATGAAACGGTAGGTGACGATTAAAGCCTTGACTGCAGAACGTAAGGGACGTAAATTGGAGAAATCAACCGTAAGAATACCTTCCGTCGAATTGTTGTGAGAGAGCGTAGCAATACTCAAATTTGACAGTCGAGCGTGTAATCTCTGGTGCATTGTACTTCGCCATTGGATCTCTTATGGCTTTAAGCCTAAGCCTTTGCATTGAGAGGTGTTGGACGCCCCGGACGCACTGAAGGCACTAGAAGTACGCATTAGGCGATGACTTTTACCTTTTAGAAAATCCGCAGCGTCATTCTTCGGGTCCTGGGGGTCTCCTTGCTCACGAGGATGCTGAGCGGGGTCCTTCTTACCTTCTTATACTATGGAACCGGTGGTGGTCCACGATTTGACGATTTGATAGAGACGAATCTCTTTCGAACGTGACTCAAGATTTGCCCGGGATTTATCTCGAGGGCAGTCTGATGAGCGTTGAGTGAGAAAAATCGAGGAAAATAGAGAAAATAAGGAAGAAGATAGTCAGACAAAAGAAATCCCATCGACCAGCTTCACTTTTTTTCGGAGGACACACACGAGCGTCGTCGTTACGTGACATCAATGTGCAAAGGAGAGGGTGAAAAAGCCTGATTTTCCCGAATGTTCATTACCGAGAATTCGGGAAGGGGATGACGTTATTTTCCTCCCTGAAATGTTTGTGAAAATTTTTCCTCAGTTCAAAGATTTGATTATTCTGGTTAATTGAAAATCTTGGGAGTTTCAAGCAAGAGCCGGATGCCAACCCGCCGTGCCGCACCGCGTCACGACGTTGCCTGAACAGCGCAGGAGAGCCCAGCGTGCGATTAAGGTCGAACCTTTTCATTCGGCGTTAAAGTCGCTGAAAACGGGGGTTCACTGAATCTTTAAAAGGAGCAAAGTTAAACGGAATCACTCGCAAGTTTGCAGATGTAATTAAGCCTGTGCGTGACACGCTCAAAGCTCGCCTACGAAACGTCTTTGCGAATTCTTACCCGCTACAAACAGCCAAAAATTTTGTACTCCAAGGTTCACCTCAATATCAAAACACTTTGTGCTCGCTCAGGCTTTTACTAACGGACCAACGAGGGCTCCGACGAATTACTGATCGAGATTTTGAACAGAAAGTAAGAGAGAGGGAGAGAGAGAGAGAGAGAGAGAGAGAGAGAAAGGGAGAGAAAGAGAGTGAGTGAGATGTGGAGTGATTAAACGTACAAACATTTATTTCTCGCGAAGCAATTTGTTGCGTTAATTAGGCGCGTAACGACACCCTGTCACGCACTAAGATACGCGTGGGTCCACCACTACCACCATCATCACTGCCACTATAAATGATACTCGGTACAACCACCAACACCGTGCAGGTCTTTCCTCTACGTAATATGTACCCTGGTGCTATAGGGACTGGGCTCGTTACCTCATCATTACGCGTTCTTTCGCACAATTAACGAGCAAGCGAATAAATAAAGAGTCCCATGTTGGTGGGTGAGCTTGTTGGAAGCGGTGAGATGGATTTTAATAAAAATTGCAACCCGGCTTTTTTAGCCAGACCCCACAACGTGCATCGCCTATCACTTAAGGCTATTAATTTCGTATGCATTCCACGCGACCTAAGAAGTTCCTCCATTCTCTACTTCGTTTAGATTTATGTGCTCAACGGCTGACGGACATATATCACAAGCTCACGGTTATGGGTTCATTTAAGTATACTTCACGCTTACCACCGTACGCGTAATATAACAGAATACTACGAAACGTAACAAGGATGCGAGAAGGCACGAGGTATGTGGTGTCCGATTACCTCGAATTACTTCAGTACCCAAAGTCCAGCCACCCTGATGATGATCCTCGGAAGAAATCCGACGCTTTGTTGATATCTCTTCGCGATATGATTCAGACCTCGTATATTTTATATATATACGCACTGATTAGGCATAGCAACATCGAACATTCGACCCATTCAACCATTACCATAATCTCTTACTCAAGGGTCGTAAATGTATTGGATAGAACCATCTTCGGACCTTTTTTCTATGTCGAATCTAATGCGATATGATGATGATTAGTTAGTAGCGTTTATGGACAAAGAACAACTCATAGAATTACCTGAATATTCTTTTTTTTTTTTTTTTTTGTGAATCGCTTCACGTTTAAAATATATTAGTGAATTATAGGATTCGCGGAAATGTCTCCGTCATATGAAATCATGTAATTGCCAAGCCCTTATTTTATTAGAGAAGAGATAAAGGTGTTGGTGCTAGCCGACCACGACGTGTAACATTTTTATAATTAGTTTGCGCGCAACTCCAGTAGCCCAAGAGAGCAACAGAGAAACATGAAGCAAAGGAAATAAAAAGGGAGAATAGAAAAGAGAATTACGAGGTACGTGATACGCAGTTCTAATTGCCGTTGGCGTGCTAGGAGTGATTATTTTTTAATTGTCGACCTAAAAAGAGTTACGCTGCAGTAGAAAATTCTTCAAACGTAGCTTATATTTCTTTTTTTACCTATCCTTACAAAATCACAGCCCCACAGGGCGAATATCAGATCTGACAGGAATTCAAATCGTTTTTCAAATTAATTTAATAAATAATTTAACACAGGAGTATATTTTCACCGATAAAAAAATTTCGCATGAAATAATCTCGGGTTATAAATCCATGGAAATTGATCACCATGAATCAGAGAGCCATTGGACTGTATATCTAACTTCTCGAATATTTTTAACCTCGATTATTTTTTCTCCGTATAGAAATAGCGAAGAGTTGATTTGCCGAAGAAATCGACCTAATCTGCCCGAGCCCGAGCCCGGGCCAGATAAAATGGAGCTTAGAATTTTGGAATAGAATTATCCACGAAACAGGTGAAAACACGGGCGGATCGCAATCTTCGATAACTTTGTGCCGGATTTCCCAAGGGCTGAAGGGTAATTTGGCTCCGCTCTTAATCTAGCTAACAAGGAAAAGTGAAATTCCGACGGGATCAGGCGCCGGCAGCATGTAGCAGTTGGGTATCTAAAATAGTGACGAATTGCCGAGAAAGAAACTCTAAACGAAGAAAAATAAAGTGGAAATTTACTTTTATTGAAAATTATACCTCCATGTAGCTTTTTTCAAAGTCAGTGGTTACCGGTAGCAAGTTACAGATTATTTCACTCTGAATAGCATCGTATTCTTCAATTTTGTCACGTCGTAGTGTAACACGAGCCATATCATCCCACGGTATTATCGTACCAGCAAAGACCTGATACAAGCTAAATTTCGGTCCTTGAATTAGGCGGGAAAACTTATGAACGTACGTGGGGTACACGTCGGGAAAGATTCGTTACGTTGAACGCTAATGAGTCGGCTGCTTTGACCCCGGAGTTAAGGTATAAGGTATAATGTTAGTTGCGGTATATATTCTAGCGGTACGTCGGATGGCTGCGTGTAAAATTGTCCATGGTCGGGGAATCCCCTTGTGTGGGTGACAGTAATAATTAATTTCGAAGGCGCTTTGATGTCGCTGTCACCCGAGCCTTTGACCCGTTGAGTATGCTCGAGAAATTGGTGTCTAATTATTTTATTTTCAACATTTGCCAGCCAGTTTGAAAGATGATTGTAGGGGTCTAATGTCTCATGCATGCAGCAACGATCCCAAAGAACGGTAAAGTAAACGCGCAGTAAAACCTTCTTACTGTTTCGTGCGATAGGGAATTTTTTACATCGTGTTACTTTAACGCTAATTTTATAATTATATACGCCGTCTAATGATCGGTGATTATTTCTCTTTATACTATAACCACTCCCAAATGTTCCGAATACCCTTTCATTTTCCTAAAATTTCCGGTGTGAATGCACTGCACCCTACCTAGAAGCACAAAGTATACAGTACATAATTATAATCGTTGTTTTAGATCTACAATGGGTTCAATTTTGAGAATCGAGACCATAATCTATACTCTCATTAAATTGTTCACTAGCATAAAGCTTTCATTTAAAAAAAAAAAACTCGAAATCGAGATACCGATAATAATTGAATATTTTTATTGGTCAAATTTGGAGATTGAAAAATCATTACTAATGTAAAACGTTTGAGTGATTACTTGGGTAAGTAATTGATAGAACCATCCCTTAGACCTTTTAGAATGGAACTGTAATTTTTGGATGCAAACTTTGATCAAATCAACATTTACACCATAGAGTGAACACGGTATCTGTGTAAAATTCCTCTCACGTACGACCGTTTTCCTGCTTGAACGAATTGTGTACAAAGTGCGTGCGTGTGATGTGTTCTACAGCACCTCTTCTACTTGAAAGGTGTAGGTATATATCTACATGTGTATATAGTGTAGTACATACATACATAGGTATCCGAAATCTTATGACACGATGCGTAACATCTCTTGGTTAAATCGCAGTATATCTGTTTGTTGCTAAGATTAAAGTGAAAGTTTATCAGTTTGCACTACGGTTTCAGGGATATTAGAGTTGGCTTAGTACATAGACGTAGTCGTCGTGGCTCACCGCTGTTAACGACGTCGTTACAACCATACATCTAAGAGATGCTAGTTTCCACGTGTCTGACTAGATTCTTTACAGACTGTCTCTGAACAACTTATCACCTAAAGTTACAGGAGAGTTTAAACTGCAGCATATCTTAAGAAGAATCAAGTCTCCTGTATAATCGAGTCCTGGACTTCAGTGTTAAACAACGCGTGGGGTCTGTCGAAGAACTGCAAAGTCTATGCACGCGAAGAGAAGGATGATGATGTGTAAGGTTCCTTGTTATTCCATTTACGCGCTCCAAGTGCCATTCTCTGTCTCGTCTCCTTTCGTCTTTTCTTTTTTTGTCTCTTAGTCTCGTCTTGACTTTATATTTATTTTTCAAACTATTCTCTACCGAAGCGACAACCGTCTTTAGTTCAACGTCTCATCTTGTTAGCGCGAACGTAAACGCTCACCGTAAACTAACCAAGTTGCTTTTCTGCACTCTGCACTCCGCATCCGCCAACACTTCCTGGAGACATAGCTGTAGTTAACTGAGATGAAAGTCGTCGCCTAGGATTGTTATTACGTCAAACTGTACGAGTCTTCGTTAAAATTAATTTGAATTTTTTTTTTTTTTTTTTTTCCCCTCTCAAAAAATCAAATCCAAATCAAAATTTTCTAAAGATATTCAATTTTGTTATGAAAAAAGTAGAGATCGTTAAAACGAAAGCTTGTGATTGATTCAACGGATCAATTGTCAATTCCACTCAACTACCTTTCCACCTACTCGTTCGGATTATTAAACGTTTTCACTCCAATCTCATTAGGCACAGTTTTCAGAATGGACTGTTCTATTTCCGTCACATATACCAATATTGAAAGTCACGTTCTTTGCCTCCATCGAACAACTAGACCCTTTACCATAGTTACGAATTTGCAATTCTTTGCACGATTTGTCAACATGAGTAAAGTGTAGGTACGCAACGCCACGCATTATCCAATATATCGTGCGTGACGCGAGCCCTGGCTATAGCCCATTGTATACATCCGAAGGTCCAGCGAGGAAACGTCGTCGATTAGCAATTTGTGTCTTCCTGTGTCAAAGTGGGCCACTATAATCTTGGCTTTGGTCTGCAGGGCGGCCCGGACAAACAGGCCGACAGCTCAATCTCGTTAAAAGTGACGTTAAGCGGTGCTAAGGCTGGAAGAAAATTGCTCCTCTTAGAGAATTGGAGGATTTTTCGGAATTTGGTTTCTTTATTTCTTTTATCTTTCTTCTTTTCAGGATCTTATTTTTATTTTATTTATTTATTTATTTTTTTTTCTTTTTTCTTCTCTCTTTTTTTCGTGAACGTACATACATACATACAACTTCGTCTCACCAACCCATAAGTATAAGGTAGGTACCATTCTCTAACCATACAACGACGCTTGCACTCAGTTGGACATTCTGGAGGTAGAAATGTCTCTTGGTTATTGCTGTCGGACCAAGATAACTCAGTAAAAGTAGAAATAAAGCTAGAAATGTGAAGCTTACTCGATGTCCACCAACCAAATGGTTATATATATATATATCTATATATCGTTTATAGTACTTGGCCGCGCGGACCGTCTGACCTGACACTTTCCTCCGGCTGGCGCTGAGGAGTCATAATAACGATCAGAGATATTGGATGTCAGTAAGAGTAACGAAGATTTAATAAAAATTTCGTGTATATAGGTGTGTATACTCTTACATATAACATAACTATCTATCAAAAAGGTAAGGCTCACACTGGCTCACAAGATACGGAATGATTGTCTATCTACCGCGGAAGAAAGCCGCGTTTTATCCTTTCTTATTTCCTCATAACAGTCTGTGTCGTTCTTATCCTAGCTGTTCGTGAGCTCGAAGGATTTTTTCGGATCGCTTTTAAAGATATATATACGAGAAATCCTTGGCACGAAGATTGCGAGAAAAGGTGAAGGTCAAAGTGTTAAGGTCGCAAGATCGACCCGACACGGAATTCCCATGATGTTACGTTCGCAATGTGGTCCATGTGTACCTCTGCTTAACAGCTATATGAAGAAAAATCTATAAGTGGTTGATATTTACCGAAATATCACCGTCTCGGATATATACCTATATATGACTGACGGACAAAAATGTTTGAAAAAAGAAATCTGACATCCAGGGTCCAGATCCGATGAAGAATTTAGTCGGGTTCGCGTCCTTTAAGCTGCCTCTTTGGACAGTTTAGGTCCTTTCAAGGTTCAAGCGCTCTCGATACCGGTACACACGCATTGGGACACTGACGCACAAAGACACGCTGCCTTGTGGCAGGGTACACACAATCAGCCCGCAGTGATTGAGGCTTTGAGGGTAGCAGTCTGGCTATGGGCTGCTTGCTAGAGCTCGCACTCGTTCGACTCTCACGCTTTTCAGGGACGCAGGAATTCTCGATCGAGTCGAAGGGAAACCTTTCGAAGCCTTTCGAAGCCTTTGTAAACCTTTGTCATCGGGTCTGTCGGATTGCGTTCCTTTTTCGTTCGTATATATCTATCTCCCTACCTTTTCACCCCTTTACATACTCCTGCCTTCGTAGTATACATACTACGCGGTATAATACTCACGGAGATGGAATTCCACGTCAGCAAATACCTCCGCGTGATTCTGCACGGTGGTTTATAGAAAAAAATTCACAATTCCGTAAGTAATAAAGCTGCGGGCGAGAGAGAAGAAGGAATAAGTGAAAGAAAAACTATTATTATTATTATTATTTTGTTTTTTCCCTTTTTTATGGGACACGTGAAGTCGAGCTTTAGAAATCGCAATTAAAAATGGAATCGTATCATGTCAAATTGGATCGGATCAAATAACGGACAAAAAATATTCCTAGATGTTTCGGTCCAACGAGAGATCATCTTGAGAAGTTTGTGAGACCACTTCCTGTCTCTCAGACTACAAGTTTCAAGTCCCAGACTCAGGGTACAAGAGACTCGGCAACCGAGAGTCTTGATGTAGAATTTGTGACTCTTCCTTCTCCCTCTTTCTCCGGTTCTCGCATTCACTCTTGACTCTCTTCTTCTATTTCGTTCTTTCTATTATTCTTCCTCGCCTCATCTCCCCCTGCTCCAATTACGAGGAGGAATGCTCATTTGGACCGCGGCAGGGGACCGGTAATGGCCAGCGTCCACTTCAAACTATTATCAACCGTCTGCCCACTGGACCACTCTGAATTTTTAATCTAACGCCCAGGTGACTAACCTACCGCTTCTCTTTCTCGTTAATCTCTCGATGTTATTTCTACCATACCTTTATAGTTTAATGAGAAAATTTATTCACAGATTATGACACCAAATATTCCGCTAAAAATAATCCCATATAATAATAAAATCGGACCTCATATCTGAGGTATTAATTCTTAATCATTGAACTTCGATCGTATCTAATCGCTGCTGTCTCGTAAAAATTTTAAAAAAGCATATAAATCTGTTTCCCTAAAAAGCATACGGGATCAGTAGATGTATGAAGTAGTAAAGACGGTGAGGATGGTGAAGACACGCTCGACTGCTCCGGCACCGTGTGATCCTCTCCTTGAAGGTAGTTCGTATGGTATATATACGTAGGTATGTATGTATGTACATGAAGGGATCCAGGGGGCCTTGGGGAAAATAAATGCAGGCTCTAGAAGTTAATGGCAGCGCGGGACGCGCGAGAAAGGTCGTAGCCATAGGTTCCCCGGGTTCCCATTGCCTCCTGGTGCGCGTTGCGACGCCCTGGATCAGGATCGGTGAATACGTATTGCTTTGGTGAGGTTGAACTACAACGTGAACAAAGCACTTGGAATAGGTGTTCAAACCCTGCGAACTGGTTTCCAATACTTTAAAGAAAGGTCAAAGTTTGCGAGAGGTAAAAACTACTCGTTGAAATCGTAATGTAGACCGCGTTTACCAGGGCTGTAACCCCTTTTATTTAGTTATTTTATTTTATTTTTTTTTTCACTCTTATTTGGGGGAACCTGAAGAAGTGATGTGTGTAGGTATCGAGCTTAGTCCAAGACTACGAGCTAAGACTTAGACGGTGGAATGTCGAGTATAAATGTAAAGATATTAGTCAACCGGGAGGCGAGTGGCAAGGGAAAGGAAAGTAGCTGTTAGATGGATGAGCACCGTGCACGCTATACGCTAATAGAAACCTAATGTCTATAACTAATGTCTCTTATACCTAGTCCTTTCGCCTTTATCTTGAGGTCCGCCGCATCCAACTTCTGAAACACGCGGCTTCTTATAGAAACGAAACGGGGAGAGGCGCGAAGGTAATTATTGAACTTATCGAACGAACTTATCGTGTCAATAGTCAATACCAGACAAATTTTATTCCTCCTGTTACAGTACTGGCATAAAATCTTTATTTCATTATAAGATTTGATACCTTATCGAATGGCCCTTAGTTTATCTTTAGATTCTTGTAGATTGAATTAATTTTCTATAATATATTTTGATATCGGGAGAAGAAACTTTACTTCGGATCTCGTCCCGTATATATATATATATATACGTCGTCTCGCGTATAGAACGGCTTCATTTCCGGTCCAATGATCGGCCAATGAGTTACACGGGATTCGGACTTCTACCTCGAGGAAAGATAAGATTAATTATCTAATGGAACGTACAAGTAGCATGGTACTAACTTAATCACAAACTATCGTACCGGGTATACATCAGCGAGGCAAAAAGTACCTATCCGTTTTACTATACATAGATATACTGCAACCGAATGGCGCAAAACAACTTGCTTAATGCATTCTGGTATATTGAAAAAATAATAAAAATAAAATTAAAAATTAAAAATAAAAAATTTCAAACTACGTGTCTGATGGCAAGGTGAATTTGCCGTTAGTACAAACTCATCAGTGATTACGGATTCTAGGTTTCAATTTTTCATACCGTAAAGAACATTAACATTGTTTTAATACGGTTCTAAGTAAATTTTATATCTGACAGTATAATAGTCAGAAAAAAATAGGTTAGCCCAATAGAAACGTTCATTTTTTATATCTGAACAAAATTTAGAGAAAAACCAAAAACAAAAATCGAAGAAATATGTAAATTGTGATATTTTGAAGAGTGGTACACTATCCCACTGTTGAATCAAATAGAAATTGTGACCAGGTTTGACTGCATACTCTTACCGAATTAAGTACGTATGTATATACGTATGTATTGTACATACCATACGTGCCGTATCCATAATTCCCAGAATATCATGTTTTTGTCGTGTTTCAACCTAACGTGTGTGTAGACAGTCGTAGATGTACGCACGTGTGTCTACACGGAGGGTATATTCTTTGATACACATTAGGGGAGGATCTCGGCAAGCAGGTAGCTAGACAGACCGAAAGACAGATAGACATACGTACATACAGACATACAGACAGACCCTCCATACATTATCCATAGGCACGCCGCGTACACGTGTACCGGGTGTCTTTAAAGGAATAGAAATATATGAAAGGTTTAAAGAAATTTTCTAAGACTAAAATGAATTCCTTATATATGTATACCTGTAAAAGTCGAGTATCTGTTTATGTCCGGAACGTGTTTCTAAAAAATTAATGTTTTTCTCAGTGTAAGAGCTCTTAAGCAAATCGCTGCCTTGGTAATGGGAAGCTGCTATTCGAATTGCAGTTCTGAATTCCTGTCACGGAATGTCTCTCGTATTCACAACCACTGTGGACATTTGTGAGAATTTTTACACATTCTTTTATTTTTCACTATTTGCAATGCATGGATTGTGACGACTGTGAAGAGAGTGAGAGAGAGAGGGAGAAAAGTTTAAGTTCAGATGCGGGAGAAAAAACTGGGTAAGGATTCTCCTTGTAAACTGTGTCACGAATCCATTTGAACCCCCCGTTAGATAGCACGTTCACAGTAGCAGGGGGAGAAATCCACGAGAACCTGGCTGACAAGGGTGAGCATAACGCGGTAACCGTTTGGAACAGTCAAATATTTGAGCCTTGCCTTTGGTATATCCGAATGTTACAATGGTGCTTTTGGAGTTCAAACGCAAAATTTAGAGGCTTGGTAGGTACCTACCTACCTATCTACTGAGCGAATTTACCGTACAGATTCTGAAGGGAGAAGTTTTCGGTTAAGAAAGCTCAAAGCATGCCGTAAATTTTCATGATAAAATTTACAAACTCATGGAAAAGTATAGGCAGTCAAGCGTCTCACGATGAAATGAAATCGGAGCGAGATGAGATTTCAATATGTACATACATACATACGTACCGTATACATATACATACATACCTTGGTTAATTCATTCGCGCTTACCACTGCAACAGCAGGTTGATCGTTCGTAAGTTGTATAGAAAATTCCGTTTGAATTCCGCGGGCTTAAAATGTACGTAAGCTGATTTGGTTTTCTCTCTTTACAATTCCGGGAACAATAAATTCATCCCCCGTCGTATATACGGGCGAAAACTCAACTCGGAACTCTACCAGGGCGTCGCGACGCTTCGGTTACCAGAGCAAAGTAGAACAGCCATCCTGGTAAACAGGAACGGGGGTAAAATCCGCTTGTGGGCCGTTATAAACAAATTAAACTCCTTTCTTGCACAACTACTTTCGTATTTCAATGTATATATATATATATATATATATATATATGTATAGTACCGAACCAAGCTCAAGTTTACTCTGTAGTACAAAACCGAAAGCCAAATCTTTAGCCATTGTCTACTGGTAAGACCGCAGACGTTGGTTTTATTCGACGTAACTTTGGTTCTGTAGTATTTCACGACGCAATTCTCTTGACTGAATTCTTGCTAATTTGTTAGCAACTCGGAGGGTACGTAGGTTGGTAGGTAGGTTGGTAGATAGGTACGTACATACCTACTCTTTCCTCTATCTCTTTGAAGCCAACATAGCAGAGAGTGACAAAGAGGGTTTAAAGGTAATCAAAGTTGTTTCTTCGGCTAATAATTACTCGCTTCTGCCAGGTGCTTTGAATTCCAAACCCAGGAACAATAGTCACATGAATCGCGAAGTCTCCTTCCTTGTTACCCGGGTATAGGTACCTCTTGTACCTCACTACCAGAATAATTACTTTCGTTCGCTGTTTCACAGGTATAGTTTCCTCCTCTTTTCAGTAAACGTTATGAGCATTACTTATCACTTTTACGTTTCCTTAATCTTCACCCACTTCTTGCCATCGCGTTATCGGTCTTTTCTCAATTATCTCAATGGGCTGAACGACTCGATTAACTGAAAAGCAATATTCTGGAAAGCGATAAGAAAAGGTACGAATAAAAAAAAAGTTCACCTTTTCTTGGTCAAATGGGTAAAACTCTTTGCCTTCAAAGCTCATCGACAGAATCGGTGAACCAGTTAAAACCATAATACGAAACTGGCCATGGGTTAGGTACTATTGCGGTTCAGTTGTCAGTGACAAAAATTCGATAAACTATTTTCTGCTTCGGGGGTAGAAAAGCTACTAAAGTCTATAAATACAGGAGAGTATACTGGCCTTCGGTAGCGACCGATTCTTACCGTAAAAAAAAAAGGGCCAAACGACCGTCAAAATTAATCCAATGGCACAGCTGTTCTAACTCATAGAAACAATATCAGGCCATTACACCCCTTTGCACGAAGCAGTTTTACTCCATCGTTTCGTATAGGTTGATTCGTTCGTTCTCTGCGTCCGTTGGCAATTATTTCACCCTAAAAAAAAGGTAGGGGGGGTGTGACAGGATTGTGGTGGAGGTGGTTTACCACCACTCTTAATTGTGGAGAAGCATCTGCGCGAAACCAAGGCATTGCGAAGGGACGATAAAACTGTCTGTGGGTGGTTCGCTATGAAGCTAAACGCAAGATGCCAAACGCACCGAAACTGTCCGGCAGAGTTCCTAATTGGAGCTCAGAAGGGATTTATCTCTTCGTATTATTTTCTTTTCCCTATATGTACTCTCCACTTCTTATGGGACCTGTCAAACTTCCGTACGATCAACTGCTGCGAGTTGAATCCATCTGTCGAAAATAATTCACATTTATCTTCAATCGAATTTTTATTATATAGATTAGTAATATCTACTTAGCAAAGTTTCATCACGGTAAATATATTTTTATTTACCCATGCCTAGTTTTTTCTTTTTAAATCATTTCATATAATTTTTTTTGGGGGATTTTCTTTTTCTTCACTTTACTCTTTTGATTTTAACGTCATTATTTTTCGTTCTTGCGGGTACGTGTATGCGCGTAGTTGTAGGTATCGCGCGTGAGAGCGAAATGAAAAAAAATTGTAATCGTGACGTCGCAATTACGATTACGATTATGGCCACGATTACGATCACAATTACAATTACAATACGGCAAATTGCAGTAATGACAAAATCACTCGAAGTAATGACTCCAAATTACAGAGGAGTGTCCTAACCACGTCGCGCGGTAATTACTGCTTCGTATATACATATACATATGTATATATTATACATCTACCTATATATCCATTTAAATAGAAAGGTCACATCCCTTAGGATGATATTTTATTTTAAACACGAATCGACGATGTTCTTATGCCATTTTCTTCACCGAAACGTATCGAAGATCACATTTCCGTTGTGAGATAAAAATATTCTGGTAAATGCAGTGAAGATATTTGAACTGATAATTCTGCATTATTTTTTAAACAGGGATCATTGAACTTGGAATTTTAATTTTTTTTTGTTTTTTCTTATAATTTTAATGCGTTGAAGAGCTGAGGATATGCAGCAAAATGAAGTGACTCTCGGGGTATCATGTATTATGGAAATTTCTCACGGTTGTATAATGTGAAATTTACCGCGTCCCGTCAATACGTCGACTTATTCGCATAAAATTGGTAACCTTACGGCGAAAGAAAGCTGGGACGACATTTTCACGGTATTCTTCTCCCCCCTCGTTTCTTTGCTAACCCGTTTTTCATTGGTTTTTCAAACTTTTTTTTTTTTCGCATCCACATAACTTAGTCGTTTTGCACGCAGCGTGTATTTGACATCCGAAGGTCTTTGGGGTCTTTCGATTTACCTTAGCTTGCTGTAGGATAAAAGGAACACATCCGCATGTATTCCTTAAGGAATTAATCAAATTGTAATCTCAACTGACGTTGGCCATATCTCGGTCTACTTCTTATACATATTCAACTCTCTGGGCTAACCTCGAACTAATTGCAATGGAAAAATGGGGTAGGCGTAGCGGATTGAGTTAGGGATGGATGCTTAAGCTTTAAAGGCCGTTTGTTTCAGAGCGAAGATCTTATGACACGTTGGCCCCTCCCTAACGTTGTACTCGACCGCATCTCGTCCAGACTGCCCATTCTCGTTCCCATTCTCATATTCCCTTTCTCACTTGATTTTTTTCTTCTACCAATTCTACATTCTACCGCTTCTATACATTCGGATGTCTAATTTCAAAGCAGTTCCGATTCTTCCATCTCCGTGATTAATCTACACTGGTCATTTATCTTTACGCCTTTCGTTCAAGAGGGTGTTGAGAATTTTTCAAAAATGTCAGGATCTGTTGAGTGTTTGCACGAGAAGGCGTTACCTTAGTGGCCGTTCGCTTGACCCTTTCCTAAGTAAACATAGTAGTTCAGATAGGCGTTTGACCCTCGAGTATGCCCTCGAGTGAATTCGACGTAAAATTGTTTCGGTTTGGGTTTGAGAACGGAAAACGGAAAACGGTAACAGACTCGTTAGCGACCGGTGACTGTGGACCTTTAGCCAACCCTATTCGACGTTTGATCGCTCGAGGCAATACGCACGGACCGGAAACCCGTTTCTGCGTAATTATATCGACACTACGACCTACGTTGATAATTCTTTTCATTATCCGTATATATATATACGTACTATAAAACTCTCTTTAACTTTATTACTATTAGGCTTATTTATCGTAAGTTTAAAAGAGAGAAAACGAACCACGCCTAAGGGTAGATAGTCGGATTCAGCTGCATTTGGACCGTTTTTTTTTTTCCCCCCATATCCTACCCCGACGAGTTTCACCTTTCTATTAAAGTTACACATCTGTTGCGCCCTGGACATTAATCACGGGATGAATTGTGATACCTTTAGTGGCGCTTTATAGCGTTAATTCCTTGTTGAAAGGCATCTCTCCGCCCTTTGACGTTCAAAGCTGCTGTTTGGGGAGGATAAATCATCCCGACAAAAATTGCTATACAAAATTCGTTAGATCATACAGCGAGCAGGTCTAACTCAATTAACCAAAAAAATAAAAATAAAATAAAAAATAAAAATACACGTGTTTTTAAACCGATCTCGTATCGTTGATCGAACAAAATGATCATCACCGGAACGATTTTCAATGGGCAGAAATTTGCCGGCAATAACGCGTATGAAATCGTAATTGTATATAAAAATTTAACAGCAATTTATCGAAGTAATTAAGACGCAATTAACACACACCTGTAACGGTATTATGGCTATACCTACTCTAATTGCCAAGCCAAGTCGAAGCTGGTTGATTACTGCCAAGAAATATTGCAGAGACGTGATTACCTCTCTTATACTCAAGTCAAGCTCAACTCAATTTTGAATTATCCTTCGCAGAGCTGAGCTCGTCCACTTTACGCAAAGCTCAGGTATGAAACGCAACAAATTGCACGTCTGTAGTTTTTGACGCGTAAAACTGGGGTAAGAAATATGTAAAATTTTTTTCTTTATACCTTAGATAAAAATCCAAGTATCTGTCAATCGATTGCGAATGGAAATCGACGGAGGTTTTATTATATGACAGATATGGTGCTTTTTCAGTCATCTCGTAAAGGTAAAGACTACCTGGTGCGTGTGTGGACGTATATAGATACATATTGTATGTACATACTGACTCGGGTAAAAGGGACGACGCTAGGCGTCTCGACGACATGATAATTGGACGCCTCGTTACTCTGCGTTACTCTCTGGCTCTGAGCATCACGTCGTTTCTCGAGCGTCATTTTTCAACATGTATACCGGTATATGGAGCTACGCGACGTCGAGCGACGCCGGGCGTCGTGGAGCCGGAGCCGGGAGCCAGAGGGCACTTCATTAACAAGAAAATGTGGAAAAGCGCGGTGAAAACCACTACCTACCTAATGGGCGTATCTCATCCCTTTTCTACACTTCTCTTTGCACCTCTTTCGGAATGTTGCAAAGAGCAACTGCGAACGTTTTCCTAACTTCCTCCTTGCCATAATCTCATAAATTTTCTCACGCGGGCATGGACCTCAGAGATTCACTCAGGTATGATAAGATCTTAGATTTTCTTTCACTGTGACATACGTATGTACGTCTTCAAACACCAGTTAGAGACTCTCTTTAACCTAAACGTTCTTTTGCGAAATCGATATAAAATTATTTTCAAGCATTAACTTCCATTCAATTTTGATTCTATTTCTTCGATATCATGTTCTATGAAATAGTTTTCCCCTGCAATACGTCGAAATGTAATTCGTGCGAAACTATGGCTGCACGAGTTTGGTAACTACTAGTTCAACATGGTTTGTGCATTTCCTTAAATACGTCTTCGAAGTTACGGCTACCTTCAAGTATTTAGACTCATCTTAACAAGCGCCCCTTCGGCACCAGCTTTACCCTGTATGCTGACACGCGATCCTGGCAGTTTGAGGGTGTTACCATTTCTCGTTGAGACCCGGGAACACCTAGTTAAACTAAATCGACGTAGGGAGGTGGGCGTCGTGTCCGTTTCTATGTCTAATTGAGTGGGCGCGTGGGAGAGCGAGAGTAGGCGGACGTCCCGGCGTCTCGACACCCCAACGTTATCCACTATTCAACATTAACATGGAATTCAGAACTTGGTAGCTTTTAAGTTATCGAGTTTTTGGATTGTTCACGTCAATTGCACCATATCAAATTTATATACCCGTAATTACATACATATTTTCATATTAACTCATATCATAGACAAAATAGTTTTCCATATTTAATTCAATTTTCAAAACCACAACCATTTCCCCAACTAATCGAAATAATTACAAACAATTTACCAAACGATAATCACACTGCCATATTTTATCCAGCTGTTACTACATTCATTATGTAATAACTAATCATTTCAACCTTCTTTTCTGTTTCAGGTAAGTTCTGATACTTCAGTTATTGAATTAGTTACTTACTAAAAAAACAAAAAAATGATAGACAACTAGACTCGTACTTCTCTATATAGTAGGTAAGTCTATTTGATACGGTTTTGTGTATTCGATATATATCTTGTGGCTATTATTGTTAAAATTTTGTCGTTCCTTTCACCTGACACTTTGCCATATCTACTATTTGATTGTTCATATTGTTGAATTTGTATTATAATTTGGTATTGAGTTATCGTTGACTGTATTGATCAGTGTCAAGGAATAATATAACCTATGGAGGTTATCTATAGTAAACGTTAGGACGTTTCCATGTATACAGAATATTACTTGCGTGTACGAATCGTTTCATTTATTATTAATGCTTAAGCGTGGGTTGAAAAGCTTCTGATACAAAACTGATGTTTGTCTCGTAAAACATTATCTGAAGTCTAATTCACGAGGACGTAAAATATATACCTACTAGTGTTCAAATTATAGTACTTATAGTTTCAGAAAAAGTTCTACGAACGCTTATAAATATGAAATTGATCGAAAAAAAAACTTACGGAATAATTCCACTTCGGATATAAAAGAAACAAAAAACAAAAAAAAAAGAAGAAGAAAACGAAAAAAAAAAAAAAAAATTGAGGACGAAAACGAATAGGCGGTAGTTTTCTCTTGATTGTGATCGAGCACTGGGCATTGCTAACGAAGGATATAAGTAAGAATGACTCTTGGCGTGCTAGTGACATCAATAACGTGTCTGCAAGTTTTTGTCCTCTGGTTTGCACCCTCGACTACTGCGATATTTTCCCTCCCCATTCGCATTAGCTCAACACAAACCGAGGATTCGTGGGTCTTAGAAGAATCATGTCTGCGTGGATATTATACGATAGAAAAAAAAAAACATTCTTTCAATATATTATTCGAAAACTATAATAGTTAATATAATTTAAGTATAAGAAATTTTCCACGTTGATATTGATTATACTTGGAACGCTGTAAATATATATATGACGACAGAAGCGGGTGAAAATGTGACCGCATTTGATTATATAAAACGCAAAGGTGCAAGAGCTTTGCTTACTCCGTGTTAGGTATATAAGGTATATATGTGGTAGAGTAAAGGAGAGAAGAAAAACATGACTTTCGCATTTCCTCCCCTGCGAGTAATATAATATATTGCGCTCTTAATCCGAGAATTTATGCGCGTGGAATTAACACAGAACGGTGGATATAGGGTGCGCCATAGCACGACGTGCATGCAACAAGCGTCTGCTTACCCTTAAGTAGAAATAGGTAAAAGTCAACGTGGTATCGTGGCTTTCATGGAAAATTTTTTTATCCCTTCATTATTTTTAGTTCATAGACGTAAGAAAAAAGTAAATAAAATAAAATCAATACCTACGGTTTTTACAGTTTTTGCGATATAATCCGCAGGGTGCAGGTTTTCTCTTTGACTGAATCAGCAAATACTTCTTATACCATCGGGGTACACTCTTTGTCTCTTTTTATGTCTATGGTAATGGTAACGATGTCTGTGTATCAATAAATAAATAAGAAAAAACATAAAAATTTTATGTTTGAAATATCAATTTATTCGTCAATCGTCGTTTTAATTAAAGCAATTATAATAAAATACGCGGTAGGAATAACATCGCTGCCGTAACCACACTTTCCAATCACTGAGATTTACATTTTTAATTTCCGCCACCCCCGTCCCCTGTTTCTATCTTCTCTTGCAAAGCTCGGTGCCCCCGGGTTCTTTTTTCCCCTTTGGCATGCTAGCCTCCTCATCCACTTCTTTTTACGGCTCTTCCACTCTTACTTTTTAATTAACTCTATTTTCTCGCGTCTTATATCGGAAGGGTGCCGCGTATATACTACGGAATTATGTGCTTGTTCGTATAGCTGAGTTGTCTCTCTCTCTCTCTCTCTCTTTTTATCTTCTATCTTACTCTTATTGTCGGAATGTTTTCCCTGCTTTTTTTCTCCTCCCAAAATCAGGAGCCTCTAAAAAATACGTAAAAGAGATCGGAAATTTTTCAATTACCAAAACTTGAATGAAATTTACAGAGATTTCCTCAAATTAATTCTTCCTGATCCAACCAACGGAGTGAAATGATTTGAAATAAGAAAAGTGAGAACGAAAAGGTGATGAAAAATAAAATTATGGTTTCAAGTCATATTGTAATTTAAATAAATTGTCAATAAATTGAATATCCAGCACAGAAAAACTTGGCGAACTTATAAAATCGAATTTCGAAGGTGGTACAAACTCATATATACCTATAGGTATTATATATGTACAAATATACCTACCCATATAAAAATAAGTGTATATTGATAGTTTCGACTCATTTATCATTCTATATACACATACCTACCTACCTACCTCGTATAGCGTTAGAATTTTTTTCAATAAGCGGGACAGTCGATCAAACGAAAAGCCCAAACGAATAAAAAATTGAGGGAAACGGATGGACATCAGGGGTGGTTAGACAGGATTTTATTTAAAGGTAGCAGTAACCAGGGGCAGCTGCGTCCGCTAGATTGAATATAAATACGCCTTGATAGACCGATCAATCAAAGTACCTATCTCCATCCTCTCCTGCAAGTGGATTACAAGTTTTCTCTTAACGGTTGGTGGGTGGTTTCATTTTGAAAAATAAAATAAAAAAATGAAAAATAAAAATATCTGGGTATATATAAATTTGAAAAGACAAATTATTCGAATTATATAAATTTTCAAAAGACTTTTTTGGTAGTGTAAAATCATCCGCGTTTGTATCACCCATATATATGTATATATCCCATATAAATATGAATATGCTCTATGGATATGAACTTTGTAAAGATCTTTACGCAGTACGTATATACGCGTGTAAATATGAACGATTAGCGCACCATCCATCATCTCGATTGACGTCACGTTACCCAAACCAACTTCACCACAACTCTGGTTGTATACCACGAACGCGCAACGCATATGGATCGTTCTGGTGTGAACTTTGGCGTTTGATATACCGGCTGACTTTTTACTCCCTTCCATCGTTGTTGTTATTTGTTGAATAGGATCGAGAACGAACGAGGTCGAGTCCATCGAAGTGGTCAAAATCCTAAATGCCAAATCGCTGTGGCTATTTAACCGCGATTATATCATCGTGTAGAAGGTTTTTAGAACGTTTTATCACCGTCACCCCATTCAGAAAACGGGTGTACATACAATAATGAACTGAACCATTGCCACCAGGATTCTTGCTCTTCGACAACAATGAAATCCCCCCTTCCCCACTTTGATACTGTTTTCAAGTTTACTCAGAATCAGGACAGTCGTGAGAGCTGACTTTCATGTTGAAATGGACCGTAAGTGACATCCGAATTTCCTTTATATCAACGGTTCGCAAGTTCCCTTTGCCCAGGGCCAGTGGGTCATTCCAGTACATTAAATACCCGGGCCTACTTGGATGGAACGGTTTCCTTGCTTTAGCTACGACGATCTACTCTTTACCGTGCTAGAATCTTATCAGATGCGGATGCTGCTCGGTCCTGACCCAACTGGGGTAGAGCCGACTGTGTTTTAGGGTAATGAGCCGCGTCTACCGAATATTACGGAAGCTAGAACACCCGGGGTAAATCCCACAAAGGATGATAAATTATTATATATATATATTAGAGAAGTTTAAAGTTTCTGACGAAGACGCATTAGCGTTGTCGTCTCCGTTGCAGTATCCCCCCCGTTTGATTTCTTTCTCTCTTTTCCTCTTCGGAGTAAATAAAATGCATGGGTGTATATATATCTCAATATTCTTTCGAATAAACTTGTCGGTTGGTATAATTAAAAGCTCTTGAAAACCTAGGTAATAAATTTTAGGTTATGGCGGTGACGCATAAAGCTTCAATGTTTATAAATTATATACAGGAGTGAAATTTACCGCGTTAATTGCACGAAAAACCTTTCTGAACAATCTATCTTCTAATTACAACATTAATCTAAACCGCACGGGGTGAAACTCTCTCTCTCTCTCTAGTTTCGTATAAGTGCCAGCTTTTCCGTGTTTCAAAGTCGTAAGGGTACGTTTACACGTTTGGTCCTAAGTGTTCAGTCCAATGAACGTGCGGTGCTATGAGTTCTACACCATTATGTGTAACACTCCATATACACGGTATGTGTCCACCTACCTATGGTAAAGACTGACCATTACAATGAAGCAGCCAGTGTTCGGTCACCAGAAAATTTATATACATACACGTCTAGTGTGGTTACCTACACCACATAACCCGCATTGATTTTTTTACCTTGGTAATATCTGGGCGAGGATCGCCGGCAATAAAAGTCTCGAGGAATCATGCGACACGCCATAGTCGTAATCTCAACCCCATCTTAACTCCATATATCGTCTTACACTGCACCACGCCACAGTTTCAAATTCGTTTCCCACTGTTTCTCTCGCAAATTTTTGAGGGTAGTATATACAATCGACTTTGGCAATTAGCAACGCGTGCCTCGTAAAGGACTAAGTCACGTTTTCTCGCGATAATTTATCCCCCTTAATGTACCCTTGCGGTACTTGGGATGTAATAGGCCTCAAACCCTCCCTAGGTCCAGGGCACGACGAGGTTTTTGGGAAACTTAGAGTTTCCGATCCCGTTGTATATCCAATGAAGACTTTGTTCTTGTCGCAGATAGAATATTATACCTCGTTACGAAAATTACTCTGAGGGCATAAGAGGATGTGGAAATTGGTCTAGGAGTGAAAGACGAATAAGAAGGGAGGAAGAGAGGTACGGGGAGAGGGGGGGGGGGGTAAGGGAAAACGAAAATGGAGAGATGAGACGAACGTAGAAAAGGGGGAGACCAGACTGAAGCACGTAGAGAAATATAAATGCGGATCATCAGTCAGCCCGTCAACGCCAAGCCAACCCTTGAATGTTGCTCGGAATCGACCAAATCAATTTGTGCCACCGCGGCACGCATAAAATTTCTGCGTCCTACTTGCCAATCAACCTTTTGCGAACAATCGGATCCTCTGCGATATAGTCGCTCGGGTCAGAAGGGAATTTCAATGTCTGAAGAAAAACTCTCGCGCGATCGTTAAGCTTTTTTTCTTTTCTCCATCAGTCATCGCCGTTGTACGTAATTCTAATGGCGAATTTATACAGTTTTAAGAACACTGAGATATCAGATTGTGCAGATAGAAACGAGTATAGAAAAGTAGATGAACACCTTGCTGCAGCGAGATAGCGTGAGATGAAAGTCCTCGCGAACGTCTCGAGTAGAATATTCAGGTGAAGATGTCTACGTCGAGGACGACATACGGGGTAAAAATATTGCGAATGTATATATTTTTTTATTTTTATTTCTTTTGCTTTTTATTTTTCTTCGTATAAAAGTTCCACAAATTCTTTAAGAAGAGGTTTATGAGTTGAATTCAGAAAGAACTCGTTGGATTCTAACAATCTGGAAAGTTGATGTCGTGACGTAGCGTGAGATCGTGGGACCGTACTTAATATTTTATCCGCAAAGAGGCAGGTATTGGTCTGATGAAATAAACCACTAAAAGTGTCGTAACTCTGAAAATAAGAGATGGAATAAGGGGAGCGGAGCAGAGCCCACGGTGAGAATATCTGAGACACACGAAAACTTTGGATCCCAGTAGAATTGCGATGACAGTTCGTGGGGTCCAAGTATCAGACGGGTTCGCTTGATGAGTTTCCTTCGGTAATTTGTTGGGCTCCTGGACTGAGCAGCAGCAGTGAGATCAACCCTTCTCTCACGGAAGATGAGAGCTATGGGAGATGCGTGACCCGTTATCATAACTTCTTCAGACTTTCCTTCTGTGGGGGAAACGAGCCGCCAGTTTTCGTTCTTGACTTAGCTTCGAGCATGCTGATGGTAGTTATCATTTCCTTCATCACTCTACTCGATTTCAAAAGAAAGACTCGAGTTGTTTTATCTATTTGGAAATTTCCGTCCGGGACGAATCTTGAGGAAAACAAAAGTTCAATTTTAAGGACATATCTTTTTTGAGCCCTGTACGATATTATTATCAACGTTTCTCCAGCGAAATTTTTTGTCTTTCGATTTCTAAGATCTTTTCAAAAAGACTTTTCCCATGCTGTGTAAGAGAAACGTATGTATAACAGTTTCCATGATCTAGAGGTACGCTTTGTCCTCTCGGTATTATCGGTTGGCGGGTAAATCCGGTAGCATAGCTTCGTGCAAACAGTAGCAAACATATTTCAATCAAAGTTTTCGCCTAATCCTAGTCGGTCAGGGCAACCAGCTAGAGGTAGGTGGGAGCTTAGCTGTTCCTCGCCCTCCTTTTGGTGACGACAAACACTGAGACCACCGTTAGAATCGAGCAGTTTCGCTAGATTGTGGTCACGGCTAACACCCCGATGTGTAGCGCCGCTTATACCTACTCCGGATAGGAAAGTTTTCGAGGTGAGGTTTGGCCTCGATAAAAGCTCGAAGCTTGCGATAAGCCTGACCTGGCAAATCTCGTCTCCAACGTCTTATCTTGCTGGTATTCTGTCACAGTATATTGATCTTAAGCTTGATCTCTAAGGCTCGAGTTCAGGTGGACAACAAACCCGGTTCGATTTCGCAGAGATCTTCAGTTGGATGAAGTTGTACATGTATCATATTGAATAGCCGTTCCCATTCAAGTATGATAATTATAATTATAAGTAATTCGCTATGGCTTCGACGTATCCTGTTGGCAAAAGCTCACATTCCAAATTTGGATATATCACAATCAACTACACCGTGGTGAACGGTAATCCTATTACCAAGCTGCGGAGGCGCGAAGTGAATTCCACTTGCGATCATTGAAACTTACGATCAGGATTATACCCTGATTTGTGATCTCTGTTTCCTATGTATTGCCATTTAGGTTTACAGCTACTTCTAGTTAAATTCTGGCGCATAAATAATGAATAATATATATATACATTCAGACTCTTGACGTGGATTTTTCTAGCAATTTTATCAATTAGAATTGAAGCAGATATATATATGTATAATATTTTCCTCGTTCACTACTAATTAATTACCTACCAGATTTATTTTACGGTTCGTTTCGTTCTTGCTTTTCAATACACTGAACTACTGCAATGGGAAGAAATTCGTAGAAAAAACGAAGTATAAAACTACGGTTTTAACCGCAGTGTACCTACTTTCGAAGGAAAATACTTCAACGTTATAGAACGTAATCCGGAGGACTAGAAAAAGGTAAAAGAATCTGCTTTTCAATCAGGAACTCTGTCGGTTGAGGTTCGGTAAGGATAGTCGGAGTGTTACCAGTATACTATACTCCTCACCGTCGTCGTCTCTAGGGGACATTTACCCCTAGCAACTTTAATTGTATCGATTCCTTCCTCCTAAAAGCTTTCCAACGAGCTTTTGGCTGTAAGCCGTTCAAGTATTTGGGTATGTGCTACTACACTTATTTTATTTTTTCTTAACAGACGTGAATGTAGCTAAAATATTTTTCGCTTTATTTATCCTTTTTCCAATGAAACTGTTTCCGGTACACTTCGAATCGTCGATTTCAAATATCCTACGACAATCTTTTGAATTAAATTCACCATTATTGTGTATCAGATTTCCGGAGGAAGAAAAATAAGAAGAGGCTATATATTGTATATATATAAAGGCAATATTTTAACAGTAGCTGAAACAATCCAGTAGCCTTCACGATGCAGCAGTTGGTATGGCAGTCGTGCGGAATTCAATTGTTTTATTTCATCTTCTAAGTTTCAAAAACTTCTTCTTACTCTACTTCCCCACCTTATTTCCTCACCGAGTTTTCTTTTATATACTTTTGTTTATATCAGAAAGAACAATATCCAGTCCGTCTACGGCTCAGTCTGGTTCGGGTCGTCCCTGACGCCCTCGAGGCATTGCTGGTCGGCGGAAAGACGTCCCACGACAAAAACAAAAAAAAATAAAAAAATAAAAAAAAAAAAAAACCGATAGGAAGTCACTAAATCAAATCTCTCTATGTCTACTTCTTTAGAGACTTGGAGGACTGGTGAACTGCAGGGATAAGAGTGACTTTCTCTTATTCGTCTTCTTCTTCTTCTTCTTCTTCTTCTTATCCATCTTCAGTTTCTTTTCCTTATTCTTTTTCGACGCTCTTCGTCTTTCTGACGTGACGTTTTTTTTTTTTCATTTTTTTTTTTTTTTTTTTCTCATCCACGTTCGTTTTTTACTCACATTTGAACAAATTACTACAGGCTGAAAGATGACCGAGGTGCCTTGGCATCTAGATCTTCGTTTCCAAGAAGAGTCAATAACTTTCTCATGTCTTTGACAGCTGGATAATAAAAAATAAAAAAAAATACATATATCTACGTGAAGAAAAATGAGGGTTACGAAATCAACGGAATCCATTGATTTACGATCTGAATGCAGTTCGAATTGATTTTTCGTATAGGTATATGTATAACGTTATTTCAAATTTAATCTCCTATCCATTGCTGAACTGTTTCTGAATGGATGTAACTTGGCTATTTTGATAAAAAAAGGTTGACCGCAGGGAGTAGAATTTGACCCGAAGAAAAAAAAAAAAGGAAATAAGGAAAAAAAAAAAAAGAGTAAAAATCGATAATAGGAAAGGACGGCAGGATTCCTATCAGATTCTTGGATTCTTGTTCACTATAGATTTCACGTCCCAACGACTAACAATGTGGATGCGGGAATTGAGGCGGTGGTAGTTACGCGATCGGCGCGCTATCTCCGGGAACAAAAGTTTCACCCCCGCGATCCGGATGCGGGGTGGCCGCCCCGGAAGTCAACCCCTGCCTTACCGACTTCCGGGCTTTGATACATAAGGCTTCACTGCGCCTTGCGGTACTACAGACGAGTCATGCATACTCTTCGAGCTAATAATTCCGATGGAAATTGGCTCTAGTCTTTGGTCTTTGAAGCTTTCATCATCTTCTACTCCGCGTGGAGTCTGCTGATGCCGAGGGATAGCGATGGGTTTAATCCAACCCAAAGTAAGTCATGTTAGTTACCTACGAACAAATCAATCGCGTACCTTCTAATTACAAACTCTTACCACAAACAGGAGCAGAAACAGTCGCTAGCTAGCTGCTAGGCGAGTAATTAACTCGCAAGACAATTAACTGTACCCATACCTTTGTCTTTGCCATTCTCATGGAAACTCGGGTTTCTCAATTAAGGACAAACCATATCGCCCACACTCGAACGTCTAGCACTAACTACATACGTACGTACGTATACCTACCTACTTCGTCGATATCTCAACTAGACGATATTTTCAAACGATTATGTAACTTCCTCTGCTATGCCCACCATACCGTCTTGCAAATAAGATAGGCTCGTTACTAGGTATCAGTTTAGGTAGGGGTTCAACGAGGCTCTTTGAAGTTTAGCTTAGATTCGAACAAGATAGCTTTCCCCAAATTCTCAACCAAGCTTAAGAGGATACTACAGAGTATTCGATTGCCAGTAAATAATTGCTTCCTTGAATTGGGTAACCGAACTCTTACATCATCTATAGAGAACCCCATAAAAAAAAAAAAAACCATTAAACAATTTTTACTATATAGCCCTTGGCAAAGACTACGTATAATAAATGGATGAGTAACTATCATTACTAGTATATAAAACCTTGTAGGATTGATGGAATCAACGTCACGTTGATTAATCACATCGTTAAAAGTGTGTATTTGAATTAGATAAAAATTTCGTTCATATAATTATATATACCAGTTGAAAATGCCACTCGATTTGCAAATTTGAAACCTGTAGACCAAACTAATTGGCTACCTGCATTGTTTAAATTCGCTGAAAATACAATCCAGAGATATTGAAAGCTCTCAATCAATGTAAGTTTTCCAGTATAGGATTAAAGCATAAAATATATCACCGTTTTCTGTTTACTAAAATTTCATTCTCCTGATCACTGCATGGTGGACTTGCAATTTCCTGTGAAGAGTGACGTAGGATTAAAAGAAGAAATTGAAAATTGTACTATTTTGAGAGTCGAATGGGGTTCTTGTAAATCCTTTGGCGATGGATATAAACCCTAAGGTGGTGAAATCACGAACGGGCAAAGTCTAGAGCTTATTGTTAGTTTGGACAAGACCTAGGTGAATTTGTGACGACGTAATGGTAGAACTTTCTACATTAACTCTGGTGACCGGACAGAGCAAAGAACCATCGTGGTGGTGCATTTGATACCTCGTAAACACCGGGTTATCGCGTCGCCCATGAGTACGTGACTATGGGGTGACCACAGGGTGACCACCGAATCAATTGCACCGGCGGGGTCAGTGCCCTGGATAACGGCAAACTCAACGACGAAGAGGGTAAGGTCGAGGATGGGATAGAGGAGCTTCGGCGGTCCATTGTGTGGACTTAATAAAGAAATATACAAGGTGGCCAACCTAGGCATTTAATATCAATTTGCTGCGTGGCGCTCGTTTCGCCCTGCAACGTGATAAGGGGTGCCACAACCCCTAGAAAATAAAAGAGAATGAAGAGACGACCGCCGCTGGGGTAATAAGAGAGAGGGGAAAATTGTTTTTTGGGGTGGGATGGAATTTTAAGAAAGATTCTGTGGTCGAGGAAAGGAAACGTATGATGAAACGGTCTGAATATAACCCCCCAAAGAAACTGCAGGCACAAAACCACAAAAGAATGAAGTTGAGGGGTGAATCTGAAATTCTTTAGGCAACTCGAGTGGTGGTCGTAACGTATAAAAAATATATATATTATATACCTCAAACTATACAAAATATTCGGATGTGTAAAAACTATGGTGAAAAGTTTTTCGCACTACTTATATGCACATTAAGGTTACTGGTACGCAAACATCTTTGAAAAAAAAAAAAAAAAAAATCGACTTCGTGTGGTTTATAGCTATAAAGTAGGGAAACAGACTTTCTGCCAACACGCAATCGCAAAGCAGAAAATGTAGGCTTGCAAAAAAGAAGAAAAAGAAAAAAAAAAAAATGGAAGAAAAACGTTGGAGGCTAGTCATTTTCCTTTACTCACGCTCGGGTTACGCCTTATTTACAAGTTAACAAGTTCCCCAAAGAATTTCAAGCAGTAACTACAGCTACTATACTTAAACGCCAAGTAGTTACCGGCAGACTTGAGCCAGGCTCGATAATAGAAAGTAGTTTTTCTTATACGACTAACTTTTCTTGACGTACTTAAAAAGCTTCTCTTTAAAGCGGCAAAAGAAAAAGAAAAAAAAATAATTACTACATTCTTTTTTTGTTCTTGTCTAACCTCGCAAACTCTCGAATGGTGTGAAAATTTCAAGTTAATCGTTCGGAATACTCCGATCACGACATCACCCCCTCTTTCACATTGAGGGTAAGATAAAATTTTTCTGATTTCAAAATTGTCGATAAAATATTTCGTTATGTTCAGATATTTTACGGAGAGCCTCGCATTACGCGATATAGGTGTATATATTTTATTACTACTCAAATCCGCTGACGTAGTAGGTACAGGTATCAAATGTAAAATAGAATTTTGTAATCCGCTACGTACTTTGTAGATTGCTTAAAAAAAAAATCATTATTGCATTCTTTTTTTTTTTATAGGCACACATTTTCCGCTCGTGTGAACCACTAAAACGATACGCATTTATTTGCACTTCGTAGCGCACAAAGTGAAATTGGCAATTCGAACTGTACCGTTTGTCAGTCACTAATTACTCCGGTGAGTTTACGGACTACAACGTGCCTAAAAATATCGTGAAATTTATTTATTTTTTTTTATTTTTCCTTTTTTCTTCTTTCAACTATAAAAGTGAAACATATCCTCTCGCGTTTATACATCGAAACCAATACAACTCGTAGTACCATACCTACTGCGTCACCCCTCAATAGTACCATTAAACTTTTAACAACCCTATCCTATCCCACCTCATCCTAAAATATATCACTTGATACCAATTCGATATTTTATTAGAATATTAAAGATATCGTAAAAAATTCTTAAACATTATTATAACCTCATTTATCTTTACTGATCCGTTAGAAAAAAAAATCTGAGCTGAAACTGTACCCAGAATTTAACGTCCTTGGTAACGAAAGGGATGTGATTTAATGTTAGCATTTTTGGAGAGTAAAAAAAAAAAAGATGTAACAGCGATGATCGTACAGATTTACGTGAATCCTTTTTTTTTTTTGCTATTTTTTGAAAATAAATTATTATTCTAGATTTTTAATCGACATTTAAACTTTGAGTTGAATCCTTGAGGATTGTTGGTTTACCGAGTACTGCCACGTGGAGGATATCGAGCTGGGGTAAGTCGAGTGAATTGAAAAACTTGCATCAGTAGGTACAGCTGCCCAGTGACGCGAGATACGAAGTTATAAGTAGTTCTGGTGCTCTTGAAGCACCTCGAAGCGAGCCAGGGGTAGGAACAGTAAGGATCCTTGAAGGATCACCTTTGATGAGCTTCGTCGAGGCTGCTTCTCGACTATACGTCAACCTAATAAAAGCTCCCAACTTTGCAACAAAGAAATTATAGGTAGGTACTTGGGAAAATATTCTAGACTCAAAGTATCAGGAAACAATTTACTTTTAACCGAGAGTGCTAACTGCTCTTAAGTAAACGAATGCATACAAAACATATAAAAATGATTCCTAAGTCATAAAAAGAAAAATTAGTTTATTCTCCAAGAAACTTATATAATAAAGAACAAAGTGTTCCAGTATAATTTAATGGAACAAAAATAATAAAAAAGAAAAGAAAAATCTTCTGTATTTATTCATTTTGTTAAACATCGTGCAAGGGATGCTGGGAATGGAGGAAATAGAAGGGGATGAAGTAGTGGAAGAGATGCACGTGTAGGTAGTTTAACGATATAAAGTACACATGAGTTTTTCTCCCCAGAGTTGAACTCGGATTTCAAATCTACTAGGTTTTCGGTTAATTAACAGCCACGTGCGTCTCATTAAACAAATTTTAACCACAAATCACCGGCTAAGGCAGCTTCGAGCATAAATACTAATTATGCGTAGGTAACTCGTCCGGGATGGCGCGGTAGTCACGTGGGGTTGGTAGCCGGGGGTGAGTCGGGGTCAAAGGCAACCCCCATGAAAACAGGAACTTAATTATGACATATATAGGCTGTGAGGGTTAGCCGAAATATTTTTTACTCAATTTTTTTTTTTCATTTCACTTCGTAATAGAATATGCGATTAAGATATACTACCTTTTTGCATTTTCGGATATATCTGTTTACTCGCTCACATGTCATCTGCATCATAACGTGATAAAAATTCGTGCAAAATTATATCTTACAGAATTTTTTCTTCCTTCTTTTGATTTTTCATTACAATTTTTTATCATTTTCTTATTTATTTTTTTGGTTGTTTCTCTGTGCAGAATAAGCGGAGAGTTTTATTCCGTTTGTATCAAACAAAAAACAAAAAAAAAAAAAGAAAAAGAATAAAACATTCTTTGCAATTTTGAGAATGATGATGCTTTCAGGGGGACACAGTCTCGAGATCTTTTGATCTTTCACTAAATTTGGAAACTTCTTCAGGGGCAAAGGAAGAGGATGTTTCATCCAATATAACTAGAACGTGTACATACGATGTATATATGTATATGTATATGTATACATACATGCATACACGACCTACGCCCCTTGATACGACAAATGAAATTTTCAAATCAAACGAAGCTTCTATCCAGATAGGCTAGCGCTGATACATATTTGATTGAAAAAATTGGTAAAGAAATGAATAAAACAATCGACTTATTCTATACGGAAATACGTAGCTGAATATAAGGACCAAAATTCCTGATAAGGAGTTAAATTTTGGTTCAAATTCAGGGCACAATTTCACGTCAAACGCTAAGCCTTCGATAAATTTACTCATCTCTAAGAATTGGCTCTCAGGGGTTGTAACCACCATATTACCTACGATTTGCGTACCACCCTTAGTAATACCTTCAGGAAGATAATAAAGACAAAGCCTCCATTCTGCCCTGTGCGCGCTATTACCGTGTTTAGCCAAGACGCTCGTCTGAGCCGTCTAAAAACGCAGTTTAATTTTCATTCTAGGAAGGTAATTCTAGTCGGCACCTGTCAAGAATCGGAATATTGTAGCTGCGCTGCTAAATTATATGAAGATCATACGGAAGGTGTTTCATGAAAATGAAAAAGAAAGATATAAAAAACGAAAAAAAAATATCTTGTCCAAACTTCTGAGTGAAGTTTGGGGGTGAAAGAATTTCTGTTTTTTTAAATATTGATATCAATGTAACATTTTCATGGTATACCTGCCTACGTATATCAAGTTTCAGATTTTTCAGAAAAAAGAAAAAAAATTCACTACGAAATCTCAAAAATCGTTGTGCCATTCAATCGCGAAAATTCGTATGCTTTAAGTCAGTGCTTAGAATTGAAATAGGAACCATTTGGAGATGGAATAGGAAACATTTTAGCCCATAGGAAGATAAAAATTCGAATATCATCAATTTAAGGACCATCGTGATTACAATCGAGTGCCAAAATGTCGGCTTGATTTAAACCAATGTATTAATACGAGACTCATTGTAAGTTTCTCTCTCTTGCGATTTATATTCTCTCGTTATATAAATTTGTCAGCACACTTGATAAACTTACGTTCGTAGTTCCCCGTTATGAATTACGGTACAAGTTAGAGAGAGGAGGGCGATTTATTAATATAATTAGCCTACATGAAGGGCACTATAGTGCATTATAGGGCAATTACGACGATATTGTCCTTGCCAAAAGGAAGAGAACACCGTCCTCTTACTAAGTATATGTAGGCGACCGGGAAAGCCCAGCATGGTTCCGTTCGCCAGTCTCGCTTCTCAAAGGGTTACCCAAGGGTTGTTAGGAAGAGGAGGACGACCAAGTTTTAATGCGACCTAACCTCGTTAATAAGGCGTAAGACCGAGAGACGTTACTCCTTGTAGCCCATACCCAGCTCCGCGTTCCGCGGAACGCTCGCGTACCTCTTCTTCGTTTCACCCTAAGAGCCATTACCGAACTTATACGCGTGATTAAACCACGGCGTCTTAAACTGAGAAGTGCCAATTTGCAACTCTGCAAATTGTCATTTTCCCATTTTGTTCATTGTTTCTTTTTTATTTTATTTTTTTTTTTTTTTTTTTAGATTTTTCCATTTTTCATCTATTTCCTTGACACATGATACGTTTTCCCATTTTATCCTTCACACCCTTATTATAATTTATAGCTTTTCCACAGCTAAGAAATTCACCCGAGATATTGAAGGAACGGGTAACTCTATGAGAGAGAAATACGACGTCGATGTCGCGTAAATGAAGCCGTCAGCACAACGAAGTGTTACGTCAGTATATCTTCGAAAGGTACTACTGCTGCTAGTTTTTTTTATTTTTTTATTTTCTATTCCTTTTCAATATTCCTTTTTTTTTTTTCTTTTTACTTATATTGGCAACATCTCCGACACTCATTCTTCTCCTTGGCGAAGACGCGGCTCATCGGATTCGCATTTGTCTAGTTCTACGACACTCGCCTTTCGCTATCTGGTGTCAGCCTGGTGAATTTCTACACTATGCGGATAGGTATCCCGTCTTATTCGAAGTTCCCATTAAAAAGTATCTATTGAATTCTTCCAAGGCTGATATTCCTTAACGCCCTAGCCTCGGGATATTAAATAAAGAGTCGTCCCCCATGTCCCGCGGGAAACCCAAACGCCTAAGGCGAGTCAGCCAGCTATACCACCGACCGGCTTCATGCTGTTCCCCTATATACCCTTACTATCCCGTAGGATACACACTTCCTCCTCCTGGCTACAACGGTCCACATTATGCCCCATTCATCCGAAGTTACCCAATATTTAGTCCTGTATTAGGTTCACCCACCCACCCGCTCCTCCTTCTCTTCCTCTTCCTTATATACAGTTTCCTACTATATTGCTCTTCCTCTAGGGATTTTTATTATTACGAATTTTTTTTAATTATGTTTGAGTTTGCACTTCCCTTGGAGAACAACTCGGAAAACGATATTGCAAGACGTCTAATAATCTCTTCTAGCTAAGTAAATTTATACTTTAATATAAATGAAAGGGATTTGAATTTCTATAAGTTTGTTGAACATTTATTATATTATATATGTATGCAGATGTACTCGATATTTGCTCCGTGACCATTCCCCTCGTGACTTTACATTCTTACACGTATGTGTATATGTAACACGTTTAACTTTTATGCACGGTCGACGACGATGATAGATACGAGGACTTTAATTGCGCGTATTTCATCGTTGGGATGTGCGTCGAGTCCGCCCGCCCCAGAAAAGTACTTATATACATACTTGTAAGCGTTGTACTTGTCTCGTAAAAGCAACAAAACTTAAACCACACACGTGGCCGAACTGTACCGTAAAAAATAATCGTCATAATTTTTTTTTTTTTGATTTTTTTGTCTTTAAACCTCAGGTACCTACGTACATACATATGTACAGCCACTAGAGAAATCTTGCGAGGGAGTTTTTTACAAGCTAAATATTAAACCCTGCGAGCTGCTTCTGCGTAGGTGAGCACTTAGAAGAACGCGTTCATGTAATATATGTCTGTATAGGTGCGGGTGTGCATTACATGAGCTGTCTGCTACCACAACGTGCTTCTCCGTTGTCGTTTTCCTTGGTAAATTTTAAGGGACTTTGCGCCGGTACGGCAGTCAGTTTACGAGGCTTGAAAAGGGCGTCGCGAGGTAAAGTGGCGTCAAATTCCCCTAAACTTAACCCTTTATCATATCATCTATATACCGTCTCGTAACGGTTTAAATCTTCAATGCTTGTGTTTTTGGTACATTTTTCATTGTTGCATCACTTTTGCAATGTGCACTGCTAAATAACAAAAACAAATAATAATAATAATAATAATAATAATAATAATAATAATAATAATAAAAACGAGGAGAAAAATAACGTCAAAATGAGCAGGGAAAAAGCTTTTCTACTTCGTAATTAAAATCCCGACAATGACTAAAGAAGCATTTTACTACGCTGCAGTACCTACCTATACCTACGTATGTATGTATGTATGTACCTACCTAACTACAACTAACCGCGAGAGTATAGTCACTAAAGCTTTTACCTCAACTCGTTCTAAATTCTCTCTCTTTTACGGAATATATACGTATAATGAAAATAACAAGGAACTTCCAAAGGCGTCTGTAAGGTTGCAATTGGAATTGGCGTCAGTTACTTATCCTTTTCTACACGCAATCTTTTTACTAGACGTAGAAGAATAATCAAGATTTACGAACTATGACTATAATTTTTTATATGTAAGGTGTCGAGGATTTTTAATCCAGGATCTACAATATGGGTCTAATATGTACTGATTGAAATGCAATAACGCGAAAGTGATAGTTTCCTTCTAGGATATGTATGTATGTACGTACATAGATGGACCTATGTATAGGTGTAGATATATACTTACCTATATAAGGGTTCGTAAAAATAAAATAGATCCCCGCGAATTTTACGCGCTAAAGCGCATCGAGCCATGGAATATAGCCCGAATAGACGGAGAGGAAAGCCCGGGCTTTTACTATAAGGAAACGCTGTGCTGTCACCGGAGCTGTTCATATCGTTCCGGAAACTTGCTAGCGCTTTACGACCCCGTGTCAACTATATTGCCTGGCTACTAACTTCGCGTCATACATAGCGCCTCGCGCAGATGTATATTACGAGGGAAGATGTTCCCGGAGTTTCGTACAATTGTGCATATACATTATATGCATATATGCATACACATATATACGTATCTCTTTAGTATCTGTGAACCTACATGCCGGATTAAACAACGTCCTTGAAATTTCTCTCATGGTAATTCTGACCTGGATTTTTGATTTTTTCATTTTGCATATGGGCTTGTACCTATATATAAATATAGCGAGATTGATGTACGTACAACGAGGCTTGGTTCACCTGTCTTTTAGTTCTCGGCTGGAAATAGGGTGGAATGTACTTTTCTTGGAAGTTTGTTTTATGACGGGAATACAAAGTTGTTTCTTTTTCATTTTTGTGGAATTATGTCAATTCCGGAAATGTGTTGATATCAGGGTTGGATTTTCGTGTAAAGCTTGTAGGTTTTAATAATTGCTAATTTCTACGTATATACCTTGACGATTGTTTAGCGTAAAGCCATTATCTGATATATTCCCTTACTTACAGGGCAGGTAAAGGGGATGTTCACGGTGATTTACCTACTCTCGCGACTCTCTGACTCGTATACATATCCTAACTACATCCCGTATGCATGGTTGTGCTTAATTGTAATCCGATCCTTGACACGAACCTACTCCTCATCCGCCTCGTGAATTATTTAAATTTAATCGGAAGCGAAGTGGAAATTTTGGGTGCCTCTTTCGGCTAATCAAAATTCAAATGAAACGAAACCACCCGGTATCACGAGACTGCTAGGGCGATGCAGTAAATGTGAATATACATATATATATATATATACAAATACTTTTACATTAGTGAATCTGTGTACATATGTATGGGTATATTTTCCTTGTATTGTAGTCCAGGAACAAAACGAAACGAAACGAAACAGGAATAAAATCACGTGACGCGTGTAATGCGGTTTTTATTAAAGTCGTTATGTACATAGGCTGAGTATATATAGGTGGCTACAGCTGCGCCCTTTCCCTGTTACTTTGTTTTCTTTACTTTTCATTTTTTATGAGATTTTTTTGTCATTTTTTATTACTTTTTATTTTATTTTTGCTTTATCAAAGCTCGAGCTTTCGGGTTCAAATTCCAACCAACTAACGTTTGTCTTTTGTATTCTCTTGTTTCAGGTAAGTCCGAAAGCTCAAAGCGATTTCAGTCTCGTGGAAATATACCTAACCGCTACTTATTCGCGTCACATCGCGTCACGGGTGGTAAGCGAATATTGACTTTTCAACCGAAAACAACCGGACTCTTTCCTACATAACTGACTACGGAGTAACATGATTAAAATAAAATCCAACGAGCATTAAATGAAACAGACATTTTTGGTCAAGCCCTTTTCCTTCTTCACCTCACCTCGCTTCTACTCGCCTCGACCCATATACCCTGTCTACACATAATTGATTAATTTTATAACGAATCCTACTGTACCTGAGTCCAGACTGAACAATTCCAATGAACAAAATTATCCCATATACTAACGTATAGCAAATTTTACTGTCACCTTTGATTTAGGAAATGATAAATTATTTATACCATTCGATTTGTTGAGAGGTGAGAATTCTCAGCTCCGCACGTCTATTAAATTTATGTCAACCTATTTTTATTTTCTTAACGTTAAATATAATCAACCCCCATAATTGGGGTATGAATAAGAAATAAACAGGAGAATTTCTATAGTAGGTATATACATATATATATTATGATCCATTTACTGTGGAGGTATAAGGTAATACCGGGCGTAATAACTTCCTTTTTTCGCTTTTTTGTTTTTTGAATAATTCTTGGGACGGATATATTCAAATTTTTTTGTTGATTCAATTCAGACTTGGAATATCTTGGGCGAACTTTTACCCTAAGAAATATTAAGAAACCCGTGAGTAGGTATATTGTAGAACGAAACTTGTAGGCACAATAATTTTAACCAGAGTTGTAATAAATGATAATTTTCAAAATTTTGTTCATTTTTTCGGCTCGTTTATATTTACGATTAATTTCTGTTCACCCGTTAACTGACCTCCAACATTACGTAATGCGGAATAATTTTGAAATCGATCTCTGACAGCCCAAAGCAAAAAAGTATATCATGCATATAATATGATAAATTGGTTTTTGCAGCATTACGTAACTTTATACATCCTGATTTTTATATTTTTTATATTCTTGTATCCTCATTCTCAACTTACAAGGATGGAGGATAATTACGAATATGACAAGTTTGACATTAGTGACGAGAAATTGACTTGAAAATATATCTTTTTCATATACAGACTGCAATTTGCGAATAACTTCTTTTAGTCAACATGACGTGACCCATAATATATAATTGTCTATGATTTCAAATGGTCGAATAGAATTGTTTCAACGGTCAATTGATATTACATATCTATTTTTGGAAGTAGTAAATTGAACGTCAAACAAACGACCGGATATTATCACAATGATATTTCTACCCGTCTTTATTACAGAGGCAATTCACCCAACTAAAAGCTTTCGAAACGTTCAATTTGTTTCTTTCATCTCTGAAACCCTCATCCGTGAATCTTCGGGGCTAAAAAAAAAAAAAAAACAATCTTGAAAACTGTACCAAAATAAATTCCAGTTCGTCGGATTTCTGCTACCTGAGTATATAATTATCTAAAAACTTCGCAGAGAGTAATAACCGAACTTAACTGGACAGTGAAACACTCTTTACGTGTTCCGGGGCTGTAAGAAAGAAGGAAAGAGCGACACTTGGGCTACATTAATACGCACTTAAAAGGTAGTTTTTATCAGTCGACCCTTCCGAAGTCGCGAATGCGTATAATCAATTCATCGAACGCCCTTCACTTTGTCCGAGACGTGGATTTGCCATTAGCTGACAACGGGGTGATCCCGACAAATAGCGCTTTGGAGGCTAATTGGCAAATACTGCATCAGCTTTGTCGAAAATGGCAATGAGAACCTGGTCTCTCATAGAAATTCAGATAACGCATTCATCCCGGGTTAACAGTGAGTTGTAAAACCTCAAAACAACCCCATGCACTGCCATAAAATATCGACAGCCTAGCCACTGACCGATCACTGACCATTTCAAAATCCACGCAACTCAATCGCCAACCCACGTAGATGACGCGCGGTTTTTTACTGTGAGATAGGGACTCTGGATATCGCGACTGTATAAACCATTAACGAGATATGAAGACGAACGCGGTTATACATAGAAAGGATCTAGATGCATAGTATTCGACGGGAATCACGAAGTCTTTAGGTTCCGGGTCGGTGAGCACACCCACGCCGTTCTCTGCATAGATGAGGCAAGGATCTCGTATACCCATCTTCTATATACCTCGAGAAATGAGATACACGGTAAAATCTATATACAATCACCCTTACATTTTCGCAATCCTATATATACGTATAGTCACGGATTGGTGTATACTTTATTCCATTGCCTAGATTTGGATTTCTATCTAAAGTTCATTGGAGTGGATCAGCGGGTCACCAATTTCTCGATTATTATTATCTGATTCATCATAAAACCACTTGGCCACTATATGAATGCTGAAATTGACTAACCTTAGCTTAGCCTTTTTGAAGTTCTATTTCCACCCTGTTATCACCCTTGATCGTAGATTAGGGTAGCGTTTTAACGACGTTTTTTTAACGGTCAAGTCTTCCTGCTCCAATCTCGGTTGGAATGCGTCAGTGCACTGCAGGATCAACTCCATTATAAGTTATAATAGAGGTCTAATTGCTCAATTCCTTCGATAATAATTGAAGCGGAGACATGTTAATGGTAATTTAGAAACGGCTTTTGACCCAGGACCGCCCTCCGCTTAGGTCTGAGAATCAATTTATTTAGCATGAGGGCTTGGCTATAGCTAAAGTACAAAAGTATGATGTGATGTACTGTACCTTCTACCTGCAACTCCTACGTAACTAAAGTCCTGCCTAAAGCAATTTGTACGCACTTTCACGTGCCTCACCAACGATCATACGAACTTATACGTACGCGGTGGCAGTACCGTGGCGAATCTTATTGTTGGAGATTTTTACGCATGTCAAACCGTCGACGGTTACCATCAGCCGGGATATATACGCGTTGTAATGTAAAGTAAAAGAAAAAAAATTTTGAAAAAAAAGAAGAAGAAGAAGAAGACTAAAAAGCATCCTCAAAATCTTGAGAAATAAATTGAACGGTGTCATGTTAACGTCAAAATCTGAGCTGGTGAAGACGTGCAGACTGTTGCTTTGATAAAATTTACTCATATCCTTCAGCGGGGCTACCAGCTCAGATTTACGAGATAAAAGATAGTCGCGGCAGTGGCCGGAAACCGCGAGAACCATCGGGGTCAAAAGGTTACTTTCGTGCCCGCCAGTTCCCCGTATACAGTATCTACAGTGCTTGGTTATCCTCTCTACCTATACCTGTATATCAGCGAAACACACCTGCCCGAACACCGTAACATCAACGCGGTGAAACCACGGTCCAGAACCACGGGATACGGAGCGCGAGGCGCGAGGCTCAAGACGTAAGGCTTGGCCAAAGCTTGGCTAACCCAATCTGACCCTGGATAACCTAGCCTATTATTTACCAGCACTTTATAACGGGCTACTTTCTAAAGCGATGGATGATTTACGGAAAGTCTTGAAAGATAGGTCTTATATTTCCACTTGTATGTACTACATGCATATACATACATACATATACATATAAACCATTATACCAATTGGTATGCGTACCGCGTGTTTTGTATGCATTAAACCACGCGGATTCTGTATATTGCGAATTTAATAAACCTCCAGACGCTGCTTATATTCCTCTCACTTGGGAAAATTGAAAGAAACAAACTCTGAATTATACACCCTCTTCAAGATCTTTTCCAACATTTTGTCTTAAGTCTCGAGTCGACTAAAAATTTCGAGCACGAGATCGACCTAAGCGAATGGGACTATCACATCATATCACGCGAATAAATATGAAGAAAATCCAAAGCTTAATGTTCTTGTTAAGGTAAATAGAACGGTTGGTACTTGACTGATGATTTTGTTACACTGTAATGTTTGCGGTTGATATGTCACAGTTATATCACCCAACTAGATATGATAAGGTTTAACCAGTCGTGTCGCGACTACCAATTTGATTGCCCAGTTGGTGGACGCTATTTCTCATGTTAGCTTTTACCAAGATAGTTTATCAAGCTTTTACCAAACTTCGTTTTATTGACCGTAGAAGCAGCACGCGAGACTTGTATTCTTTGTGAATTTTAGTCAACTTTTTTTGACCAGGAATCGACCCAGTTTCAAAATTTTATTCTTACTTACTTTCCCGTGCTATAGTAGGAAAGGATAGATACGTATACTTATCACGTACACCTACTCTGACAGCTGTTACTTGCAACTCGTTTCTTAAGGTAAAAGAGTGGTGATGTTAAGTAACTGAATTATAACCATAAACCGCAAAGGTAGCTCGAATATCAAGCGGTCATATGAACTGAGAACAACTTGTATTTAATTTGGGTTCAGGGTCGGTTTGTGGCAAGCTAGGAGACACTAATGGTTCTTAAGGTGTTACCAGTGGTTGTTTCAGAATAGTTTTAAATCCAAACAAAAAGTACCAACGATTCTACCGCAGCTTAATCAACATCATGACAACTACTCCCAAACAGACATTTCTCGTTTCTTTAGACAGATCGATAACATTCATTTTTTGTTAATTTTCTTTGCTCTCATAAACCTGGATTCTTCCAGGTGATTTTCAACTGAAGGCTGTTCAACGGAATATTAATTTAAAATTTCTGTTCATTATCTCTCAACAATTCGACAACTCCAAAACCATATTAGTCAACCGTTTTGCAGATGACAATGTGCACGAGGCAATCGTATGAATAAGAAAGGCGATATAATTTACATAGGTCTAAATCTCTGAACTGCGGATATTTTGTAGTTTAAAAATGGTCCATTTGTTCATTCAGTTTGCAAGATGAGAGCTTTTAACACTATTTCAAACTGTCGCGGTGTTGGTCTCACGAGTATTTTGGAGTCAGAACCACTATCTTTGTTTAGATCCAAACTACTCTTGAATAAAGGTCTCGCTGCTTTAGGCCAGATAATAATTACTCGAGTGTGTGGGCGGTAGGGGAGCGTGGCAATTAACGTCACTCGTATAAATTACGAGGTCGAACTCAGCAGGGCATGGTAGTGTCCTGTCATAAAGTATTTTTGCTTTGTTAATGTTTCGACTTATCCGCAAGTTTAATGGTGTAATTTGATGCATACTTTCGCTTCATTCACAACTTCGAATAATGAATTTGACACGCGATTACTTTCCATTATAATTTTCGTTAATAACTAAAACGACTTGCCGATAAACAGCGTATCCTTCAATACTAAATCGTTATTTATTTCTTTTTTTTTTCTTCTTTGGGATTAGATGTACAGAAAACGAATCTGTTTCCTCGACGTGTAAGGAAGGGTTCTATTCCTTCATTTTTATCCTAGAAATTGAGTCACGAGATGTTTCCTTTTTTACCTTCCTTTCAAAATAAATATCTGCAATTGGCAGGTGACAGGATTGCTATGGGTTCCATTGAAGAGCATGTTCTAATGAAAGAAATAAGTAAAAAAGAAACGGCAAGAAAAAAAAAAAAAAAAAAAAAATGCAATCTTCCGGCAAACAGGTTCCATTTGAACTAAAGATGGCTAACAATCAGCGACCCTTGACTCTGACTTATTGTTAGACTGTGAGAAAATCGTGTGTTAAAATCAGCCCGAGGCTGAACTCGTAATTCTTGAGTCCTTATAAATCTTAGAATGCAACGTTTCAATGTTATTAATCGGTGCATCGTTGCTGAGATGCCAGAGATGGTAAAATATAGTCATTCGGATATAGTGTTCGTTATTTTAAAGAAGCAGCTGCAGGTTTGCTATACACATCTCTCTTAAACGAATCGATCTACTCTGAGTTGCAATGGGGCAAGACTATTTCCTTCTTCAAAGCACGCGTTATACTCAATGGATATATAAATAAATATATATATACCAACGTTATCGTCTATAACTAAGTAATTGGGTTATATTTCCTACTTATTGACCCAACGTCCCATTTGCCAGAAATTTATTATTGATTCTATCTCATAAATTTCCATTGGCTTCCCCCTGAGCGATGCTCGAGTGTCCCTGTACCATATTTCAATGCTACTAACAATTTTTTCATACTCACATGTTTTCTTTTAGTGGAAAATATCAAGGCGTGAGAGAGGTAGAAATCGAGAGATATATATCACCTCGCTTCGAATTCGTTCACATTCAGTATGCATCCAGCATCCGATGTCCAGAGATCAACTACGTCTCCTATGTATTCCTTTTCTGGTTGACCCTCTTCCCGGGAATTGCATGACAATTTAACCTATCGCCTGGTGTCCAAGACTGAATGGTTTCTTGGTTTAACCAGGTTGTGTTTCACAAACGTTGATGGCCTGCTTCAGATAATGCACAGTCGGCTACAGTATTGCCAGGAGAAATGTAGTTCCTTGGTTTGCTATGTGTTAAGATACTAGAACAATCGGACTCGTATATATTGTGGGTCAGGATTCAGGAGTATATCCTAGTTCCGAGTTGTGGTACCCTACATAAACGGCACAAAGTTTGTATAGGCAAAGCACAGTTAAGACAACCTCACGATTTCAGTAAAAGAAGATGAAGATAAAAGAAGAAATGAAGAAATATGAGTTAGTTTACGTTGTTCAGTTTGCAAAGTTTCGTTGTCCGGATATTTTCACAGGTTAAGGTTCGGGCTGGTATTTCACCAGAATTTTTCAATACTTTTATGGATATTGGATCGATAAAGTGACATGAGGTGAGAGTGTCTCTCCCCTGGTGTGAGTAATTTTAGCTCGTTCGACAAAATGTACCTTTTAAATAAATGGGCTCGATATCATCCAACCAACCCTTTTATCCAGGAGCTTTAAGAGTTTGAAACCTTGGAGACCTAATTCCAGGCGTAATCTTTCTAATCTTTTTATCAGTGCTATTAACATAACGCAAAGGCGTAAGAGAAGGAGAGTACGAGGATGAGAAGAGTAAGGTAAAGGCAAACCGGAGTAAAGCTATTGGGTGGCTGTTCGAGATAGGGGTTAGTTTCCGAGATTAGGCGGAGTTTTAAAGTGGCTCCACTTGAAGCAGAGCGTCAGTCAGCCGGCAGGAGAAAGGGCCGAGGAACTCGAAGGAAGCCAAGGGCCGAGAGGGACTCTGGCAAGTTCCTCGTTCTCGGCGCTCGCTCAGACGCCACTCGAACTACGTAGGACTCGAAAGTCGAGAGAAGTGGGGATTTGCACTAATCCTCCACCTCGTTCTCCGTGCTCTTGGCCTCTGTATTCCCCGCGGTGTTGACCGTCGAAACTTGAATGCCTCCCATGCGGCAAGGGTTAACGTTTGTTCCAATTTACCAAACAGAACGAATGGACTTGCTGTACCTAATATAGACGACCATGCCAGTCTCAATTTCCAGATAATCCTCTCGCCAAGTCATAGTCGTGAGATATTAGAGACGAATTTCTAAGCTAAAGATAGAAATAAACGCGATCACTTTTAATTAAGGAAATGTATTTGCGAGCAAGTTTTGATACTCGTCACTTTATTATAGAAACGTTTCGTTGAAACCTTCCAAAGTAGAGTTTCGGATGTTTATAGTTTGTTGAATAATTTCACGTGATTTTCGATGCAACCGCAACGACGTATTCCGAAGAGAAATCGTTAGAAAAAGACGCGGGTGGTAAACCCTTGCGAAAGAGGGGGGAGATAGGGAAGAGAGAGAGAGTTTGTCATTATCCCGTTGTAATCTAAAATATTGCTCGCATTCGCGAATGCGGCTTTGATAAGCCAACTGTGAACCGACCGACTGAGGCGGGGAGATTGTATACTGGGATTTTACATAAACCCTCTATACGTATATATATATACTGCATATACATATATACTGCAAGCTGCGAAATAGTCTTTCAGAGAGAGAAAAATTTCTGCGATAAACTACGATTCATTTTCATATACATATACGTACGTATATATACAGCAGAAAATAAAATGTCTATAAACGGATGATCTCACTGCACGAAGCGATTGAGTACGAGTATGGGCGACAAATGTTCGGTTAGATAAATCAGAAATCTATTAATTGAAGAAAAAACAAATGAAATAACAAAAACCAAAAAAAATAACAAAACCGCTTATACGCAGAAGTGGAGGTTTTTCACGTGATAGTTTGTGTTCAACGTATTTGTGGTCGATACGATGTATTGTGAAGCTACGAATAATTAATTGTTCATGTAATTCGTTCGTTCACATACAGCTCTCACGGAACCTGGACCGTTGAAACGGTGGTTGGAATGAGTTTGCCTTTCGTAATTAATATTTGAATAATAATTCACATATCTGCATCCATTCGTGATTATCATCGCGTTAAACAAAATTTTAATTATCGTTATTATTTACTGTTATTGTCAGCATATAAACCTCGAAATGATATTTCTATATTGATATTCAAAAACGGACCGACTACTCGATAACACAAATATTATCATCTATCTGTCCAATTTAAAAATAATTTAATATAACAAAAAATATACCGTTTTACATCAAATAACTCCAGACACTTTTCAAAGTACCAACACGCATGTTTCGTACATGGTGAAACTTCATTTACCGCACAATATCTTACAGATAATCGCATTTCTACCCAACGCTAAGCCAAGAAGCCAGTTTGTGCTTTACATCCAATGCGTACCTACCGGGTATTTCACGTAAGTGTGTGCTTAGTGTCTTCTGCCTTCATACTCGTGGCTCATGACACGTGGGCTTGTGGTTACGGTGTATGTATGTACATACACACATACATATAAGTACATACATACGTGTATGGTATAGAATAATAGTTGTGTTTCTGTAAGGGTAGGTAAAAGGTGGGCAAAAGCCTTGCAAGGCTTCGCCAGTCTGACTGGCATTGATCTGAAATATCCCCTTCTGTTAGTGCATGACGACGACCCTCATTCTTCGTAAGCGAGTCTCTCCTCCTTCCCACGCACCATAGCCAAGAGTGCGTCGCTTAGCTGCACGCAAGTAGGTACGTACCTACCTACATGTATATTCGAGTGCGTTAGGGTGCAGTATCATAAGGTAAAGCTAAAGCGATGTATGTATACATACCTACCTATTCCGACTTTTCAATGGTTGGAGTATAAAAAATTTAAAGAAATTGTTGTTGCCAACATTATTCCCATGAAGTACTGACATTTATATCTAAAGTATTCACAACAGAGATTGTCTAGCCAATTTTCTGCATTCTTGGGAAGGCAGATCCTAATTCAGCTTTATTTAAGAAAAATCTCATTACTTCTTTAGGTAACTGTTTCGAAGATGGTACCGGATCTTCTTGAGGAATGATATCTTGAATTTATGTCACTTTAGACATTTCTGATGGGAGAATATACTCGAAGATTTTAGATGAAGAGTTGTTAATGATTTTCTGAAACAAAGCTGGTCTGATATCGGGTAGGTTTACTTAAATGAGAAACTGTACGATTCAAGATACTTTCGCGTTTCAGACTCCCAGCCATCGTATGTCTTTGCTATTGTCCGATTTCCTGTCTTTACCTATATGCAGTTATTCGAATGCAGTGTGCGCCCGTCCGTAACGTTGTAAGTAATGTTTTCTATTTTCCTGTACCCCATGAAGCGAAGGTACCATTTTTCAAACTGTCCCAATGTCACGTGCTCGATTCTCTTCACGCACGATCTAACTGCATCCTTTACTTATATTCAGTCGAGATAAAACTTTTTCATAGTCTCTTGGAGTAAAAAAATTTTATGTTAAAAAGTTTTTAGAAACTTATGGTGTCATTACAAACATCAAAATTTCTTTAACGTTAAAACGTACAGTTATGTATATATTCTAGTTAGGCGATAGGGTAATCAATTATCTACGTCGTCGTCTAATACCCTAAGCGAAAGGAGATCATCCCACGCTATCTCATCTCGACTTTATATTTGATAAAATAAAAAATAAAAAATTTTTAAAAAAGTAAAGTATGTAAATACAAAAGAAACGATGTCAATAAGAAAGTGATGAATGAATTTTACCAGACGGCTAAACCGAACCGACGCGACGACGTGACTTGGTCTTCCGCGTAGTGGAGGCACCGCACCTTATAGAACGTATCGATAACCTGGGGCCTTATCAGGGCCCGGCATGTTTGCCTCAGCGATAGCGTTGTTTGTCATTAATCAGCGGACGCGGTGGACTCGAAGACGATCCGATGGTCGTTACTTATCCACCGTTGCTGTCGTCTACGGGGCATAGTGCAGCATGAGGGGGTACTACGAGGAGTATTTTAGCCAAGAAGAGAAGAGGTAGCAGGTTAGATACGTCGCCAAGAGGTGGCCACTACCCGTCGCCGAGTATTTCTCCGGTAATACCTTAGCCCAACCATCGCACTGTCACCTAACCTGGACTAACGACCGTCGGTTGGACGCAACCATTAATTACCGTTAATTGCAGAATAATTTACATCGTGCGATTCCTACGGTTACCGATCCTTACCTGTTATTATATACGTTCAAAAAGAGCGATGAACGCGTGCGACGAGAGGCATTAAATTTACTTCAGGTTCGATACTAGTATACCGCAATTAGCTACTGAAAATCGCTAATTAGCTATTAGTAATTAGCGCAATAGTAACCCTAACGAACCTCTTCCTTTGACTTTTAGTTTTGTAAAATTTTCTAAGTCTATATTGAATACCTTTTTCATTTTTATCTACATTTCATTTCACCTCAATTTCTACAGAGATAAATCTTAACGTATAAGCGTGCAATTTCTTTTGCGACAGGTTTTGCGGGGCATATAGCATGCCGTTTGTCAGTTAACCCTAAAATTGTAAATTTTCAATACAGTATAAGCTGATACCACAAAACCTAAACCTACTACTAGGTGGTAAAAATGTACGGTAACACTTGCCCAGATCTATTCGTGCGTGGGTCCTATTAGCCACTTTATTAGACGGCTGGTGTATTTTTACTGGGTGCCGTGCCAAAGCGACAGCCAGAAGGAGTTACGCTCGTGTTTTGACGGCTCATATTTTTATGAGTTTCGGGAGCGAGGCCAAATGGTCGGAGATGAAATTCTAAGTATAGAACTTGAACTCTATCCTGCGTCAGCAACTAACGTAGGAAGGTAGGTAGGTAGGTATGTAGTACATACTACATACATACATTGAGAAGAGAATAAGAAGGACTCGCAAGCCCTGGAAGAGGGCAATAACAAAGGATCCCGAGTATAGTGCAACTAACTTTTATTTTCAACGTAGAAAAGATACCTACCCGGTTTATCCTGCACGGTTACCTTATTCAATGAAAATATTATTTCATATCTCTCTAAACCCACCTTAAGGTTTTGTATATTTTTTTTACCTTAACGTATACCACAGGGAGACTTCTTATCCCCAAAACTATACTTTAACTCTTAGAAATTAGACTCTGCTTCTAGGTTGACGCTTTTACCTCAAATATTTAGTCGCTACTTTTCAATTGCTTCCATCGCATCGATCCTGTTTACATTATTCAACTAGCCCTCTTCCTTCAGGGTTTTAAAAGATTCATTTCACCGATCCCACATTTTCCTTGCAGCAGATTTAGCTGCAGTATAAAATACGTCGAAACTGTTCCAAAGGAACCGGTAAAAATTGGGACAACATATTTTAGTCATTTAATCCCTTACCAGGATCCCGGTAGTTCTCGACCACCGCTATAATGAAGACACGTAGAGATATATAACTCGCTGTAGAGGTACTCTTGCGGCTACGAACTCCCACGCGGATGGATCCTATGGTACATACGTACAGTATGGCTTGGCTATTGTTCTACGCGCCGAAACCGACGTTGTAAATTCATATAATGGTAGGAGATAATCAAACACTCCTTACGTAACTGCTAAAACAACGTATAGGAGATGAAAATTAGTTTATTTACATAACGAGACAGGAGGATAGAAAAATTTCTTCACCAAATTTGGGTCAGGTAAATCCGGATTGAAATTATCACCCATTACGTACACGTCGTTGGCATTATGGTTGTTCTTAAATTGATAAGTAGATGATAAGGACAATCAGCCATTAGGATAAAAAGAGATTTGTTAGTTAATAAATTCCTTTTTATTTTATTTTTCTTTTTTTTTTTCATTTTGCTTTATTTTATGTTGAACAGAAACGAATTTCGGTCTCATACTTTGATAGGAAATTCGTTCGTGGATATTCATTCATTGTGCGACGAAGCATTAATAGCGGCATAATTTAAATGGCAATTTGCATTTACGACTATATGAGAATATTGTTGGCTAGCCCTAAACCCTCAGAAATTGATAACCTTTTAAATACATTATATATTCATAAGAAGACAACGATAATTGAATAATTTGTAAACAACTGTAACGGGGGTAATACCTAAGTACATTCCTCAAAGATATGAAGGAATTTATTTAGATATATCTTTAGGTAAAGGTCTTGGATAGCCTTAATGACTACCAACCTCATTTATTATACGTTAATTGAAAATAGATGTGTATTCGTTATTAAGTGATGAGATTACGTCCGTAATTCTCGAATAAATTTATACCCAAGCTTTGCGGATTCAGGAAATAATTCGAAATCAGGAATACTTAATTTTGCTTTTTTTGAGTTTATAACGGATTATTTTTTCGATTATATTGTTCTGTTTGGTTCCTTCGCGTAATTAAATTGTCTTTCGTCTATTACAGACTCCGATTTTCGACTGAGTGTTGGAAGTAACGTGATAATCAAAAAGTTAAGAGTACTTAAATAAAATGAAAATGAAAAATAAGAGTGACAACCAACATTCATGTAGGTATACAGATATCTCAGCTCCTCCTTAGGTTGTCACAATAAATTTCCTGTATCAAGATGAGTTGCATTTTTTTTTTTTTTTTCAACCTTCGTCCACCGACGCAAAAGCTTATACGAGTTTATCGGTGGCCAAAGGAATGCACGTCTTCGTTTTAGCTTGCAGCTTATTGCGTGGGTGAGTTCGGGTGCGGATGCATAGTACCTTTCATCGAATGAAGGAAAGGTGTGTCGCAAGTAGGTATGTATTGTACTTATGTACCTATAACTAGTGACTGAAACGTGTAAATTAAAATGTTTTTTTTTTTCTTTTACTCTTTTTCTACATACACGACTATACAACTGAATGAATATGTTTAGTTGACGACCTGCGCAACTCTGTCTCTTACTACTTGAAATTATTTTTTTATTTTTTATTTTTTGTTAACAACTTCCTTTGACGTTCATATGGCGTTTATAAACCCGCAAGAAGACATGAGTATAACCCGCGTCAGCAAAAGGCCTTTCGTCTTTGAGTTTTTAACTCTCGTGTCACGAGGCGATAAAAAGATAAACTATTCGAATACTCTACGATAAGACGGTTGACTTACGCGATGTCAAACACGCTTAGAGTCCATTTATTTTTTATTTTTTATTTAGTTAGAAAGAGATACAAGTGAAAAAGATATTCGAAGATAGGTTAGCTCGAAAAGACGACAGTCAACAAGTAAATTCAAAACTTTTTACGCAATTTTTTACACCTATAATAACTATGAGGTGTAGGAGATAAAATTTTTGATTGCGGTGTAAAACAAGGTGTAATCGCTGTTTGAAATTCGTGTTTTGACACATCTGCAGAAAATTATTCATTGTATAAACTACACGGTTGGTTTGGTACGACCGATATTTCGATAGTCAATCAAATTTTGTAATCTCGAATAGCAATTAAACAGATCTACGAATGAGCTTAATATTAATTAAAATCAAAATATCTAAACAGCATATAGCTGACTGTCATGCGAATAATCATGATCTGATGAGAAGAAATGGATTAATTGATGTTATATACGTAAACAGTTTTGGTTTCAATGCTGATTGAAGTTTACTTCGTTAATTACTGGCACGTCGTTTGATACAGCCTTTTACAATATCTTCAATATGTATTTGGTAATTATATTTCATGTGGGAAAAAAATATCGAAAAAACTGTAAAGGAAAAAATTTGAATCTAAAAATTTCCAATTATTTCGAAACATATGTAATGCAGTAATTGCATGATATATCGTGTTGCTTTCCTCTGCTTTGGGTAATTATTATTATTACACTCTTTGTCAGCTGTGATATACCGTCGGAATTTTTTTAATTTTTTTTTTTTTTTTTTGTTTAATTAAAAAAATTTCTTTTTTTATCGAAGTAGAAACTGTATGTGATCGCTGTTGAGTTTGCGAAACACAATTATAATTGTTAACGTAACTGATAAATACGTCCGACGTACTGCAGCCTGCATTGACAATTCGCTGGAGCATCGCCAGCCTGCAGATACGAGCCAATTAATAGTCGACGATTCACGGTGGTTGCGAGAGGTTCGTGTAGTCAAGCATTAATGAAAATTATCGCTTTTAATGTGGGATAAAACAGCAAAGCTATTAGTCAACCGAAATCGTTAGGCAGGCGCTACTGTCAGCCGACCGCCAATATACGAGTTATTTGCAAATACAGAACAACGTAGGTACCTGCAGCAAATTCACCACAGAACCCCATCCATTCCGATGCGATCTAATTTGTGGAAAACGGTGATAAATAATTGATTTGGTGAAAACGAAAGTCAAAATCGATTCAAGTATCGAGTCTGATCGCATTAAATTTGTAGATACTTGTTTTAGCGATTTTTCATACCTTTTATAGGTACCCTGCTATTTCGAGAATAAAGAAACAAATAGGCTAAAATAGTTGCCAGTGAATCTTTCGCTTTTGTAAATAATTGTAAATTATAAAATGTCGATACTACGTGCTGGTCAGAGACAGTAAACTTATAAAATAAGAAATATTTAACTTTGTTTGTAACACGTTGTTTGTTCAAACTGTTCCATTCCCTTTTCTGCATATAACGTAACAGTTTATCGATCTTGTAAATGTGGGATGAAAAACCGTTCAGTTCTTTCCTTCTACTATCTACATTGCGCATAAATAAATCGTCTACATTGCAAGACGTTTTGCATTTTAAAACTCTCACCGGGTGTAAGTCGATCGATGACTGAATAAACGATCATAAGAAAATTAAAAAAAATTATCATGAATAAAATAAAGTCCATTGATCACTTCTTCAAATTTGTCTTCAGTTTTTAATTATTCATGTAATACCTGTAATTAATATTTATAGAATGAAAGTAAGGCAATAATATTTAAATTGAATCATCGTTGGATTATCACAAAAAACTTCAACCATCGTACGAAGAGGTAAAATCGTTGAGCATTAAATCGTCGAGAAGAAAAATTTCAGCCAATTCTTTGGTGTTCATCAAGTACCTACTTCTTTGCTAACAAGAAGAACGCGTGTATATCACTTGAAAGTAACACATCATCATCACTAATAGATTTACGACTAAGTCTGGACGGGCTGTGATGCTTTGAATACAAAACGGCATTGTATGGTATGGGTACACCTCCGGTGTAGAGACACACCACGCAGTATTTTACGGTGATGGTGATGGTGATGGATGAACTGCACTGCAACGCGCGGTTCTCAAGCGTCATTAACACCCCAGAATTCAGAAGTGGTTAAATAATGGAGTTGTACAAAAGGTTTAAATGCACTATCGAATAAAATGCAGTGGATCATCATCATCCAACTTGAGAATATATCCTCTTCCTACAACCCCTTTTTGTTTGATGAAATCTCAGAGCCCATTTCTCCTTCTATCAAACTACCAACCAACCAACCAATCAACCCACCAACAAACCGACGTAGGTATTACTAGCTAATGCCACTCGCCCGCAGGGAATCCCCCGATCACTCGTCAAAGTCTTCCTTACGCTAGCTCGTGCGCGACCCCAAACCCGATTCAAACTAACACAAATAATAATCTTCCAGGTTCCCACTTTGGACACAATCGAATCCTACAGTGGGCAGATATCCAAATATCGTAAGTGTCTCGAGAGCATATCCCCAGAGTTTTCAAATAAATCCTATCAAAGCTTCGGGTATTTACCATACGAAGCTGTAATCGATTCGAAGAAGAAATATTGGAACGGCTTCCATCGCCATTCGTCGTTCTGCAGAAATACTTCATTCGTCTTTTGTCACCGTAAACCTAAGGCGAAAGCCATCTTTTACGCCCACGTATAACCGTATGTAATCATTCCCTGCAAAGTTCACCTGCAGGGAGTAGGACGGAAATAATATAATGTCGTGTTCTTTTTTCGATCAAAATTTATGCTGATACATGTATTATGTGTAAATTTAACCTTATATACAGGTATACATAGTACACCTTACTACTTCGAGCTGTTGTTTAGCCACAGTTCAACACCGACGAGCATTATTCGGTAGAGCCGTTGGATCTGACGGCTTAATTAAGGGCGTGAGATGGGTGCAGCGACCCTTAGCCCCTTTCGAAGCTGACTGGACGGCCGCAATATCTCATCTCTTGCCAAAGGGGGTCCAAATATTTATAGAGTTTGTGGTTCAAGCTATAATTCGAACCTCTGACGGCGTCAAACGTTTAGTCTGTAATTCAAGTCAAACTTAGCATAATTTTTCTATGTATTCGAGTTTAGAAACGACTGAAAGAAGGGCGATTAGATGATAAATTTAATTTTTTTTGAGGTTCCCTTTTTTTTTATTTCTTTTTCATTTTATAGATACGTACGTGCAACGATACTCGTAAGATTGTGGGCTAACGCTTATTATATAATCGACATCGATATCGAATCAATTCGTGGTAAAAATCTTCTTAATCCGATCGGACAAGTGACTTAACAATCTTCATAGCCACATCGGTGTCCATACTTTGATCAGGTGTAACGGGTTTAATTAGCGATGAAGGCTGATAGGAAACGATATTGATCAGGAACGGTCAATTTAACTGAATGATGCAAAAAGTCAATTTTATACCTGCGTGACTGTGGTGAACGCGGTAGATCGATGAGATAATAATTCTGTGAGAATCGGTTTTAAAATAATCTGAAACAGTGGTGCATTATCGGGAATATTATATATAAAATATAAGGTAAAGGAACTAGGTTGAAGTTCAGAATTTTAACATTTCAAAAAAAAAAAAAAATTGGAATTCGTCTCTAATGAATTCGTAATTTTTACCGTTAAACAGCCTTAAAAATTCGTAACTTTATCCCGGGTTTAAATGTAAAAGATATTTTTGAAAAATTGTTAACCACAAATCTTATAACAGACGATTTATACAGGTGCAGTATAAATCGAGATGAAATTCACTTAGTAAAAAAAAAAAGACTAAAATATATTATTATATACAACGCACGAGTCGTCGCCTAGACTTACAAGGCTACGATTATCGATCTGAGTGATTTACGAGCGGTTTGGGATGCAAATTTTCATGGTAACGTCAACTTAACGACGCATAATTAGAAGCCGGTACGACGCCACTTTTCTCATCGTCAGTTGAGGGCAGAAGCGACGCTCTGCGTCTAGACGATTCAAGGCGCCGCATCTGCGCCCGCTCCGTACCGGAATCACCCTGTATATTCTATATGTACGCACCTCGGTCGTCGACCAACTTCGTAAAATATTTTATCATCGCGTCTGTCTGACCCTTATAATCCAACTCAAGCGTGAAATCCTTATAATATAAAATACACTCATATGCTACTATCAGAAGATAATAGTTACCATATACATATGTACGTACATACATACATATAGTTATATGCTGTAATATTAAAGAAAATTACTTCGGACAGGCAAATCGCGAGATCTTTCGGGGAGGAAAAATAAAAGAAAAAAAAAAAACAATTTTTATAATTATTTAGGACACGCGAGGTGTCGGCTAGCTTTAATATACTTTTGCAGCACTCTGAGATTTTGTACATAGAGAGTGCTATACAGTATAAAAGTACCTACCCTATAGCTGTCTGGATTAATCGACGATGTTAAAATAACAATTCAACCACCTTTAGTTGTATGGCGTGCAGTCAGCTGTTTTACTCATGTTTTTGTCAAAGGGGTGGATCGAAACTGTATACCTTATACCTACGTTGTTTCTAAGACTTGTATAGAATTTGGGGAGTTTTGGTCGGGCTTGTTGGATGCGTGCAAAAAAATTCGGAAGGGGTCGTGTCTCGTACGTATAACGCAGTTGGTACACGCCATTCTCTATCCATCCACAGCTTGTATGTATGTATACCTATTCTACCTCTTGACGGTATTGGTAAACGTAAATTCTCTACGACAAGGAGTTGATACTTACTCAAAATGATTAATTAGCAAGTTTAATTAATTACAAAGTCACCCACTGTCGCTTTAACTCCGTCAAACAATAATTTTCCCTTTACCAAGCCTAACTCCTCACCCGAAGATACTAAGCTACTATAGTTCGTACTTACCTCGTATTATATTCGTAATATTGCAATAAACGGAGCTTCTTAGCATCTTTATTGCGATAATCCTGAAAAAAAAAAGAAAAGAAAAGTCTAAAACACTCGGAACGTCAAGTCATAAAAGCACAACACGCCGTCCTAAGTGCTAAGAGAAACTACTGACGTCATGAAAACCACCTTGGTCTATACCAAATCTGTAAAGATACTCTTCGCACATGTCTTGCAAATTTTTACATTTATGAAAGCAAACGCATATTTAGATCTGGAATCATTAGAATTCTTCCAAAAATAAGATAAGTCTTTACGAATTACGAACGGTTAAAAAAGGGATCGCGAGTTCGTTTCGTGTAGTTTGAATATCACACGTGTCAAAGGTTGAGTTAAATTTTACGTTAAAGGTGATCTGTGGTCAGCAGAAAATCTCTTCATAGTTTCCCCATAGGTATAACCCTCAGCAGCTACGTTGAAAGCCATAAATCTTACTCGAAGCTTTCCGTGTTTAACACTTTTTGTTTGTCTCTGTAGTAATTTCAGCCGATGGTAGTAGGTACAAATTATCACCCTACGCAGGTGCAAAGAGAATCAATGAAGCATGGTGGCGCGAGGCGGTTGTTTTGTTTTTCAATTCTCACGAGCATAGCACGCATGCTAAACGATGTCTTGTAAATCAACTTCCAACACAACCTGGGTATGCTTTCGAATAAAGCAAATCCAATACTCTGGGCCACCTGCAATCGGTTCGTCGAGGTTATGCAAACGATGGTTAAAGGTGTAAAGTCGTTTTCAAACGCTGAGACATTCGGAGCAATAAAAACCAAAAATCCTCATCGAATCGTACCTACAAAAAAAAAAAAAAAAAAATGTGGTCAGCGTTTTGAGGGCTATATCAATTTTTTACGAATCATTTCTCACTAGAAACCAAAAATTTTCATCTTTCATTCGTAATGAAAATTTGTCAAATTGAAATATAGGGTTTTTAGGTAAATGAGTCTGCTGCGTGACTTTCTGCATTTTGTAACAAGTCGAAACTGAAACTATATACCCTTGACTTATAAATATTAAATTGAGTATAAAAAAAAACAAAAGACCTTTTTATCAGGATCTTGCAGGAAAGATATATTTATTAACCGGAAACTCTAAAAGGTACACTTGAACAAACCAATTTGTTTCCAAAATTCAGATTTATTTCTCTACTTATTTAATTTCAAAGAAGAAAGAGTATGCAAAAAGACAACATCTAGTGGTTATTTGTTAGTCAACGTTTAACTTAACACCCCTTCGGAATTGAGAACCACTGAGAATGTTTGCCTCAAGGCAGCATTAGTTATACATGAGACTGGACTCTGGTCAGCGATGCTTGCCGCGCACCCACACGACGAGAGAGCGAGAGAGAAAGAGAGAGAGAGAGAGAGAGAGAGAGACAGGTTCATCTCAAAAGGACCGGGTGCGCCTGGTGCTCGTCTGCACCAGGTAGGTAACCTCGTTGGCTCCTCGTTGACGACGAGGGAGAAATTGCGTCACGATTAACACCCTCTATGTATGCTAAACTCGATACGCTCCCCCGATCCTGAATCTTGAAGGCTTTAGACAGTCGTCTGATGTTCGTTGATGCCCAAAATCGAAGATCATTTAAATTTAAAGGTTTGCGGATGTGTCAGACTCAAGTCTCCAAAGACTCTTCAAAACCAGATAATCATTACCTGGGTTCATGATAAGAAGCTATAAAAATTTATTTACTACTTAAGAAAAAATTTCGTAATCCAAATTTTTAATGCAAAACACGGGGGAAGTAATTTTCGAAATAATATCTTCGGGTTCATATCCTCGTAGTTATTTTCGACAGCATGTAAGCCTTTGAACTTAGAAGGTGGATATGTCACAGTGATTTATGACGCGCTAAAATTATTAGTTATCTTCGCTATTTCTAATGGTATACATGGCACAACATTTGAGGGAATTTATGACACCATATAGAACGTCTTTTGAACACCTCACGTCTTCGATTTATTCTCGTTTGTTTTCACACCCGTGATAATTCTTTTAAGTATCGGTTGCGGCCGATCGTTGACGGATTTATAGAGAGAATCGTGAGATTAAGTGGCGTTGGTCCATCGTAACAGACTATATCGACGACGAAGGTATGCATACCTATAAAACAGAAAAATAAAAGGATTTGCTTTGGTTCTCCTTTGCTCTCATATCGCAAACAAATAAACACACAAGTACAATTCTCGCACACATATTCAAATCCATACTTATGGGAGAATTCTCTTCGTAAAGACTTAACCGATAATACTATACACGATACGGTATATTTGCTAAGAAATGGTTTCCTATCTGAACTCACATGGATGCTAATGTAGACATGGATCGTATTTGCTGACCGTCGCGACGTAATGACGTCATAACAATATACGCGTTTCGTCAGTAAATTGTTTCATCGATCGTTGAGTATGAAAGTAACGTTTGAACCTCGCCTCGTTTACTTTTGTTATTTGAATCTCATACCTAGTGAACCTTTGGCCTTATTGTCTAAGACCTTCATGACTTCCATTAGGTAGTTCTATATCGAATCAAATATATGTTGCATGAAATTTTTTAGATTGTGTCAGCTCTTGCAGGCTGATTTATGTTACGATTATATTATAATGTATGTATGTACAAGTTTGTCAGCTATTATTCATTATTGCGTGCCTCAGTAAATGTAATAGATGAATCTGATGTGTTGAAATAGCGAAAAACATGTATGTACTATATCTACAGTATGAGTTGAGAGGAAATAGCAATTTTGGTGTAAAAATTTTCATTAAAATTCAATTTTGTCACGACTGTTTGTTACGTCACAAAGCCACTTTCAAGAGAAGCCGAAATATTTTTATTATATCGTTGGTTTATTGAATACGACAAGTTGAGCATGCCTCATGCCTCATACCTCGGTAAAAATTGCTGTCACTTCTCCCTCGTTTGTGATTTAATACTCTTTCAGTTCCGTTTAGATTTAAATCTGTTTTCCTGTGAAAAGGCTTATTTTTTTATTTTTTTATTTTTTTATCAATCCTTAACACGTGCTAAGCTTATACATTCATTATTTTCAGTTTGCCTTTTTAGCTACGATTAAATCTTGAAGAAAATTTTCATTTTTAATCCTGAATACACCCGGAAGGAACAATAACAGGCCTCAATACTTACGGACTTTTTAATTCTATAACCTCAAACTGTATACACGTAATTCACCATAAGCATCAGCTTGAAATAACTTACGTCAAATATTAATACATATAAACTAGAATGAATTAATTAAGTCACAACGAGTACAGCCAGCCAGATGGCCTCGATGTCTATATTAAACAATCCATACAACGCACGTTTGGTAAATAACTTTTAAACATCCGTCAATCATTGTTAAGTCACTTAAATGTTTGTTAACGTATGCAAATACGATTTATTAAATAAACTATAATATTTCTTAAATATAAGAATATAAGTAGAATAACGTCCTGAAATAAGATATTTGTGTATTATGTATCCTAGTTACCAGATTTCTCTAAAATCTATCGAATTTTTACATCCTGAACACATCATCTACCCTGCTTAAGATTTCATTATCATAAGACGTATGTGTGGTTGAAATTTTTCGAAAAGCTTTAAGGTGGATGTATTGTGTATAATATACTTGCAATATCTTCGACTATATATAAGTATATATATATATATTTTATACACGAGGTGAATTTAGCACTCTACAGCAATATCGAGACTGCGGACAGTCGAGTGGCTGACCCAATATAAGAGAGAAAGAGGAGTACATAGGTACACGAGACACGAAATCCATGATATGTATATGTGTGTAGGTGTGCCATATACCTACTATGATTGGATAGAAACGTACTTTACTGACTGAGCGCGAGTGCGAAATGAAAAGAGCTTTAATAAAAGGATCGCGGTGACCCGATGCCTCGTCGTTTGCGCTCCTTTATCTTTTCCAACGCCTCCACTTTTCTGGCTCAACGCTTTCGTTTCGTTCTATAGGTATAGTCAAGTAGCTATAGTTACGAAAAAGTCAGGTTATATATTTTTTGAATCATTTAAGCTGTTATTTTTAACAAAAATTTCACGAATTAAAGGGTTCTAGAAATGCCCGTTTAACATTTCTCCGGTTTAGCTACCTGACAAAAATTAGATCCCAACTACGCGGTTCGTTTTTAATTAAATCTCTGACGCACCGGGCTACGTTGACTTGTCGACGGTTTTGACAGACACTCCGAGAGTTGCAACAACGGATGGGGCAACGGGTGGTCCGGGGAATCGACGAGCCGTAATAAAATACGAACAAAATTATTTATGGCAATTAGGTATTAGAGAGAATATTCATTCGCAATTATAATTTTGAAATTATTGAACCGTATAGTTTAATTAATAATTTTTTAGTCACAGACGATTTTTTTTGTTTCTTTTTTCTTGGGATGTATTTTTTTTTTTTCCTTTTTTTTCTTTTTTGATAACTGCAGTGACACGTGTGTTTGTTCTAAATTGGTAAAATTTCTATAATTAGAATCTCATTAAAATTTAGATCACAGCTTCGAAACTCCGATAACATTATTCGAATTCTCACGTAACTCGTTGAGCATTTAGACGCGTGAGCTTTCCGTCTGTCGAATGAACTTCCACCTATCTACCGTACCGTATACCGCACGTATACCTACCTTTGAAGCCCTTCAGCTGTAGGAAATAATTCGTCGCGTATTCGTTAGAACATTTTTCAGCAGACCTCCTCGTCTGACGCAGTCCTATATACCCTACCTCTACCGCACATTCTCCGCCGACGCCGACTCTCGACCGTCGACGCCCGCGTCTCTACTGTGCAACGAAATTAAATTTCAAACGACTTGACAGCTGGTTGACATCTCCACGCGCAACCGAGTGTGACAAAAATATCTAAATACCCTTGTTAATTGGATTTCAATCTCTATCCAACAGAATTAACAATTTTAACCGACTACGATGTCGTGTGACAATCAAAAACGTCTTCAAAAACTCTCGAGATGATGAGATCTTTTTTAGAATTATTATACATGATCATTTTTGGACGATTGTTAATTTCGATGAACGTGGACCATCTGCGATAGTGGCTGGCATTGAATGTCCCATTGGAATGAGCGACGAATCATCGAGCCGTGTGAATTGCCTAGAGATTTTTTCACCTATTCTGGACACACATGTTTGTTCGTGTACGAAATTTCTAAAAAGCACTCAAACGTATACCTTTGACCATATAGCTGGTGCTGGTGCTGCTGATGCTTTTTGGAGGGTTTTAATTTAAGCCGAGAATTTCCATCACCGTTCTGGTCTTTTGACTGCTTATACACGTTACACAATACACCACGGGTACACAACTCATACGAGTTCAAGTTCCACGACCGCAGAGTTCAAATTCCAAGCGTGACCAGAGGCTCTCGTATGTACCGTGACGAACGTTACGTGCGGTAAAATAAAACAAATAACCTTAACTTTTGTTTGACTTATGCAGTTAACGATCCCATATTATCAAACGTCCTTGAACCTCACTAATTTGGTCATACATTAAGACGGAAAACCAACATCTTACTTATTATTACCCATAATTAACTTAACTCAACTTAACTTTTTTTTTGTTCTGCTTTTCTTTTTCAGGTAAGTACCTACTCATCTTATACGAAACTACGTGTCATTTTGACTGGCAGTATGGTAAGTGCCTAAAATTACTTGATTTATAGTCCCTATGACTAACAACCATTCCATTAAATATTTTTTTGCGTTCAGTATAAGAGGAATGGTGTACTACAAATTACCGAAGGCTGTATAAGCAGTACTTGTATTCGAGAAACTGTTACCGAGATAAGCGTAACTACGTTTGTTTGTATCCTGACGCGTATCAGCACGGTTGCATAAATTGAACTCTAAGTTAACAGTTGGGTTTTAACAAATGCTCTATTTTCTCAGTGAAAAAGCTATTCACTATATACCAGCCACCTCCTCCTCGGTCTATGTCGTATTGTGAAGAAACAATTGCATTGTTTCTGGCTAATGTACAAACGCCACTTCTATTAGTGCTACGGGTAGGTACGGTGTACTTTTTTACTCGTCTACTTCTACACGTTCGTCCTTCAGTCCCTTATAATACCAGATATATGTACGATGTTACAGTCTGCGTAGCTTTTACCAGTATCGAAAGAATTACATCAGTTATATTTACCTCTGGGGACCTTTTAGCAAATTTAAATCCTACGATCGTTACACGAAACACAAAGTCTTTGATGTCTTCGGCTAATTATGTTGCAGAAGACTGTGTCATTTGAGAATATGAATGGGATCGAGTGAACGTCGAAGTTCCGAATTTTTAAAGATCCGAACGGTTGAAATTAGGAATCAAATTTAAAAGATTTAGAATTTTTGGATATTTTAAAGTTCAGAATATTAACATTCGAGGAAATCGGAATGCAGAGAGTTCGAAACTTGGAAAGTCCAAAACTCCAGTCCAAGAATCCGAAGATTTAACAAAGGGGCATGACAATCCGTGCGTGAATTTCAAGCTTTTGGAATTTTGAATCTTTCGTGGTTTTTGATTTGAAGTTTTTTAAATCGAGTTTGCAGACTTTTGGAGAAATAAACTTTTCAAAAACTGTGTATCGGTGATATTGAAATTCAGAATTTTGACTCAATAATTTAGCTACCCAAACCGAACGTTCCTAAACAAGTTGGAGCTTTCTTGCTGCACATCATATCTGTAAATTCTGAAACGTCACGTAACTCTAAGTGAAAAATTCTCCAAAAGAATATGCAGAGTTATGAATTAGAAATGGAGAGGAAGAAGATGAAAATTGAACAACAACAATGGATCCATCTTTTTTCTTTTTTTTTTTATACATAATAATTGAAGGTATATAGACGTATTTCCGTTTCCACTTGAGAACGTCACACTTTTTGATAGTCGTTGGCGCCCAGGTTCAGTAACGTTACTATCGTCATTGAACATGGATATTGCAGTTGAACTTTTATAGTAGTCTTCTTCGTATGAGAGACTCGCTAAGCCAGCGGCTATCGGTGCCTGGTGCCTCGGCTTATAGCACTTGAACGCTCGTGGCTGAACAAACAGAAGTAATAGCAGAGAAGAGTGAATATACGTAGACGAATAAACTGGAGGGAAACGTAGTAGGTATGAGGATAAAACAAAAAAGAAAAAAAATATAGATAAAGAGAGGAAAACTCTATGATATTGTTTACCATCTAGAAATGCCATGATGCTGGTACACACATACCTACCTACCCGGACCCTTTGTTTGACTTGAAAACTCGACTATCTTGCACATATCCATAACGTACGAGTACCTACATGCAGATATATTGACGGGGTCGTTGCATCGTGTCGAGAAGCTAATTTTTCACACTACAATATCGCTCTTGGAGTAAAAATACCTGATATGAATAAAAAGATGAAGAAATAAAAAAATGGGATGAAGCTCTACGTGTGTAAGTAGAAAATTGCAAAAAGTTAAAGTTAAGGATATTATTATTCTATTGCTGATATACAAAGAAAGTTTCAGCAGAGTTTCCACAGATCATTAATTATCGAATAATATATTTATATTTTAAACGTTAAGAATATATTTTTTATGACAATTTTTACAGCATGAGGTATCACGTTTGTTACGTCTAGTCGAAGTAAAAGTGAGGAAAAACTGTTGTAAAGTTTAGCTTACGTCGTGGGTGGTGAGTAGGTGGTGTACGAGAAGTGTAATATATCTTTCGTGGCCAGTAATATACAGGCGATTTAAAGTTATATGTTTAAACCTTACCTACACCTATATCTATAAAATATATATACCAATATAACCACAGTATAGAAAGTTGTTGGTTAAAATTTTGAAGAAGGCAAAACGCGTAGATTTGTAACTTCCTATCGTTACTTTAACGGTTAAACTAGTCGGAAATAAACCGTACAAAAGAAACCGTCATCCGCCTACGATCGCTGGGTGATAAAATTTAGTCAATAAGTTTCAATGAACATACTCACTGTCTCGTAGTATCATCACATATACATTCTTTTCTTCGTATGCAGCTATCCCGAATCTCATTCATTATCATCCTGAATTCGTCTACTTTGATACAAAAATGTGACAAAAAATTTGTGCGATAAGAACAGAGTAGGTAAAAAATTGAAAGAAATGAAAAGCTTTTGTAAATTTTTTTGGTAAATCGTAACATATTTTCGATAAAGATTTCCGAAAATCTAAAGACAACAACAATGGGAAATGCAGTCCTATTCCGAAACAGAGAAAACATTGATTTAGTTGAGGGTAAAGGGTGCACATGATACACAAGAAACCAATATACTCATTCACGGCTTCATAGGAGAGCTTATTCCAATCCATGCTGTCCAAACAGAAAAGGTTTTCTGTTATATGGAACGAGGTATGGATTCGAATACTCAGTCAGTGTCCAGGGCTTAAATAAAGGGGAGTTCGTCCTGGCTAAACGATTGTCTATATAGATACGACGAGTTTACTTCTTGATGAGGAGAGTCTGTCAGTCTCCGTTATTGTGATAGCCATTCGCGTAAATATTAGATTAAAGGGTCTTTGTTCCAATTGTCTATTTTCTGACGTGTATTTGGCACTGGCATGAGTCTTTACGCCTGCTGTGTGCTTGCTGTGTTTGTACTGAATCTCGAATTCATCGGTTTATCGATACGGATTTGAGCCTCTTATCTTTTGCCTGCACTTAACAATTTTCTAAACTCGCTATGATTTTTGAAAAAATGAATAAATACTCGACTATGGATCGTTATCATACACCCTCGAGTTGTGATCGTTGGTGATAAAATTATTTCTGACAGAAAATACAAAAATATATCAACCCTCGACTGCACGCTGCGAACTTCTACCCTATCGTGACGCGAGTCACGCGATGAATTATTTTACGAACAAACACCGTTATTAGCTGCATTTAAAATGAAGTGAAATTATTACCGTGAATAATTGTACTTTAAAGAGAATCCTTTTCAAAGAGTGGGATCAATCCGCTTCGTTTTCGACATGACATTGAATTTTTGCAAAAACAAAAATAATGAAACTTTTTGTATATTAAGATAAGAATGTATCCTCTCAGGAATGACCTTTACCACGCAGACCTCAATCCAGTGGAAGATATTCGTAAGTAAAAAAATGTTCAAGAGTAGTGTGGCTGTCTACTGCCAAGTCGAAGTCGAATTCCGATCTCTATCTGTACCTGTACCTTGTATACGTACCTACGTTCTTGCCTTGTACGAGAATCATAAACGCCATACTCTACAGTTCGTTCCAGCACCTGTGTCTGGCATATAGACTGCACAGACATAATATAAATATCATTTTTTCTACGTATTATAAAATTTTGATTTTTTATATTCACAGTGTATAAAAATGACCATTTTTCAGATAGGGATGTACACGGAATGTTTTTTTTTTTTTTTTTTCACAATTTAGTTCGCGATATTACGAAATTTTTAAATTAAGGATAATTATTCAATTGCCATAACTACCAACCATTTCAAAAATTAATCTTCATTACAATTACAGAAACGGTCGTTCCAACTCACCCAATCAGCAACTTGGCGATAAAAATTGTTACGCTTTAACGGACGTGGCTATTCAATTCTGGACGTCTTGTGTTATATGTATACGCGTTGATGTTTTATTCCCTGTGCCAAGATTTCTACCCGTTCTCAAACTCTCTTGCTTCTTTATCCGTCTGTCTAGGAGTCTGTGTTTTTCTATTTTCGATCATATTTTTCTATTTCTCTTTCCTATTCTATAGATCACGGCCTTTGCCACGCTCTCCCGTTTCGAGACTCGATATTGTCTAGCTTCCTGTCTTGAAATAATATGAACTCGCAAATCCACGTATGTATGTACGATACGTGATTATTATTTTTTGGAGAAGTTATAATGCCATTTTTATTTATTTATTATATATTCGTATATGTATAATAAATGTGGTTTTCATATTTGACGTTGATATCTGGATTTTGGGTGATGCTATATCCGCCGAAATTTTTTCGAATTAAAGTAAAACTCGTTTGTCGCGTTTCCAACGTCGAAAACGAATTAGCGATAGCGACGCAACTTTGTCGTTAAACCTCGTAAGGAATGACAATGAATTACGAAAACTTGATACGGCAGGAAAATGACACGATTTCGTACTTAGCAGCGACGAGTTTGATAACGACAATTACCTTGTAGCCTCGGGGTATCACGGGAGCCGGTGACGGGGGGGTCGAGGAATTTTTGTTCCCCAATTACCAGCTCCGCTATCTCGCGTATAAGGTATAAAAATTTTAACTTCCTTTTCGCGGTATTGTCACGAAATACGGGGGTGCGCCGCCGTCGCGTCGTCGTTCCACGTCCGTGGCGCCTGGCAATTCGAATAATAAATTAGGGTTTGATCGTTGAAATTTTTTAATGCCAATAAATTTCGATTCCTTATTCGCGTGTGATTTTTCTTACTCTCAAATTCTTTTATTCCCATGGATTCTTCTCGTTCTCTTTTATTTTCTTTTCTCTATTTCTTAAGTCGTATTCTTTTTCTTTTCATTTACTTTCTCTTTTTATCGCTTTTCGCTTCTCCACGCTCCGTTGGTTCCCGCGATTCTACTGCACCGAAAGCAAATTCACGTATTTCACTTTTATTTCCGTCTCAGAGTTCCTTCGTCGAATACCTCTGCCCGAACCTTCTCGCAGCTATTTCGTTGAAATATGAATTTGTTTGCTCCGAGAGAGAAATTCTCCCTTGCCACATGCATACCTACTACCTCCTACCAGCAGCTACCCCCTTCTTCTCTCTTTTATCCCCCCCTTCCCCCCTTCCTTATTCCACCACCCGTACAATGAATTGACAGGCACTATGTACCCCTAGTCATCGCCATACTTCACTCACAATGGCACTTTATATTTTTCAATATTCCCTTTGAATCTTTAAATCTGAAACATACGAGGGCAGTGAATATACTTTCGTTTGCTCACTCTTTCATCCCTCTCTTCTTTCCCTACTGTATGGCTATCATTTCAGTGAATCAAAGTCGCTGATGGACTAGTCAAACTCGCGTATCCCTAACATTGAATAAAATATCACATATTGCGATATATTTCTATACGAAAAAGTAGGGTCAGAGAAAAATAGTTATTCTTATACGTGTACTTGTTGCTCAAGAATCGGAGGACCCCACGATTTATGAAATAGTTCCTTCTCCCAAAAAAGATCCAATAGTAAAAAGAAATAGAAAACGTTAATGATACATGGTCATACATCAAGAAGTGTTATCATTAGCTTTCAGAGTTCAGAAGTGAATTAGCGATCCTAAAAAGACGATGAGCTTACTCTAACACCGAAGTTTGAATGTGCTTTAGAATTCAGCAAACCGTATGACTCAGAAAAAAAGAACGACAACTGCAATGCTGTCGGTGTTAATAATTGGAATAAAATCCGGTATTGAACCAACAGCAATTGGTAAAAGATCGCTCGGTAGAAAATTTGAGTGGATTTAAAAAAAAAAATAAATAAATAAAATAAAATAAAATAATAAAGGAAACGGGTTCACCGTGTCGTGACATACCAACCTACAGAGGACGGGATATGAATTATAAAAACTGTTTTCCGGAAAAAGCGACCGTTTCAAGCTCCGACGAGAAAAAAAAAATATATATATATATATACATATATTTAGTAAAAGAAAGAGAGAGAGAGAGAGAGAGGAAGAAAAAAAAAACGGCTTCCGGTCGGTACGAGAACCACGGTGGCTGCTGTGGCCTGCAATTTATTTATTAAGTCAACACCGCAGTCCAGTAACCGGTGAAAGAGCCACGCTTGGTATCCCACGCGTGAAATATTAACCGAGTAAACTTTTACGTGCAATAATTGAAGCTCTCGCTATTTTCATTGTTCCTTTTACCCCCCTCCACCCACCCTCAATCAAAATTTTAACAACGGACCAAGCTTCATGACCCCCCCCCGCCACCCAGAAAAATATCTCATCTGTATGTTATACATGTATATTATATACTATATTATTCCCATTTACAAATTGCAAACATTTCGTGGCAAAGAAGCATCATTGTGTGTGTGTGTTGCCTGATGTATCACATAAATGTGACAAGTACATGAATCGCTATTGCACACGCGTCTATATAAACCGTTATACAATAGAGGGTGACTATAGTAATAAGGATTAGGGGTAACCGCGCCTAGTTTCAATTGTTCAATTCCATTTTATATTTCATTTAAAAAAAAAAAAAAATAAAATTTTTTTTTTTATCCCTTCCATTTTCCTGCAGTTTATTCTCTAGTCGGGGTTTGTATCCCGTTGTGTTATATCGACTCGTCTCAACTCGGCTTCCCGTAGAGTTATTCAACCCTTGTTTTTTACTTGTGGTAACGTAAGCTCCTGCAATGCGTTTAACCAAATCAGGGCTAACCCATGATTAAAAGTGCACTGTACGGAATCGCGTATGAACAATGTAAGGGAATAAACGAGAATGAGAAGGTACAAATAGGCTATTATATAGTTTTAAAGTAATTATACTCTCGATGCCGCAGCGAATACGAGAGGATTTCAACCTGTTGTTGCATACAATTGTTATAAAGGAGAATAGGAATTGACTGGAGTTTCGAGAGAGTATAAAAAAGAAAAAAATCCGAAAAGCCTGACCGAGTTTTTCATAAAATTTGGTGCAAAGGTGACCACCATCCGGCTGGGATAGATAGTAGCAAATTTCAGCAGCAAGTATTAGCATAATATTGGATAGGAAATGTATAGTTATACGAAAGTAGGGACGTGCTACCCTGGGGAGGTGCGACAACGGGAATGTAGAACTTGGGAATTCTTGTACGGAAACGGACCGATAATGCATAAAAGATAAGAATGGGATAGTACTCGAAAACAACAGCTTAAACTTATTCCCCATTTCTATTCTTTGGACGGACCCTTTTTCCGCACATTTCGATTTTCCTTGTCCCAATCGTTAGCTAAATGCTTTTCTCTTTCTATTTTATTATCCATCCATCTATCCATCCATCCATCGGTTTCTTTGTTTCACTGTTTCCCACGTTCTGTAAGAAAGTGTCCGTATAAAACTACGCTTCGTCATTCGAAAGTTATTACGAAGAATTATTGAAAGTTTTAAGTTCCCAGTTCCCAGTTTCCAGTTTCAAGTTCCAACTTTAAAGGCTCAAGCTCCGGGCTATGTTCAGGGCCTCTTCGCGTTTACCCCGCTTTACGAATAGTCAAATGAATGGGATTTTAATGGACGGTAGGTAACCTGTTTACGACCAAAGTTTCTTTAATTAATTACTAGAAAATGTTGATAATTAGTAACCTTGTTGAGTAAACGAAAAGTTTTAATTATCAACATCGTTTGATTAACTATAGTAGACGTTCATTCAACAATGAGATTAAACCGTCGGTAATATTTTATACACGAGTAGTACACGCAGCTAAATATAAAATATGATCAATTGAATCTAACATATACACACATAAATATTGACACAAATTTTTATTGATCCATGATCAAAATCCACCCTTTGTACTCCACGCCCTTAGGGTTTTATTGTGATGGAAACCGGCTTCGTACAATGCGTTAATCTCTGATGGCGGCGGATAATGAACTATAAAAGAAATAATAATCTCTAAAGGAACAGCACCAGTCTGGCCACTTATCGCTCGCTGACTGCCAGTCAATTGTCCCTTCTTCAAGTCTCGTCCAAGAGCTAAGTAAAAAGAACCAAAAAGAACCGATAACATCACGCGTACGTCAGTCAGTCGAGAGACTCAACACGCGCCAATCAACTAATGTAAATTAAATTAACGTAATGCAAAGGCATAAACGACGTATTTTTTTTTTTTTTTTTTTTTTATTACAAAAGATGGATCACATCGACACAAAATCTTCCTCACTCTCTCTCTCTCTATCTCTATTTTTTTTCTCTCTCGTATCTACCTGTGTATAATATAATGGTCTTAAAATCGTTGCATAAACTTGATCGAATCTACACTCATGACATAGGTTTCGGGGGTTATGCTGTATAATGTGTACGAAACCCCGTAAAGTTCTCCTCCGTGTAATCAGGGGAATAGAGATAAACGTTCACCGATAAGATCTGCAGTTGAAGTTGGCTCGATTGCCACAGCCTGATTTTCAACTGGTTTAGCTAGTTCAGTTCAGCTGTTTCAGCTGGTTCAGCTGGTTCAATTTCAGCAGATCTACGAACCAATTGTAATACATTCTGTCCCATTAGCGATATCAGCTTGGCTTTCTACCCACCGAAACAGATCTAAATTCCTCTCGTCGCTTCAGTTTCCTATTCCTATACCTATACCCTTAGATATATATTTCCTCCTCGCCAATTCAACATCCCGGTATTTAGATGGCTGCTGTTAAATTATGCAACAAGTCGCGCGCGTATACGCAGATATCTTGCAATATTCGTGCTAGTGTAATTATAGTTGCTTTGACTTTGGAAATTCTGGATTAAAATTAATTAATACAAGATCTCTAGTCTCGTGTTCTGATTCAATTCCATCTCATCCGTACACATAGCTATACATACATACATATATATATATATATATATATATATATATATATATATATATATATATATATATATATATATATATATATATATATATATATATGTTATATATACATATTTACAATATCCGTTTGACAATTCATTGACAAAATTAAAAGAATCGAAACATGATACGATGAAATCGAAGGGTTTTTAACAAATCAATCTAACTCATTAAAACACGTGCACACATCAGCTAGACAGAGTAAAAGTTCATTCGGGCGAATTAGGTACTAGCGTGTTAATCAACTACATATAAAGCCGGGCAACCGATGAACCGTGACGTCATTAGCCGGAAATAATTAAACGCCATTGTCACGTTCCCAAAGCTGCAATAGCAGCTACAGAAACAGGAAAAACAATAAATTGCCTCTCGCTTCGCAATATGCATGTCTACCTTGTGTTACACATACAACCTACAACCACATGCACACACATACACACACTTACCTTCATCCAGTGGATACTCCTCTGTTCTCATTGTTAAAATCTTTTAGAACGGACGAGATTGGTCTCTCTCTCTCTCTCTCTCTCTCTCTCTCTCTCTCTCTCGTTCTCTCTTTCACTCTCTATTTTCCTCTTTCGCTCGCGTATCGGAAGTTTGTTTCCCACTTATTAGGTTGCATGTTGGGAATGCTAAATCCAAACACAGGATCGACCGCACGTGTTCTAGGACACCGCCCGAAGAGATGGTGCCCGAAGAAAGGAGGTGGGGTGCAGCTGAAGGGTGGACCAGGGTGGTTCATCTGCATACAAACAAGCTCACTCTAGGCCCGATGGAGCCCTCGGGTTTGAGTGCAACGTTGCAGCATCCCTACATCCGTCGACCTATGCTCTATAGAGATCCACTCGTGCGCGCACCGCTAACTCTTTGGTCCAACATGAGAACCCATCATCGACTACTCGTTCCAACTGTCCATCCATCCATCCATCCATCCATTCGCATGCTAGTTCATTCTACCAACAACGAAACTCGGAGATACAAGAATTATCCTTGTTTTATTAAAATTCTAGTCATTTTGTTGATATATAGGTTTGGGGTTTACTAAGTTTCAAATATTCATGTAATTGATTCAAGTATTCAATACCAACTAATTGTTTCGGCTTGTCGGAAATTACGTCAGCTATTATTCCTACTCTATTTGTATAGATACGATTCTGTATTAGATCATTGATTTCATTTATTATACCGCACGGCTAGACTAGCAATGATTTCCAGAAATTCAATTATAATTATATTATTGTCACCTGTCAATGAGTCAATATCGAAGTAAAATCTTCAATAATTGAAATTGACCATGTGAGGATGAGACAACTATTTCGTTGATTAACCCATCCAATATTTTTGTGTGCTGTTTGAAGACTTAAAAATAAAAATAATATAACAATCAATGAAAAAAAGTTCATGATTTTATTTGCAAACTGATAAAAATATGTTGCGATCTAATTGGTTGTCAGGTCAAATTAGCAAACGGTGTATACTCGTATGTGCATATGTTGCACTCCATAGTCTCACACATAGTGGACTATAGGTAAGAGCAAGAGCGCACGCTTCGTGGGAACGTGTGCCTCACGAATGATTACAATGACAACAATGACAAACAATAGCCAGTGCCTAGATGTATACATATAAATGCAAATATATATACGCAAAGGCGTACAATGGTCAAGTCAGGATGTCACGCCGTATGACGCTCAGCTTCGTACGTTCGTCGTTCATCCGTTCATCCGTCTGTCCTGTCGGTTTTGTTCGATTGCATCTGCTACACGAATAAATTTGCATACTCAGTCACATATGTATATATATATATAGCATATGTATATTATTATTATTAATTTATTTATTTATATTTATATACATATAGAATATGAATAATAAATTTCTGTGTAACTACGTAAGTCTAATCATAAATTTCGAGTCATATGGTCAAGAGATATCGCATCTTCATTTTATTTTTTTTGTTTTTTTGTTTCGGTGACGTACGTACATGTAAGATGGTTGTAGTTTTTTATAGTAATCTATCACTCGTTCTATTTTCCATTTTTTAAATATTTTTTATGAATTTTTTTTGTTTTTTTAACCCTGCCAGAATTTCAGAGGTCGAACAGGGTGATTCTGGGTTGTTTGGCGCGTGCCTTGTCGACTCTTCTTGTGAATTCGTTTATTGATGACGGTGACAAAGTGCGCACAACCTACCTATAATCGAGTTTGTCGTGGTTCGAAAATACCGACCCTTCTTTCGCATCGGGGTGGACAACGGAGTGCGAACAACGAGGAGTGGTCAGTCTCCCTTAAACTAAGTCCTCCGAATCCCCCGAGCTTCTGAATACAAAACTTTTCAATAGAAGATTGGAAGGAAGGGTCTTATTATTTATTAAGCCACGGGATAGAAAATAAAAAAAAAAAGTTTCCAGTTTGCGCTACACTCGCTTGACCACCGGGTATAAAAAATGATTTTCGTTGAATGGGATCTTCTCGACAGGTTCGTCGTTATAATTAAATGTCACGATCCCTTCAGCAGATGAACTCCACATTGTGACGTCGGTGACACGATTTTTTTTATTCGTCTTTTTTTGTTTTTTTGTAAAATTTTTTTTTTTTCTTTTTTTCTTTTATTTTAAATTCAATTCCAGCTGACAGCTACCTGATAAATCACCAACGATAGCCTCTATTCATGGTCAGCTAATCAAATTTCCTCTCCTTGAAAGATATAGCTAGAAATTTACCGCAATAAGGAGAATTCCTGTTCGTGAAGAACTTCAAATGTATTTTTCTCAGACGGACAAAGACGTTATACCGTTCCATTCTCTGATGAAAACGTGAAGAGAGATTAACCATATTTGGGTTTGATCTAATCCCGTCTACATGACCTCTTCACGAATGGTATTCTACCTCTTTGGACTATGGGTCAATAGGAACCAGCAAAGGGCAGGCTAGAGAAATCTAGTTAACGCTTGACAGGTCTTAAATTAAATGCAACGTCCACAACAATCTCTACTTCTCGAGATTAAGCTATCTGAAAAAAATTGTGTTACTATACAGCTGCGATAACGTCAAAAAAATCGATCATCCGTAAAGCAATCGTTTATTTTATATTGCCCAGAAATGAACTGGCTTCATAAGTATGTATATATATCAACGCGTGAATGAATTATCAAAATTTTTGGAACCAGTTCAAAGTTCTGAATTTTAAGAAGTTCCGAGGGGCCGAAACTCCGAAACTTGAAATTCACTATGGAGCGTCGTGCTCGTCCGTTAAATTCTCGGAATTTTGAACTTTTTGAGTTTTTAACTGCCTGAACTTTGTCGTTTCTGAAATATTCGAAATCCTCTGAAATGAATTCAGAATTTTGATAGTTTGGAACTTTCAAAATTCGCAATTTCCACTGACCCTAAAAATTTTTCATTAAAAAGAATGAGGTGCCTAAAGAATCAGGACAATATCCTCAACATCCTCATAAGCGCGGACAAATTGACACCAAATATATATTTTGGTATATTAAACTTCGTACTTGCAGAGATAATTCGACCGAGCTTTGTTGGCACCCAATGCTTGAATATCTTTCGCACCAAGTTAAACTATAAAGCTAACAGTGTTATTGGAACTCGACCTCAATGAGCGACACTGTGGCATCCACGTCGGCGTGGGGCGACACTAAACAGAAGCTTACCCACTCCAATCCCTTGCATTGTGCCCACAATGTGCTTAGCGTGCTCCAGTTGTTGTTTAATCTAATTAACGAAGTAACCGTATACTGTACGTATAGTTTGCTCACTGTGAGAAGAGCCCGTCTTCAGGTGACTATAGAATAAAGGCAATACTCTATTGGTCCTCCAGAGTTTAATGCGTCCTTCTCCTAGCATTTATAAATATTTATGTACTTAATTAAAAGATCGTATTGTCTCAGATCTCTGAGAAACTTAAGAAAATTTTAAAATATTCATTAAATTTATTTCTATACTTGTTTAACTTATTTAAGAAATTTTAAACGCAGCCATATGTTGAATTTAGAAATATGATCGGTATGAAACCTTGGAAATGTTTGTGGAATTTCAAAGTTCGTTGTCTGCAGTGGGAATAATATAGAGAACCCAGAATGATCCTGTTACGAGGATTTTCACACAAGTTTGTTATATCCTCACGTACGACCGGCCACTTTACTACCTACCTACTCTGCTTGAACCAATCGTATACGAAGAGGCCAAACTGGGTAAAATATACTGTGCTTTATCCTGCAACTGTGGCGAGACCTAAACTCTGCATGACGGGCCAATCCCACAGAACTAGAAATTCTCGGTTTTGTGAGTTTCTGCAGGACTAAAGCTGGGTTAAGCTGTGACAAAATTTGCACCAAACTAGTCCTCACGTTTGCACACAAGTACCAGAATTCTCTCTCTCTCTTTCTCTTTCTCTCTCTCTCTCTCTCTCTCTCTCTCTCTCTCTCTCTCTCTCTCTCTCTCTCTCTCTCTCTCTCTCTCTCTCTCTCTCTCTCTCTGTGCTCCGCTTTCACGGTAATATATTCATTCGTACAATCAACGTGTATGTACTACGTAGGTACCCGTACGTATGCCGGAATAAATATCTTCAAATTTAATAGACAAATATTTGCTTGGACGCGCGAAGCTTTGGAAACATATATAGTCGTACTATATGAATTCTGGGATACTAAATAGGTGTAGGTATAGAGACCATGGCGTTCGCCGACGAACGTGCTTCGAAAACTATCAATGACCCACAGGCCTTGCGGACGCGGTGATGTAGACCGCGGAAATCCATTATCTGACTTATGCATGATTCTCAATGATCGGCTAATTGCGTTTGGGTGAAAATAGAGCGGGGTACAAACCGATGTCGGTAAATATTTGGTCTCCGAGCTGCAGCACTGAAGCACAGTCGTTTGTACTACCGAAAATAGCATATCTATATAGACAGTTATTAATGGCGGTGTATATATGCGTAGTTTTCCTATGTGTATATTTCCATTAAAATTGTGTATTGGTACAAGTCCACACGTCGCGGGCATTTGCGTTTGATATAAAATGGCTGGCTCGTTGTTTATTGAATAGTGGATAGTGGATAGTGAAAAGGTATGGTATGTATACATACATACATACATACATACGTAGATGGATATCTCGTAGTTTGGTGATTTTATATTCGTTTATTATAAGTTTTAACAGCGGTTTCAGGTATTATTCAGACGTTGATTTAACCGACTATAAATATAATTAGTGTCTTGTAACGAAAACTGAGTCTACCTTTTCATGTATTATACATATATGTATACATTCTTCTTTTTAGTTATTTTTTTATTTTTTATTTTTTTTTTTTTTTTGATTTTTTCTTTTGGTTCTTCATTTTTTACTTCTATTTTATTTGTTTTGTATTTACAGAATATTTAAGAGCCATAACAAGCCTTCTAATTTCCTTAATTAAAATTCTGTCCTTACCCAACCACACGCGGAGCGTAAGATGTCCTTTCTCCGCGATCTCCGCTTCGGTAATTAACCCAAAGATATTGTTATTAGACATCGTTAATTACCCGCGCCCACTACCAACTAGTGGCGATTTGTTCGAACAGTAATACTCTTTTTTTATTCTCTAGGTCAAGAATTACTCTCTTTAGTCTTGTTTCATATCCCAATTGCTGTTCGGGACCGGGTTGAAGTTACGAATTTTAAAACCTTCGAACGGTCAAAATTCCGAAATTCAATAATATAGATTCACAGTTTTTAAAATGATATTTCCCCAAAAGTTTGCATAGTCGATAAAAAAAAAACTCCAAATCGAAAAACACGGGAGATTCAAAATTCAATAAATTAAAGATTCGAAAAGCCAAAACTCCGAGACTTGAAATTCTCGCATGGAGCGTCGTGCCCCGACATTAAATTTGTCAATTCTTAGACTTTCGGAGTTTTTGACTTTCTGAGTTGTCAGCTGTCTGCATTCCGATCTTTTCGAATTTTAATTTCTGAACTCTAACGTTTCCGAAAATTGTAAATCGTCTCAAGTTTGAAAATTTCCGACCTCAATAAACCAGATTTTTACTTTCCTAATTAATGACGTAGTACATAGATAATGTACAGGATGCTCATTCATCGACATGTTTAACATAAATTCACCAAAGCTTCGGTACGCTCCGGGGGTTTTCTGAGGATAGATGAACGAATGAACTTACGGACGTACAGATGCCAGGACGGCTATGGATGGTTGAAAGGATGGATGGATGGATGGATGGATGGATGGATGGATGGCTGGACAGGTTCGTCGCACGAAAGCCGACCATCATCATTAGTCCTGGTCCGCGTAATCACAATCATTCTTCGGAACGGTTAAATTGCCTTAAATTGGTTCTCCCTAAGAAAACAAAAAGGGGCTGACGCTCGATTTTTAACGAGTTGAAGGGGGAGATGTTGTGGTACCCCATCTTATATCCCTACAGACAGTTTCTTTTTTACAGTGGCTAAGTTTCGCTCAAGAAACACGGTTCGTAATAGCAGGGACATCACTGATTTCTTTTCTCTTATTCCCCTAACCGTTTATTTCACTCATCTCTACCCACAACGTCTGTGGGAAGATATTTTCAATTTTCATGTTCGTCAAAAAATTGATTCCCACCCAGTCCAGGGTATGATTACAACGTCGGGGAAGAGTTGTCATTAGTAAAGGTGTCTAATTTTTGTATCTCAACGAATAAGAACACCCCTAAATGCAACAGACCTCTTGTCAGACCTTACCGTTCGCTTTTATAGTAATTATAATCTCGTCTTGGTATATATACCTAACCCGAGAAAAAAAAAAAGAAGAGGAATTCTAATACCCTAAGGAATCTTTCGGCGATCGTCGACTCGTCCTTTACAGATACCTACAAGTTCTTAAAGCCCTAAAACCCGAAATTCCGAGTGCGTAGTATGGTCGAGTGGTCGAATAGACAGGCCAAGACCGCCTAACAAGGTTTAGAATTTGAATGGCGTGCTGCTCGCTTGTCCACGTCGTTCTTTACCGATACCTAGCCTTTGGTCCTCGTGAGTCCTCGCATGCCAGAACGCAACCGTAGGACCCTGTTTGATACCATCAACGGATACTTGGGGAATGTCCACCGTAAGGACACTAGTACAACCAGAAGACCTGCACCCTGTCCAATCAGGAGCTCGTTAGCACGACGAACAAAGGAAACTTTTGGTTATATTCTTGTGACGCCTGCCTCGGGCAAGGGATAAAGGATAAAGGATAACAACAATAAAGAGAGCGGAAGAAATGGAACGTATCTTCAACGGGTATTATATTTACCGGTAGCGCGTGAGAAACTCGTGATATTTCCGTGTCAAGAAATTTTCGAGGTAATCTGTAAACCTATTGACTCTATAAGGTTCACGAGATTGGATGCCCGGTGAAAATTGTATTTCCGGTCTCGAAAGTAGGTTCAAGATTTTAGCTAAAAATTCGAAAGAGTGACCTAGAATCTTCGGCCGTTTATATAGATTTATACATACATATATACCTACCTATATGTATACATATACACAGTAAAAAAAAATTCCAACAAGAGGTAGAAAAGTTTCGGTTAATATGAATGTGGTACGTCTTGGGAAGTAGAGACAATATTTCGGATGTTTTAAAATGAAAAACAATTTTATATTTGATATTTGGTTTTTGGTTTGTTTTTAGATTTTTTTTCTGTACCTTCTTGAGGTATTCTCGGTAGAATTCCAGTTGAATTATAATAAGTGTTCATTAAAACGTTGAAAATATTTCAACGATTGAAATGAATCTTTTTAATTCTTTTATTTTGTCACGAGACAAGATCTTGCCATTCGGATTGCTGCCTGCATTTTTATATAAGTACCTATCCAATCAAGCGAAAACTTTATTACTTTATAACGAGATTCGCGAGATGAACGAAAGAACGAATGGAAAGAAACAAGCGGAGGAATAATCGCTTCCGTTTTTATGCGATCACTAAAAACGTATTTTTCTCAACGTCTCGTGCTGCAGCTATGTTTAAAATTACTGCAGGCCCGGCAGACCCACTAGGGTTCCAAAAAGAAAAAGAAAAAAAAAAGAAAAATCTCGAGCAATTAATATTCTCAACGAACATATACGACTGTGGTAAAACGAGAATCACCGTTTACGATGAATTTAAACCCGTATATAAAAATATAACAGTTTCCGAAATACATTTAAGTGCTTCTTGACGAGTTTTACCTGGTATGTAGTAGTTTTTTCTATTTTTTGTTTCAATTTTTATTTCCTTTTTTCTAGTCGATAGAGCAGATATACAGATAGAGATAAATCTACATATAAATACATAGATCTGCTATGTATGTTGTACATACACATAGATATATCATGTATACGTAATCACGTCCTGTACCAGAGTATCGGCTAAATCGAATATCTCCGAGATATCGTTGATTGGAAATTGGAGATTACGGATAGTCGATACTCGACCTATTTCCCGTTTCCCGTCGCGGTCCATTTTCAATTTTCAATTTACCATTTCCCATCATCAATAAAGTAATTTCTCTATTCACAGAACAATTTTGCTATCATACCGGTAGCCAGACTCCGCCAGTTGTTTATCTCCGATTTTCCGATCACAAACTTGAACAAAACATCCGCAATTGGTCTGATTCAGAGCGTAAATATTCGCCTCATCTGGTTCACCGATATACCTACTCCACATCTGTACCTTTGACTTTTCAATCGTTCCAAATATCTAGACGAACCGTATACCTACCCCGTCAATCGTACCGAAAATTTCTACATACATATATGTATATAAATACATGTACACATACTACCTATACAGTAGAAAAAAATTTTAGCTGCACGAATCAGCGGAGCATCATTTTTCTGCAATCCATATTCAACCGTATGTGGAAAACATCTGCAGATGAAGAATACCCGACTTGGTTCGAAGAGGGATATCATCTTTGAAGTAAATATCAGAGGGTTTTGATTTGAATAAAAAAATATAAAGAATGATGTATCAATTTTCTTGATCATTTATATCCGCTTCAGTTTTTATTTAAGTCGATATTTTTTTTGGCATGAAATTGTAATAAACTAACTAAACTTCTGACATCAAATTTTAATAAGTTATAATTTAGGGGGGAGCATAGTTTTTTGGTATAATTCGAACTTTCCATAATCGTTAATTAATATCGTTTGTCTAATTGCAAAATTATATAAGCCCATCATTTAAATTGAAGCACTAAACGCCTTCGTCTTCACGTATGTCTCTATCCATGTGGATATGGTTATATGTATAGATGAGTTGTATATACGTATACATACGTAAAGATATACCTATGTCAAAAGAGGAAAACTGTCTGGATGATTCTCACGCTTGACACATTCGGTGACTGATCGCCCCAAAGGACGTCTCTCCTAATTTTCTCATGGTTATATGATTCTTATCCGTATTTTGTCGTATCTATTTCTCAAACACGAATGTCATTCGTTGTAGACAGATCTGAATTAAATTCAACTAAAATATTGTAAACCATGCGACACAACGCATCGTTGTCTTTTCATCAGCAGATGCAGACGGAAGAAAAGGTAGACAGGAAATATTGTGGTAACGGTTCTTGTGATCTTGGGGAAAGAAATGTTTTTATTTTTTATTTTTTTTTTAATCTCTTCAAAACAACGTCTCCATTAGATACATGTACGCAGTATCCAAGGAAACATATATTTTAGATCCGCAGATACACAGAGGCCGATAAAATTTATACCTAGTAGGTATCGTGTCTATTTAGTGGTTTTGCTTCAACTCGAACCCGCATTTATCCAGCTTCCCAGAGGACTTGCGTAAGTAACTTCCTCTATATCTAACTTCAGTATCAGCCTCGTGTCGTCTCGCCAGCCCACGTGTTCCTCGTATTGCATAAGCTCTTTTTCTTCCATCTTTTTTTTCTTCCAACTTCTTCGTCTGGTTTGAAACTTGGAGAATGTCTCCAAAACAATGTTCAAAGAATTCTTTAATTCACGTATTAAGATCTTTCATCCCTTACCTACAAGGTGAATTGAAAGATTCTTGTTTGTTAACTATTCGCAAACATCGTCACTTCGAAAGGCGGTTAATTAACTCTCACGGATATCTGAACAGGGTAAAAATGTCGTCGAAAAGATGAGGGTGACTAGTCGCTCGTCGGTACTTGGTAAAGGGAAATTGAAACGTGTTCGAAAATGGTGTTGTGTATCTGAATGGAAGGTGTTCGTGAGTATCAGCGTGAGTTGCAAAAAGTGCAAACTTCATCCAAAGATGACTTTCAGTTCTGTTTGTGGTTGAGTTTGACCGTAAAGTCGTTCGTTGCTTCGTCAACGTATGGTCACGGGTTTCTGAGGTCGTTTGCACGTTTTTAGGATCGACCCACTTGGTTATCCGTTGTTCGCTGGAGACTTGACATCTTTATCGTTTCATCTAGAGGCAAGAGTCCAGTGGACGTGCTTACGCCATCCATCCATTCGGATTTCAGATCCCTCTTATCTCTCGTCTTGTTAGAGTAAAATGGTAACCAAGATGAGCGTCGCGTTGCCTCGCCTTGTCTGGCCTCGCGTTCGCGGCGAGAGGGTGAAGGAGATTGGGGAAGCGTTGAGATAAAATAAGAGGATCAATTCGGGGGACACTTCTTTGGTCTAGTAGCGAGAAAATGGGGGCACCTTCGGTTATCTATATTTAAATAAAACGTGATCGATCGTCCGATCAGGCGACACGGAAATCGTAACAAACCGTTGTTTGGATCAAAACAAACTCCGTTATCTGAAGATGCCTCACTCCATGGTTAATTAAGAAAACCTGCAACGTGAAAGCGGAGAATCAACTGTAGACTGGGAAATTAAGTAATCTGATGAGCAGACCGCACAGACCGTGACCTCCGATCCACGAAAAGCGAAAACATATCAAATCACCAAACTTGAAGCCCAGAGTGAGATAAATTAAGGTTTTATACAAGAACAAGAAATCTCTTAATCCTCATCGTCTCTTCTTACAGCGCGTGTGTGTGGCACATTTTCGTCTTTTTCGTGGTTCCCTTCTTCCTCTTCCTCGACTCTTCTTCTGCCATCGAGCACCACTGAAAGCCTATCAGGTTACTGGAATTAGTTTCCGTAAAACGGAATCTCCGAACCTCCGTGAATCCCTCTCTCACGTCGGAACGGTTCCTGTTTTATTGGTCGTAAAATGAACGGGGTAGCAGTCGAAGCCAAGCCGAGCTTGTCCTATACGCCAAAGACAGAATACAGACGTTCATAAACTCATCAGCTAAATGTCGCCCAAACCTGTTGGCGACGGGGGTTCCGGGACTTTATTTAATCCTAGTCAGTCCCGGACGGATGAATATGTACATTTAATCAGTTAACGGTAGTCTTACTCAAGGTAACCGGACTGAGGAACGTGTCGTAGAAACATCTCAAGAACCGTGATACTTACGGATAAACCTGACGATAAAATTAAACGAAATTAAGACGCGTGGACATCGTTGAGGACGGATCAGTTTACCAATTATTTAATCGGTAACGACTCCAAAGCGGAAATAAAATCGATCCTTTTCCATGAAAGAAATACCGAACTATGTAAGACTATACAAATTTCTGCTGAATGGTATTGCAAATTTTTCTTTCAAATGGGACAGAGATTCTTAAAATCGAGAAAAGATACTGCAGATCGTTCCGCAAGATCCTAGACTATCCGTAAAGGCACTGAACCTTTGCATAAAAATCGATATTGCAGAGTCAGAGATAGCATCTTCCTTATGGGATGTGGATTTTTTCTTTATTTTTATTTTTTTTTTTTTTAATAGCTACAAGGTCCTTTTTGGATCAGCTTATGATAGCGTTCATTAGCTGTAACCAATCTCAGATAATTAATAGCCCCGTCTCAATCAATCACTCGCCACCGACTACCACGGCGACTCGGTCGAGCGAGTACAATGGCATGGTAATTGCTTTAAACTTATTATAAACCCGTGGCGCCCATCGCATTGTTGCGTTCCATGGACACGCCATGCCATGCTAAGAGACAGCTACACGCCCATGCAGGTCTCTCCCACGCAAGGTTCCCAAAGAGAACGGGATGATAATTTACAACAGTTTTCTTAGCGGATGATCACGTCAGCGCCTACCCAGATTGTTGTCACACGGCTATGGTCGTCAATAATTATTAATTGCTTTAAAATTTTTGACAAAATTTATCTTATACTATCGGACCGGGATTAAAACTACCAATTTTAAAAATTCCGAAATTTAATATTTGAAATTCGGAATTCCGGAACGGAAAGGTTTAAGACCTTTAAAATTCGGAACTTACAACCTGGCCCCCTACTTTCTTATTAATTTACGGTTTTGATTGCTTCAGAAAATGGTTACAGCTGAAAATTATTGAATAGCTTTATAAACAACGATGGGAATAGAAAAAAGCTGTGCTTTATTGAAGTGTAAAAGTTTCGTTGAGATTCAGGTAACTTTTTCTATGATGGGAGAATAAATATTATCCCAGACGTTTCATATAGGTATACATATAGAGGTATGTAGATATGTATGTACTTTATACGTACATACGTAAAGTATGTATATAGAAAAGTTTTTCGGGATTACATTCGTCGTACGAAAGAGTTTCTTACGTTAGTTGAAAAGTTTTAAAGTTTTAAAAGAAGAATAACATAGTTTAGGGGTACAAATAAGAATCGAAATTTGGTATTTAAACGATCTTTATTCGATATCCACTGTATCAAACTAAAGAACGTCTTGATCTTCAATTCCGTTTCGTTTCAGACGCGGTATAACTTCTAAGTAAGAATAATAAAATTCTAAACTTTTTTTTTTTTTCTTTTACAGAGCACCGTGTCTGATCCTATTTAAACAAAATACCCCACTGCTCTGCTCCAGAGATCCAAGAGCCCCATAAAATTTGGTCTTGTATACCTACTGCCCTCGTTCGAACAGAGTACCGCGACATCGAAACGCCCTCATAAACGTTGCTCCTGCTTGACTCAAACCAGATAAATTACATTCTTTTCCTCATACGTATATCTACCTACTTTGATAAAATTTTAAGAATCGAATCCTAATCCTCAACTTTGTCGGCATTCATTTATATATTTATTCAGGTATATGTTGACACACGTTCCTTTTGGAATACCTTAACGATTATCAATACCCTGTACAAGATTAAATATTACATCCCATAACACGAAAAAAATGCAAATTAGAAATTCATTCGCACGGTTTAAAACAGGGCGAGTCTAATTTCCGGTTTTTTTTTTCTTTCTTTGTTACGGGTAAGTCGACTTAAAATTGCCCGTATATTACGTCGTTATGAATATGAAGCCTCATCTCTTGCTGAACTAATTGTACGTAAGTGAGCAGATATCTACCGTATAGCTGCCAGACAGCGAAGCAAGTCTTATTACAATCCACGATAAATACCGGAAATACTGTATCATCTTAATTAATCTTAAGGTGCCTTATATGGCGTCTTAAACTCTTAAACGCTAAACTCTGAAGGCGGATTTTTAAGAGTCTTCAAAGTCTTCGGGGTCCTAAAACCTTCTCCTTGTATAGTCAGTTAGTCACGGTAAGATTCTCGGTTCTTATTACTCTTCGGATCATCCATTTACGTGAATTGTAAGTAAGTTTTGTCATGCGAAAAGCACGTCTGTAATTTAGAAGAGAAACGTATATAAAGAGAACGAGGTACATGAGACATTCGCGTTCTGTCGAAGTAGTCCAATTAGTTGAGGACAGTGTAACTGCATTCCGGTTGTCGACCATTTTTAGTTCGTACTCTCTTCGAGAGAAATTGGATATAAAATCGAACGGAAATTCAAAAGCCAACGAACGAGATAAAAGAAAACCTATAAGAATCCAATTCGTACAACGTTTCTTGTAATTTATATACCCAGATGATATCCCGAATCTAGAAAGCTGCTTGACATATTTTACTTCGGTTAGAAAAAAGAAAAAAAAAACTTCTTTTCCACGTATTCTCTTCTTTACTTAGCTCCTTCAGTCTAGAACACAGATATTTATTATTTCCAAATGTAAATCGGACCATACGTGTGTTTCTATGTATAACCTGTTAATTAACCGAATGATGAATTGTCTCACTTAAATTCAAACCGACAATACAGATGAGAACATTGTCTATACGATCGAAATTGGAACATGCAAGAAATCGGCCAATCAAGGTTCTAATCACGCGTACAATCCGGATTAACGTATATCGTAGAAGCTTACGCTATAGACCATGTTTATCGCGCATAGTCATTGACTGCAGCACATAAGCCATGATGCAATTTCCTCTCGCGAATTATCAGTAACATTGTGCCGTTCGACCGTACCCTTCAGATATCAGCTCATTCACTAGCTCCAATCTCTACACCAGCATCCGAGACCTCGATCTTATAATTAAACCACCCAACCCGTAACTCTCATCTCTCGTGTTACAAAATTGAACAAAAGCTTTGCGGTTATAGGTTTTGTCTCTTTTTTGCTTACCAAATACTTATCCATTAGTATCATACTTATCGATTTCGATTCGTAATTTATTTCGCTGATTAATCAAAACTCGTAAATGATTATCTCCTATAGGAAAACTATTTCGTGATTTTGGTTCTCTTCCGCCGGGTTTTCTTTGTTCATTATATGTATATGTATGTATGTATGAGCATACTGAATCGAATGTATTGGTACACATGCGTAGCCGGGTGATCGGAGGGAGGACAGCTCAATATCCACTACGGATGGTAGCGTTCCGAGATACGGTGGTCAGTAGAGCACTGTTGCTGCAATTACCGGCAATTACCGGAACCTAATTAATTAACGTGATCCACGCCTCAACTCCGGTCCAGAAACGCTAGTTATTCTATCGCTATACCTTCGCTACCCCGATTGTTACCCAATTCGCCGTCGTTACGAATTTTATAAAAGCCTAATTACGTAGGTATAAGTTGAATTTGGTTTCCCCAAGTAAAAATTAACCTCTTCGAAGTTATTAATTGATTTTAATTAAAAAAAATAATTTACTGTAAAGTTTAGTACTGTTGTTCACTATTTGATCTTTGAATTTGTTCGTTTTTGCATGAGGACGGTTTGCTAACATAAGAGAATGTCGAGTTTCGTGGCTCGAGCTTGTGCGAGTTAGCGCTGATTATGAATATCGTTGGATATTCGTGTTGCTAAGTAAGTAGGTAGGTAGGTAGGTTGGTAGGTAGTTCTATTCTTCTCTTTCTCTTTCCTTATTGTTATATAGTTTGAACTAAAACTTAACTGAATAATAAGTAGGCAAAGAGCTCGACGAAGCCAAACAGCGTTTCCTCCCAGTGTGGATCCGGCTTAAGAAAACCGGCTTATCGAATGGCGTGCGAGACTTGACCTAATAATAATAACAATATCAACATTAATAATAATGATATTGATACAAGCCAACACGCGGACTGATTGCGAGCAAATATATATCTAGGAGAAGTATATAAAAAATATAACAAATAAAAAAATGATGAAAAAAAAAACAAAAAACAAAAAACTACAAACGTTGTCGAAAGTGGTACGTGCACGCAAATCATTTTCACGTATAGGTATATACAATATTTGAAACTAAATCAGAAATTTTTATATATGTATATAGTAGAGCGTGTGGCTACTGATATCTAGTAGCTGTACTTACAGTGGGCTAGGCCACACGTGAAAATATCTTATACTTTTTTTTTATACGATAGCTACAAGTGTGTTCTTTTCAGATATGGAAGCTGCAGGTAACTGAAGGTGGGTTTAATACTTATTAAATATGAATACTACGCGGATGAGGTCTGGCCATGAATATTTTAACACGTATTTAGTCCGGGTACCAAAATTTCAACATAAAAGATCTAAGACGTAAGACGCGTTGAAGACCTTGCTGCGTCTTCATTCGCGTTCTTGCGTTCGTTTGTCCGTTTGTTAGTATTCCTGTGTGTAAGTATACCGCTTCTTTGTACAAGTTTGTGTTTGTGACTCGAATCTTCAGTTCCACTCGGCAAGAACGAATCCAGAGCCTTTGATGGCACCCAAGTCTAATTGTTGATTCTAATTTATAACCCTAAGGCGCTTACCGCCTTACGCAGTCCCTCGCCCATCCTGATGTAGCCTCCGAGCTCTCTCTCTTTCTCTCTTTACTCACCAAGCTGCGTACGAGATAACTCAGAGCTTGATTTAGATCCCAGGTTATCTATACGACGTCATCTCTTCAATGCAGAGCAAAACTCACCAAAGTTTCAAGGATTATATGTATTAGTATTGCATGTCTGTTAGCACGTACACGTAAACTTTAATTAAGATTCTTAATTGAATTGGGGATTCGAAAAATTTATCAAACGCCCACCGCAAGTTTTGGAGAAAATTTTAGCTCGAGAATATATTCCAGTCTCACGATCTCAAAACCCCTTTTAGAAAAAAAGCAAAAATGAAGAGTTTGGTATAAAACAAAAAACTGTGTCATCGGATTTCTAATTTCCTCATAGCGTCGACCGTGCGTCGTCTCACACGAGAAGCTAAGCTCAGCTTTTAACTTCAAGCAGCTTTCGGTGCAAAGCTTGCTGCAGTCCTGTCTCTGCAAGGATCAGCCCTCTCTTCTCATTCTTTTTCCTTCTTCTCTCACTCTCAGTCTCTTTCTTTGTCTCTTCTTCTCTTTGTTTCCTTCCCCACGTTAAACTGTTGAAAAGAAAATATCGGCAAACACATATCCAACACATTGCTTTGACACTTCAGACTGCACTGCAGTATCTACCGTCGTATTGGATCTTGGAAAGACTTTATCTTCCGGAAGAACTCCACGGCATATCCTCCTGTCTATACTCGATGTCTGATTCGGAGGATGAAGCCGAGGTTAAAGATACGTATCTGCAATTTTGTTTTGTACACATTGTTGTATATATTCCATTGATTAGAACGCTTTACGTTTCGAGGGCTTGACATTAATCAGAGTGTACTTCCTGTTACGTTTAACGCTATTGTTACAACTTGTACGGATTAGCAGGTATCGTCAGTATACTGAAATTCGCCAGGAGAATACCGGCGGCAATTCTCTCATTGTTAGAATTGCCACGCCAGTGGTAATTGTACAAACAGAAGGTAGCGAAGCTGACAATGAAACCATGGCTTGCGCTGATTATCGCAGTAATCGATACGTGTACAGCTCCGTTCAATTCTTGTTAGTCAAATCATGAAATTGTGAAAATTTTAAACGTTTATTTACCGCAGTACATCCTCAACTAGTCTAAACGTATACCAGTACGATATTTCAGTACTAATGTATTTCGAATTTTCGGTTAACAAAACTATGCGAAAAGGCACCCTCCCATCCGGGTACAGGAATTCTGCTTGTATTCGAACAAGAATGTGAAGATGCAAAGATGCATACCTGTCCTACCGCAGGCATTCTCTAAGCTTATGTAACCAACTGTATGTACCTACAGCAATCTGACCAACCATTTAAAACAAAATGTCTATAAACGAAAAATATCTACCTCATTTAATTCCGCGGATGTTATTCCAAACATTCTTCAATTCCATTCATTACTCTGTGACCCACCATTCCAACAGCATACCGTAATGCGGAAGGTTATATTGTACATGTAGGTACATTATTCAAATCGCTGGAAGGATCCTACGTCCAGGTTTTTAATCTGACTGGTCGATGGTTTCTGAAGACAATGAATGAATAACGACAGATAATTAGTGGAAAGTTAAGTATGGAGTGAAGGATACGTCATGGGTCATCGGGTACCTTAAAGGTGTGTCCTTTGGTTACAGGTTTTCTTGCAAGTGAGGGTATTCGTCAGACGGTCAAAGGCGGTCAGCTTAACGACGTCAACAAAGCCGGAAGAGTAGTTATTTTCTCGTAAAAGTGGTAAACAGAAGTAAATGTGAAAATACAACACGTTTCTAACCCCAGGCGGGTTATTGTGAGAATCCGGACAAACGAGCGCGGGGTCTATGCCGTAGTGTTGCCGTGTTTCGAGTTGTGTTTCAACATTGATTCTCTCTTCGTGTGTTTGGACAGCGGTTGAAGCCCTTTCGAGTCCCTTTCTCACGCCTACGAGATCTTCCAATGCTGTGGCTTCCGTGCTGCTTATAACCTCCTTAATACCTTGTTATATAATCATATATATTATTGCTTTACGGATATCCCTCAAATAATCTCCCCAAAAAACTGTGAACACATCATGAATACAACTGATGAAATTTTATTGTTCGGTTGACCCAAGAATCGTTACAAAAATGAAATCCTAGCACAAGTAGAAAATTTACTGTTCACTATCGACATCCACCCTTTAGTAGTTCGTTTTTAGTTGGAATTCAGATTCTGAATAAGAATGAAGAATACCTTGCGGTAGGTCCCCGTTTTCTTTGACTCATTCGCCTTGTGGCCGTAAAAAGATGTTCTCTTATCGCGACGATATCGTTCATGTATCGCTCGATATAGATCTCTTTTCGAAAGACCTACCAACGCGCATTCCTGAATATAGTTATTCGTTTCTCGTCAGCAGTAAAACGCGAATGCACTGTTGGGTGAACCCGTCCGCGTTGGTTGACCAAGAGAGGAACTGCAGGAAGGGGACGTAAAACATGAGGTTGAACTCGTCAATCTGGTCTTTCGAGAGAGAAATATATGGAAGTGTGACGAACATGACAACCGTGTCCCGCGATATTAATGGTCTGCCGCGTTGACTATAATGTCGTAATGTCCTGCGGTCGTAATGCCGTGCTGGTAATGTCGTAAGCTGGTCCAGCCTACTATCTCGCTAAATGACCATCGAGGATTTTGATTTCCGTTTGAGATCCTGTACCGCGTTCAAAGATGATTTAAATTTATAAATTTTATCATTATTGTAAAAGTAACGAAATTTTAATCAATTTTTTCAAGAATGAGAATACTTCGCCTTCCGCGAGTAAATTGATATTAGAATTTGTTTCGTTAATTAGAAAATTCCTTGAATACCTGTTTCATTATTTTCTTGCCTAGGAGAATACCCGTAAGAATTGCAAGTCTCGGGCAAGTCTTTCAGTGAATTAGTAAAACTATACGTTTCGTTGAAATATATCACTTCCGTTTTCATTTAGAAAATTCGAATCCCAAAAATAATCAAGCCCATTTCTCACACGGCTATTTGTCACGACGTAGAGGAATCTAAATTTATTCCTCTTATTCCTCCTCTGTTCTCCCTCCGGATTTTCTAACCGTTCCTCGCCTCGTTCTTCCTTCCATACTCAACGGCGGTACTCTGGGTCCAATTTGGTGGAACGGAACACCAGTAACGGGCCGTCAACCCTGATAGCATCTTCTAATGTATTCAACTGCTCTCGGTAAAATTCTTCCATTTCACCAGCCACGATCGTCCCCCTTACCTTATATACCTTTCCTTTCCTTTCCTTTCCTTTCCTTTCCTTTCCTTTCCTTGCCTGTTCTTTAACCATACTTGAACGCTGATACTTGATGTTGTCGCTTCCCTGATGCGACGATCTTTGCTGTTAGTGTCGAAATTTTTAACGTGGTAGCCTTAATTCAGACCGACTGTTGACTACCAAAAGGATAAATATTACCGATAACCATCGCCAGTTCTACAGTGACTTTGTCTCGATAAATTTTCACCGGAAATTCGTCGAAGTTTATCCCCAGCTTTTAGGTAGAGAAACTTGTGTGAGCGGTACGTATATAGGTACAGGACGTTGGTGGGAAATGTTTCAGGGAACCACAAGTTCTGATTGACGTTGATTTAAAGTCTTTTTCTGTTTACTCCACGTCGTAAACAGTATTTTTTCTTTTCTTTTTCTTTTTTTTTTTTATGTTTTCTTCTTCAAACTCAACTTGGTAACTTATGCTCGATGGAAGACAAAGTTTCTGGCAGTTTAATCCCGTAAGAAAATGAGACGGGGACATATATAGACATTCAAGTAATACAATATGTATATTATACATGCATATGAAGCGACGACCCTACAGGAAATCGACCGTTTCAAAACTCAGACATCTTCGTTGGTTGATCGATGGATGGCCAACCCAACCTGTCCTTCCACTTTACCTCATCGTTGTCAGCACTTCGGGCTGAGTGGTAACTGTTCGATCTCCATTCTCCATCCCCCTCATATCTTCGAAGTCCATATCTTGTTCTTTTTCGCTTCTCTCTGCATCTTCTCTAAGAAGTAAGAAGAAGCACAACTTCATCTTTACTTACAAACGTAGAAAATACGGAGATATTATCCAGTCTTGTATTTCAAGGAGAGGCCACCCAATCGATAGTATCGTTCTTGGAACTTGATCTGAGCTGTGTGGTAGCTGCAGTGAGTTAGTTTTTGCTTGGCTTCGAGAGGCGCCTTGGTTAAGTGAATAAGTAGGTTGACTTGAGTATGGGACATTTAGCCGGCGGCGGTAGATACGCACACATGTACACATATGTACATATTTACCTACGTACGTAGTATGCCCACATAATTATGTAGGTACTTATCTATATTGCAACTACCCAGCCGCGAACGCGAAAAATGTTTAAATTTTTAATTTTTTGTTGTCTTTTTTTTTTACTTTTCATTTCTTGTTCTCCTGTCACGGAGGGTTATCTATTTTTTGTAACTCTACATCCTGTACTACGGTGTGTATAGCAGACATGAAAATCTAACCGGATATGGTCTCCTTCGAGCTCATTTTGTAAATAAAATATTAAATTTTTGAGCAAACGATGAGCTACTTTGTTTGCTTATGACAGATGATTTTTTTTTATTTTGCAAAAGTTGGAAAAGTTGTGTGATGTATTCGATTTCGGAGTTCCTGTCTTCAGCAGATTTTCACGATGAGAATTTAGAAGCGACGATTATCGGCTGCCAATTTTACCTGAACAAAGAAAGAGGAGGACTTAATCCAGAAAAGGTTGCGTTATCGGAGTTAAGGTATCCTTAAACCTACGTCAATTGATGAAAATGTATAATTACCAAGTTTGAGTGGGTTTCCAATTTGTTTTAAATTGCTTAGCCTGATCCTTATCAAGTTCTATTGATCGCTCGTATCGTCAGCTGCCACTGACACCGTGTTCTGCAACTTTCTATATTGTTCTGAAGCGTTACCCAATGAACAGAGAAAACTCGCGTAAAATTGTATTTCACAGAGATAATCTCGATCATATATATTCAGTTTCTATAAACTTCATTCAACGTAATTTTTATCCTTGTCATCGATTTAGTTACACAAACAATATCTCATCATACATCAAGTAATAAAACGATACATGCAGCTTGAAATTCAATGAATTGGATCGCATGCAGATATCGTTTCGCAGAATTTACGTATCAAAGGATATTTTAACTACCCGCAAAAATTCGAAGAAATGAAATGAAACCGCGAGTAGATATAGTTATGTGTATATTTTAGTAGCTAACACAATGTACTGCAGGATGTGGATCGGGGTTAGGTTTATGATTAAGGCGAACTCCTCCCGTTTAAGCTGTAGGTAATAACGGTCGTAAAATCCAAATATTGGAACAGGTAGAAACGCTAATTAGGTTTGCGACCTCTTCGTTCAACTTGCGTGGGGGATCCTTGACTCGTCGAGCACTCGTAGGAAAATTAATTAGGGTAAGCCACAATTTAGAATAACACTGGTAGCTAACAGCAGTGGCTTTCCTATAGTATATATAGAACGAAACTAGCTGTATATAAGCTAAGCTTATGTAATATCCCTTATTAGAAGAGAGGACCAGACCAGAACCAGGGTTTACTTGGCAAGTCAAACATCCTGTAACTCGCAATATCCTACCGTGCTTTCTCACTAGCTAAGGATTTTGCACAAGCGCAAAGGAACTGCTATCTACGACCCCCCTGAGACTGCAGTCAGGGAATATAACGATGCTGCCACATGAAGGTGCTGTAATGTTACGGGGAATGAGGAGTAGGTGGAGGTAGAGCGTAGAGGTGGAGGGTGAAGTTTCCTCGACCACATCAAATGCAGGGAACTGTGTATATACTGCAGACCAGAATCGAGACTATGCAAAGTATCTTGTTTAACCTGTGTTGTGTGTACGAACCACGAAGGAGTTGACCGGGACTGACCGAGTAGGGCCGGAAGTTATACTGAGACCACATAATAATTTGCCATAAAGGTATTTCGACACTTTATAGAAGCTTCTCGTGAGACTTTATTATTATATTGTCATACCTTATATGGGATGTAACACCTCGAAATTTTAAATTTACAACTACCCTTTTTCTTCAGACGACAAAAAAGAAAAAAAGAAAACTGTGAAAATTACTCTCCGTTGATAGGTAGATGTGTATAAAGGTGACTGGGATGTATTTTCCACATTTTTTATCTTTTTCGCACTGGTACCTTCACGCAGCTGGAGATTAGAAGCGCACTGGCTCGACAGACAGTGAGAGAAACTGACTACAACCTATGCCTACAAATGAGTTGCATCTGGCTAGAGACTGGCTGACGGGACCGTGTACTCTTCCTGTTTCTCCTCGTTCGTAGTTTCCTCATCCTCCTCAGCCACAGCCTCACTTCTTCACCCTCAGTCTCTCCAGTACCGACAAACATCAACCCCAAAAGCGCAGCATTCCTTTAACCGAAAGTAAAACGGAAAATTCCTTACCTCTCGCCAACCACGTTCGATTGTTTTCGCTTTTCGCGCAATTTGACAAATGCCTGGAGCTTCCTTTCGCTTCCTTACAACGTCCACGCGACTTTCAACAGTTTTCTACAACCCTTGGGGACCCTACGGGACTCCAATATCCACACAGAATACGAACAAGACTAAAGCGAATTCTCAACGAACGAAGTTGTCTTTTGGAAACTGTCTAGCGAAAATCGACTAATATAGTTTACGTTTTTTTTTTTTTCGTATATCTAACAAATCGATTTCTTTCAGTCCAGAGAACCCTTCACAGTAAAAGAAATAACGCGTTAGCTGCATGTTTCAGGTATGAGAATATAGACTGCTGTGTAGTATATTCAATATTGTATAATCGTATATATGTCTGCGACCTACGACCCACTATAGATATTGCCTTGTAAGATCGCAAATCGTTGGGGAGTGGCTTGTCTGTTTCCTTCTTTCTTCCTTCTTCCTTCTTCTTCTTCTATCCACTTCCTCCTAGTCCTCACATATTACTCTCACTCTCTGGTTCGAGCCGGTGGTTCTTTGCCAAGGAAGGTCTCTACGACTCTACGCAATCACCCTGTCTCTCGCCAAAGAAGGTTGGGGGTGTGCCTCTAGTCGTGGGCGATAAATTTCAGGATGTAAAAGAAACTGGGGATGAGATACGAAAGGGGAAAATAAATTGTTAGTGGTAAACACTGCAGGGTGATTTTAAAACTACGAGATATGGTATACAAATATTGATTTCACTCCAAACTATTTTATGCAATTATTTTACGGATTATTTTCCAGTATGAGAGATTTTCAATATCTCATCAAGGCTGTTGTAAATCCTTTGATAACAGAGGCAAAGCCGTGCGGTCTAAATCTCTGTGCAGCTTTAGCCTAAAATGAGAAATGATTACATCGATACTCAAGCATCTGAAATTCCAAGAGCAACTTGAGACACGAAGACAGCAATGAATATTTAGTTAATTTGATTAATTGTTTGAAATTCTCGTCAAGTTAAAGTCTTAACTTTGATTCGTGAGTCGCATATCTAGCGAAGGGACGGTTCTAAGTATACCTCGAAGAATTCTGTGAGTTGTGTTCTCTATTTATGCTCGTTTTATGACATGTAAGCATACGTGAAATTATAGCTCTGGTCTTTCATCTTTCATTCGGTTTTCCTTTTCGAGGTATAAATTAAGAAGTAAGTGAGGAATAAAAATGGCAATGAGAAGTAAAGCGACGTGTTTAAATAGATTCTCATTAAGAGTGGTCAGAATGAAAAAGAATGACGCTGTGGTAACTTGGCATAACTTCATTAACCGAAAGAGTAAAATGTGAATTACGATAAATAAAAGAAGAGAAAAATAACTCTTGAGATAAATATGGACGATGAAGAAAGAAGAGAAATAAGAACGAAGAACAGAAGGAACGGGAAGGCTAACCATTATAAAGTCGATGAAGTACCTAAGAGAAACGAGAGAAAAGGAAGGTAGAAGCCTACCTCACCAAGCCCATCTACCTATATTAAGAATATTTAGTAAAATTTGAATAAACACCAGGGACCTCCTTCACTGGAAATTAATGCCTTTCTAAAAGTCCGCACTGCAGGAGGTCGCTCAGAAAATCGTGTCTCGCCTTAACTTAAGATATTATTCGTCTGTACTTTTCTAACGAACGAACCATACCGTACGTATCTCGTAATGACCTATTACTACGTTAAATTAAAAACTCCCGTTGGATTCTGAGTTACGCCTGTTACTCATACCGTCAAAAATTCATTGTGTTTTATATTATTCATCGTGATAAACGTTCCATTCAATGCAACTGACCTAAAATTATAAACTCAACAATTCATGACATAGAATAGCCATCATACAAATATGAGTGATTTCAAAAACGATAGAAAACAATTTAATGCAAAAATAACTACAATCTAGATCACGATTTTGACAACCATTAAAAAAAACGATTTTTCTATTATTTCGATGATACAGAGAACTCAGAATTTTTAATTACAACGTAGAACTGAGTAACAGTTTTTTCTCTAAATCCATACGAGAAGCTACTACGTTGATGTATATCATTTGTGTGATTTCGAATTGCAAAGATTTTTGACACTCGCTAGTAATTGTTAGAGCTTGTTGATTTAAAGCGAGACGGTTTCAGAGCTATTCGTTAGTTTGTGCTTTACTTTTACTCTCTTTCCCTCTGGCTGGAATTTCGTTGTTAATTGTACATTTACCGTTCGCAATGCTGCACCGATTGCAACCTCGTACGTAATTAAGAGTAGACCAATAGAACTAGGTTTAGTATAGTTGAAAAAAAATTTAGGCTATGTATTTTATCAAATTTATTGCTCCGGTAGTTATAGGTGATTTCTAAAAAAATTTCAACTACCTTAACTGCAGGTAAGTGCTCATTTGAATAAGGAGCTTATTTAGTCAGAATATCGATCCGCAGTTCTTATATTAAACTACAAATATATGAGTAGGAGTTAGACTTGATTCAATTCAGGTTAATTGACATTCTTAATGAAGCTAAACTGAGATTGCCGCATTGCAGCTGTTAGCTGCAGCTTGCAACTTACAAGTTAAAACAAACTAAACAAATGAACCTAGCAAAGCCTCCAGGGTTTCATCTAGTTATATGGTACAAACTGGAAGCTGAGGATCGCCTAAAAGTACGACAGATAAGTACGCTAAAATAACCGGAAAACCTTGTATAGTAATGTCCAGACTAATCCTATGGAATATCAAACCGATTCCAAAGCTTTATCTGTGGCTTGGCTACGTATAGATGTTCGAAAAATACATTAGTGATCTTTCATCGAACGTCGTATAAGTCGAATTGCAATTTTCAGAAGGTTTGTATCGTATGAAGGTTTGTATTGTATATTTTTTACATTTTTTGAAAATATTTCGCGTATTATGTATTATGTATTCCATTTACCTACATCGTATTTACTCGGCATACAACATCCGGATTTTCAATCTGTATTGCGCCTCGTATTTACGTAAGTCGTTTCCGTTTGGTTGGTCGTTTTAAGGCACGTGCCAGTTGAATTGTTCGGCCGGAAGTTAGGGAGTAAAATGAAAAAACAACAGAGCGAAGAGCTTATGGTATAAAGTCGGTTTATAATTGTTTAAAAATGTAATAATACCATCATTTTTATTCATTTATTTATTTTTTTCCTGTTTTTTTTTTTTTTTTTTTTTTGTATTTCTGAAGGTATAATCAGACGCCCTTTTTGTACACGTCACGTCACGAAGAAGGTTTGACAGTAAACATTTAATTAAACTGGACTTAAAAAATACTCAGAGTAACAATGTATATAACATTGTTCATTCCAGTGGCGCGATGGACCATAAGAAAACCAAAGAGAATGAGAAAAGCTCGAGGATTTCTACTTAAACTTAACGGCGTCATCTCGGACGCCGTAATACTACATATATATAGGTAACTCGGCCACAACTTCGAACCGTGAACACATTTTATAGAGGAAACAACGAAAGTATAATAGTTCCTATTCAAGAATGACGGAAACATTTATGAGCCAGCAAAGAACAATAAAAATAATTGGAAAATAAATCTGAACTATAAGAACTTTCGTCTAACTCTTCTGATAACAACGAATTTAACATTTTTTTAAGTCCGAATGATCCCCCTTTGCCGATATCGAGTAAGAGTATAAGTCATACTTCAGTGATTGTTATTTTTCTATTCCATTTCTGACGATGTTTGCGGACCAATTTAAAAAATTTTTTTCACACTGTAGGTATACATATAGACGAAAGAAAATATTGAAATATAATTTTTTTTTTCCTTCCTTCCATGAAAATCCGGTTCTTATATTCCGACGTTATCCTCGTTTGTCACTCTTCGTTTATATTCTGAATACTTCGTCAAGTTTTCAGGAGTCGTAACGAACGCGCATAACCTACTGACCTGACTTCTCGAAATTGAAAAGCAAAATTTTGTATATATGTATATGTATGGGTATATATGTATATATGAAATGGTATATCTAGATGAATAAAGAGGTTCTTATAGCAGGGTTTTATGCCACCCTTTCCTGCCTCCAGACTCGCATACATACTTTTTTGAGCTTTATATACTCGCGGTGAACTAAAAATTATTTATGCATTGGTGCACACCTCCGGAGAATTTTTGTGAATGGAGGAAATCAAACGTACTTCCCGTCCATCGCCCGTTCCTGTCAACTTGCGAAGGCCCTGAACATGGATCCAAAACTCTCGACCCCCGGACAACCCTCTTTGCTTTTCTGTACGCGCTGTTCCGCATTGGGACGTCTTCCAGCATATTTGCAGAGAAAACACACCTCCCTTGTCACCCCGTCGACCTTACTCTCTTCAGACCTTACCTACAGCATCCGTGCCTACCATCCCATCCAAGAATCACGCCTGCTACATATTTTTCAGGCATGCTTAGATATCTAAGCAAATGTTATTTCTTTTCGAATCTTCGATTGGACCTAAAGGTCCTTCCCACGATTTTCAGATCCTAAACTTACCGTAAAGTTATTTTCATAAGTTTTTTGCTTCAGCTATTACCGATTTTTGAAGAATAAAATCTTTGAGATGACGCGATCGTGACCTGTTCATCGACGTCTTGTTTTCTTAAAGTTACAATTTTTCTCTGAAAAACAAAAAAAATCTAAGAGCGGAATCTACGTTCGACGAATTTTCGCAGCCCACGTAGAAATGAAATTCAGGAATAAATATCAAACAGTTAAAAATCACGAATAAAATTCCCAAGTCAAATAAAAAAGCGAACCTAATTAAAAAACTTTTTACCAGTCAAATCCGGACTTTTGATGAACGATTAACTGACTAGATGTAGATAACGAATAATTCTTACCATTTTCGGATGCGAAAAATATGACTCGAGGTAGATAACGGACGAAGATAACCCCCCCCCCCCCCCCCCCCCCCCATCATATTGGAAGTTTGATTTAAATCAGCAGCATTAGTGAACACTGGTTCTTCTTAATAGCATTCTTAAATCTTTCAAAACTAACGATATTCGTGGAAGTAGAATAGCCCGGTAAAAAATTGACCACAAACGATCCCGCAAATCGTCGAACGATTTTCAGTCACCGTTTTGCGTATATATAAGAAAAAATTGATTACTGCGGTTAGTTTGTACGATTGCTTTTACAAAAGTCGATTACAATGTCAGGTAAGTTTAGTTCGTACCTTGAAATTCACAGAATGAGTGGGTAGCTTTTGACGGTACTTTGGGTTACTTATATTCAATTATTTACCGATCAAGTAAACTGAAATTTTTATTAGCTGATCATTCTGGTTGATAAAATATTATGATTATTTATTTTTCGTTTTCTTCTTGTTCGTTGTACCTATTTTCTTGCCGATTGAAATATTATTTGGTATATAGGCGGTCGTATATCTTATACTGTAAGACAGTTTTATCATACTCGAATATAACGGAGACCCCAAAAGGATTTATGGCGTATTAAATCATATAAACAGCAAAAATATTCCCTGCCAGTGTCTTTCGACTCTTCGACGTGTGTATATCCTAAACCGACTGAAATCATTGGGGTGAGCAAATAGCCATTCCAGATTCTCGGAGAATATTCCATGCCTAATACATAAACCGATATCCGAATTTTGAATAGAAATTTAAATAATACTAAATTTTGAATTATTCGTATAACTTTACGTAGTATCTAAAATTTTACAGTCATTCTATAATATTCAGCCGAATGCACGATGAAACCATCAATTTTTATTCAAAATCTGTCATTCGATATACGTACGTTTCGAATATTCGTCAATTTAAATCATTTTATTAGCAGATATTGGAATGATCTTATGACCTCAAAAGACTTGTCGTAAATTTTTACATTTTGAATAAATTTTATTGATATAAAAAAAAAATAGAAGTGACTAGCTGACGTTGAGCTCTTCAGTAAATGAACTGGGAATAATAAAAACTGTGAAGAAATTTATGAGCCACTATCCCATCTCCGACCAAGAAGATAAATTATTCAAATGGTAGCAAAGTGGAGAGTAACGGTTTTCCAGTTTATGTCAATCACATACATTAGACATGTCCTTTCACCATCGTATGTCCTTTTCTGTTACCTAGCCAACTGGTTTCGGTGTATGTAATGATTTTTATTCTCCTCTAATTTTACCTATACATCTGGTTACGAAAATAAACCGTTTTATATATTCCGTGTATAGATATATATATATATTATACCAAAACCCGGTTTAATGCGTTCGTCAATTTGTCTAATCTTCTACATCAGAGTAGAAATGACCTCTTAACCTGTCCTATGGCGAGACTTTCCTATATATAGATACCTTTCGGCATAAGGCTGATAAACGATCCTGCGCCACAACCGTACACGGCCACGTGGGCAGGCTGAGCAATTTATTGCAATCAGTGTCTGGCTTTAGGGAGACACGCGCACGCGGGTGTTGGTATGTTCATACGTATAGCTATTCTCACTCGTCCACAATGCGAAATGAAATGAAAAAATAAGTACCTACAAGAATACGAAAGTATCATATTTCCAAAGTCCAAAAACTGTGACAGATCTGTAAGCTCCGAATTTTAACGTTTTTGAACATTTCAAATTGTTTAAAATGAATCCGAAATTTTTACCGTTGAGAACTTTTAAAATTTGGAATCTTAAGCCGGCCCTGAAATGATTCGGAAAAAATATTCGAATGAAGAGTTATTAAGCTAGCTTCTTGTTATCGGTGTGTTCGATTTTGGCAATCAGGACACCGATGCGAGAAGAGACTGTAAGTTTAAACGAGGTCGTACGTAGGTGGTTTTGCGACATGACGTCCATGCGGTCCCGCGATCGGTACCTTGTAGTTCCGTACATTGCGTGACCATACTGACCAAAGCGATGTCGATCCGATGCCGATTTAAAAATAATTGAAACCCCTAACGATCGGAAACGAGCGAACTCACCAGGCGAGGCTTGATTGCCTGAAATGTTGTGCACGCCTACGCGGAAAAGCAAGTTGAACACTTTGAGCTAAATCAAAGGCAAAGCTTTGATCATTTGAGTCGTAAAATTTTATCGCATGTATAGATAACCCCATAAAACACCCTAACGTGATCTTTTTTCATTTGTTTCAGGTAAGTCGTATGCCGAGTACATATACACTCCTCCAAGATCCACGCATGTATGTATATGTATAAACCATCTTTCACGAATGAGCCGTCTACCAAACTCTTTGATTTCAAATAACCGGCGATTTTCAATCATCGAAAAAGTCTAATGATCAAATTCTATACAGCCCATATAATCACGACCAATATAAGTTATTTCAGTAGCGCTGACCTCGATGTGAAAAATAAGCCATTTGACCTTTTTGAACGAAAGCTTTTTTTTCTCGAAAATTATCAATACCTATACCTATATACTAGCCACCGTAATTTATGTAATGCGATCGGTATCGTCGTGGTAAAGAATGAATGTTGGTCGGGAGTGAATATCAACCTAATGTCAAATAGATGACACTCACGCTCCGCACTTCTCTCTCTTGATTCTAGCTCGATATGCATAAAGCGTGTATGTGCATTTACGCCCTCCATTTGTCTCTATATATCTCTCAGTATGTACGCTAGTAGGAGGGTATATAGGTAACACGAATCGTATGCTCACGTAATCGCATTACAATCAGATTTGAGATAACACGTCATAGGGTCTCAGCTCTGAAGGTGGAATAAGTGGTAAATGTGAGAAACCCCTGTAGGTAAGTGAACAGGATATTCGATCAATTATTAAAGGCAGATGTAATACCGTGTATGTAACATGTTTCGTGCTGAAATAATATCTGCACGTTTTATTTCGAGTTTCAATAACGAAGTAGGTACATCTAATAATATTTTTTTATACGCAAACGTAGGTGAGTACCGATATCAGTTTTGGAAAACTGTGAGAATCAAGAGAGAGAGAGAGAGAGAGAGAGATTGAACGAGAAAAATGAATTTCCACCAAAATCCTTGCTTGAATCGAAACGTTGACAAGAATTGAACAATGGTGAATAAAAAATGAACAATAAATTGAAACAGTTATTAAATCCGGAATACAATAGCAATTCAAGTGAAGTATTCAATGAAATTCTCGCTCAGAGATCCGGGCTCTATACGAACCGGCTTTCATCCCGTATAGTGACAATATCCTAAATAGAAACAAAAAATCATCCAACCGAACAAACAACCAAACAACTCTGTCCTCATTTGAAAATTTATTAATCATTATTTTGATGTGTCTTCAAAAGGTTTTACTATAATTGTCTGCTCAATATACAAGCTACAGGAATTTAAAATCTGTGTTACATCGACATTCAACTTTTAACTTCACATATATCTTTAATTTATATCCAAAGTCCACGATACGTTAATTAATGTAAAAAACATTGAAATATTATTCAAAAATTTTATACACACGGTTTGATCATGGAGACATTAATGGGCACATTGACTCGTTAAATTATCGATCAATTCGAGACAATTATAACGTTATATCGTTACACGGTAACGCTCACCGCACTGCACGCGTACTTGATGCTATTATCAGAATTTGATCGTCACCGGTTGTCACAACAGTCTATGCTTACTAAAGCTTCGTGTAGTTATAGACACGAAGAGTGCAGTTGAATCACGCGTTAAAAAAAAGAAAAAAGAAAATAAAAATTAATAAATAAATAAAATAAAAAATATATATATATATATGTATATCGAGATTGCAGTAGCATACGGTGATCGGTATACCTATATCTAAATCGACGATGACAGGCCGCATCCTCGTGACGTGTCGTCCTGTCAAACGCACCGTGGCCTATATGCCTATAGTCTGGATGTTTGCGTCCGTATATTATACATGTTGTGTCCATGGACAGGATATATGACACGCAATACATACATCTATGTATGCATATGTCCGTTTATCTGTCTATATCTTTCCTGCATGCACTGTGGAAAATGCGGGTAGGTACTCTGATGACAGGGAACGCTGCAGTCAATTTCAATTCATGATTCTGGACTAGTTTTACCGTTCTTGAAAGCATGGATATGTGAATTGTAAAAACTTGAAAATTTACCCAAAAATAAATAAAAAAATTTTTTTTTTTTCAAAATGTAGAAATTTTAACACCAGGGATAAAATTAACATGTTATCTGCAAACTCTTCCCTCTCTTTAATCTTTTCGTAGGTACTTAATTCAAAACTCTATATGTGTGAGATTTCGTTTAGTAAATGTTGGACGTTTCAGTGTGCAGGAAAGATGCGGTAGATGCGAATATCACGAGACTATTAAATATGCTAAAGAGTTGCTAATTACATTCATTGTCGTGTCATTCGCGAATCCCTCGACACGTTCTCATCTTTTTAGCCCCTTTTTCACTCGCTCCTGGCGGTTTATACGCAACAGTGTCGTCGGCTCATTAAGGGTAGCCGGAGCCAGGTTCCTCGTCGGGCGAAGGGACATCGTTAAAGTTTACCATTTGTTTTTACTCTCTGGAGAGGCACAGGGCGAGCAACTTTACGACCCACTAAACCTGAAATCAGCCACTTTGTTTACTTGCTAATACAAGACGAAAAGTTACCGCTAGTCAATCTTTCCTTTACTTTCCTTTCAGATTTCCTCCATTTTTTTATTTTACTTCGTTTTCATCCAAACTGCAGCGAGCAGTTTCGCGGTTATTGTTGAATCAGGACATCTTTCCAATCCGTGGTAAACGGTTCTCTGATCATTTCCTTGACAGACTTCATGAACCCGAATACAAAATTCGACAGAAATAAATGAAAGTAGACAGAACTTAAATATTAGAATAAAATTGACAGACAGACTGACAAGTCGGCCAGTCGAGGAGATGTCAGGGATGCCTAGAGCAGTTAAAGAGTTAGACCGGGTTAGTTGTGACTCTAGTAGTCGTTGACACCGTATGTCACGAATGTAAATTAATGATCGCCCTTTTAGGGCACCCCGTCAATTATTTACTAGGTTTAATTGAACGCGCAACAGCCTCTGTCAAAATAGTTCATTCAAATGATCGTACGAGGATTAAAACATAAAATATATTCTACGTAGTTGAATCCTGATAAAAATTAGTCGATTTCCCACGAGATTATGATTCACCATTCGGTGAAATCCGACAACTTTTATTATACAGATGAATTATTTCGTGTATGAAATAAATAAATGAAAAATAGAAACTGTAAATGGTGTGAGGTGGTTCTTATACATATCATTATATGGCAGGGTCATTGTAACGAAGGGAACAGACTAGTCCGTGGCATTCCTTGCCACAAAATTCCAACCTGGAATAGAGGCGAACGTGTTTTGCGGCAGACATGGCTGACCTTATTTGTTGAGTGATGGTCCTACGTCGACCTTGCATCAGATATTAAACGGATAAGCAAATAGTCTGAGGAGCGAGTTTGTACGGAGCTAAAATACGGAGGTAGACAAGCAGGCATGCTGCCTTGATTTCTCTAGGAAGATGTCGTCGCTGGTAAGCTATGAGACAACAATAAATAACGCTCGAATGGTCTCGGTCTTTGTTGTTATCCTAGACTGCGTTATTATCGTAGGTGAAAAGTAGTCGGAAATAATGATGCCCGGTGAAAGTTCCGAATTTTGAAAGTTCAAGTTGAGACGATTTCGAATTTTGTAGAAGCTTTAAAGTTCAGAATATTAAAAACGGAAAAGATCAGAAAGCAGACAGCCAAAAACTCGGAAAGTCTAAGAATCGGAAAATTTAATCGAAGGGCATGACGCTCAATGCGTGAATTTCAAGTTCCGGAGTTTTGGCTCTTGGGATTTTGAACCTTTGGTGTTTTTCGATTCAAAAGTTTCCGCAACCGACTATGCAAACTTTCAGAAAAATACTTTGTCAAAAAATTGTGAATCGGTAAAATCAAAATTTGGAACGTTAACCCGCTGACGGTAATAATGACGTTGAAATGTCTAAAAAAATTTTCCTTGTATCTAAAAGCTCGGTTTTATTTTTTTATTTTCTTTGAGAATACAGTATTTGAATTTTAACCATGTGTTTTAGTTTTGTAAAATAAATTTTGAATAATTTATACCTCTGACTAATTAATATTCTAATAATGGAGCTTTACAACGTCATCGTTGATAGGGAGCAATTAGTTGATTAAATTAATAACTCGAACGTACAAACTCGCGAAATTCTATAGTCGCCCGTATAATTAAACAAGTTAAATAAGAATTAATTAGAAATGCTTTTAATCGAAATTGTACTAGGTATGTATGTATGTACGTATATGTATGTATACCTCAACAAGTTCACCATACGTTTAACAATTGTTAAAAATGTAGTTGTTACTATTGTCTGTTTTCTGTTCATATGCGGGTTTTTTTATATATCGACCCATTGTCTGTCACTTGAAATTCATGTACATACATACACATATACGCGTATGAATGCTTGTATCTGAACACGTATGAGCGAACGATCGAATGCAATCCATAGAAATAAAAGAAGTGTAATACCAGTGTATATATACATACCTCGAATACGACACCTCGGGGAACCCCATTTCCGGCACGTGATCATTTATCGTGAAATTTACAAGCGACAACTAGCTACGGGTAAAAGATAGATGCACTCGGTGGGTATAACCGAAGAGTTGAAAAGAGACGTATATAGGAGTGCTAATTTATTTATGAAAGAAATTCGACGCCGCACCTACCTCCAGTCCCGCTCGTGCAGTTGTCCTGCCCCATTCCCCATTCCCCATTCCCCTTTCTACTTCTCTACAGAGATCCCGCGGGATGTGACAAGATCCTCGTGACGTTCTTTATTTATTCATCACGCATTTACTTAAAATTTGAGAACCGACACGGGAGAAGACGAGACTAACTTCATTTTACCCACTCCCTGAGAACCGTGTGAAAAATTTAAGACCTACTATCGCTCTGTCTTATAAAAACGCTTTGAAAATCGGCAAAAAATATAAAATTTTGCATAAAATAAAAAAAAAAAAAAAAAAGTTATACCAAACTTTAACAATCAACACGAGAAGGAAATCGTCATTTTTATTTACTCACTTATCGATATTCCAATGTTTACTGCAACGTTACTCACCGTAGGGAATAACTTCACTCGATTTAGGCCCAACTGACGACTGATAGCAACGATGTATTAAATGTTATTACACCAGTCACGCCACGAAAGGACCATTTCGACAGGATCGAAAACCCTTTAGATTGCTCCCTCGACTCCATCCGACAACACGTTCTTAGGTATACATATATATATATATAGGATAACATGTAGCATGGGACTGTAGACCGAGAAATGTGTGGATATAGATTATAGATAGTTATACGAACTATATTAACAATTATTATACGCCTATAATAATTTTTTATTACTTCAACGTTAATTTTTATTTTTTTTTTATTTTCCTTCGGCGTGTATATGTGGGGTAGTTTTATCGGCCTTTCGGTCACGAGTCAAATAAAAAGCGAATTTTACGAGGTGAACAATTATCTACGAAATCTTTACTGGTTTGAATATATTATCGCGATTGATGATGAACGAGTTGAAGATTTTAACATCAAATAACAATTCCGTTGAAATTATTTCATTTTGAAGAAAAGATTTCTATTTGGTTAAAAGTACAAATCGTTAACTGAGAACCGGATTTATTGGGGACGGGGGGGAAGAAAAAAGAAAACTTTCGTTTCGCTACGAAATGCAATTTTTTTTTTTTTTCCCTCCCCTCGGGATAAGCTTTGGCTATTGAACTTTTGAATGGTTCCCGTGGAGCTCTTTTCACGTAAGAGAAAACACACACATTAGACGTGGATTTATTGCTAACCTTTGAATTGAGAGTGAATTACCGATTCTTCAACCGTAAGCAAATTTAAGGCTTTATATGGTCAATGTCGCGAGTAAATTTTTTGTTTTTTTTTTTCTCTAGAAAAAAAGTCTACAGTGAAATTATTCCAGGAGGTTGATCTACGCAGGATAGATTTTCGGACATTAAATTCACAATGAAAATTGTGAAAAAAGAAGAGACGTTGAAGAAACTTTTGAACGGAAATAATTTCTAGTGAATTGAATGTAGAAATTAACTGCACATCCTAATCCTGGGAGTAAATCGAAATATCTTTAGAATCAATTTATTATTGTTCGCAATGAAGATGATGAAAATTATTGAAGCAGAAAAATCTCTCGATTTACTTTTGGGCTAATTGATCCTGCGCAAATAGATAAATATAATAAATTTTTCATCTTTTTTTTTTTTGTTGAGCTTTCCATTCGATCGAATGACAATAGTTGGGTAGGGTAAAAATAACAAAATACCAATAGAAGGCTATTATACATATAGTGAGTATATATAGTAATTGCAAACATCGAACATATGTCGCCTCGGGGCAAGAAGCATTTTGAGTTCGGATCGCTTTGAGTTAGCGCCCTTCGTCAGGCGGGGCTTTGTTCGCGCAAAATTGGATTTGCCTAGTATGCAAATAGGGGAGGATGGACGATGACGGTATATAGGTACGAAGAACTATATATATAGGTACCCGACCGACTATGGCCCAGTTCGAAAGAGCGTCGAGGGCGATAGAGACAATGATGAAAATGCTCCGCATGCACTTCGTAAAGTTCAAACCCTGCATACGTATGTATGTATGTATGTACATACATAGATAGATAGGGACATACATGCATTATGGAACCAGCGTTGCCTTTGAGTGTCTTTTTATTTTCTCTTCAATTATCCTGCACCCTCCTCGCTCCTTCTCAAACAAGGAACTGACGTGATGTGGCTGCTGCACCTGCCCCGTTTAAATCTCTTCCCGTATATAGGTATGTATGTATGTATGTATATAGGCATATATAACGAGTAAAGTGCACATTGCACCGTGTCAAATCGCAAGAGTCAATAATTGATCCTCTCTATATTACGGGTGTAGGATACGGATGACGTGAAAACGATATTTCGATAATAAATTACACAGCCAACGAGTATCCGCCCTGGTATATGTACATACATAAATACATATGTACATGCATACATACATACAATTGCATCGGTAATAATTGCGGGAGACAGTTAAGTGTGGGCCGTAAACTATAAAGAGGATGGTTAAAAAGAAGTTGGCACGATGATCGTATGTGCAACAGTAATGCTTGCACATAGTTCTCAACGTATGAAATATAAGGAAGACTTTTTAAACCAAGGCGAAAAAATGAGAACTGAATACTTTACCGATCTCGAACCACGACTTAATCTCCGAGTTACCGAACTTATAAAACTTATACTTAACTACCTCGTTAAATTATCATAAATACACCGTTCAGATATCTACAGTGTGAAACATTCAGTATGGTCATCGGTCATGTTCGAACTACTAATCTTCGATGGATATTATATTATCAATTTTTATTCTATGCATATGTATATACTTTTTTCTTTTTCGTCTTTTTTATTTAGCTCCCTTGACTCGCCACTTCATATTTTCTCTTATTTTTTCTCTCTCTCTTTCTATTTTCGGTTTTCCTTAACCCGCATGAGTATAAATAGGGATAAAATTTTTATCTTTATTCAAGGATATTGCTATTGACCATTTCATTTGAATTACCAATTTATCCAATGGCTTACGCGGCGTATGGAGTTAGAGTTTGGCTCTGGTCGGATAGATCGACCGTGCGCGATATCTGCAGGGTAGATATTGAATTTTTCATTTATGGGGTTGGCGCAGAACCTACGCTGTGGGATTCGTGCGTGACTTGAGCCTTGAAGAAGAACCGTATGTGCTGCTAAATAATTCAGGGATACAAATGGGAAAAGAACTAAAAATAAAAGTAAATAAATAATTTGCACTCGATTCAGATGTAGACATTTGTTTTACCGCATAACCCCCCCCCCCCCCCCCCCCCCTCCCCCTCTCTCAGCAACGAAAAACTCCCTTGTTCAAGGATACAAAACGGTATAACGGTAAGACGGTATAATAAACGTTCAAACTGTATAACGAGGAAAAATTTAAAAGAATAGACCCTGAAGCCCGAGGGCGGAAAGATGTACGACCGAAATTACCATGCAGTTAAAAACACGCGTTTCTCTTTTTCATTTTTTAAACTCCTCTATCTGAGAGACGAGAAAACCTAGCCATGGCCTCGGGACAGTAACATCGGTAATAGCAGATTGCTAAGCTCTCAGCCTGCACGCATTAAGCCCCAGTGCTGAACGATAATGGGCTGAATTCTCTCACAATTCACCAAAGAATTTTCAAGATTATTTTTCGTCCAAGGATACGAGCTATTTAATCATGAGATTTCAACTTGTTTTCGTTTCTCTGATTTCAAAAAACTTCTACCCCCAAAAACTCTGCAGTTTTATCGTTTCTCCCTTCTCCCGGCTATTTGTTTTTTTTTTTTTTTTTAATTTATTTTCTCTATTTCTCCAGAAAAGTTCAGAATTTAATTCACTTCTCGAAAGGAAGCTGCGCAGGCTAAAAACTGGCCAATTTATTATTTAACTTGAATTTATGCTTGAATCCATTCGGTCGTGCGATAGTTTAATCTTTGTTAGAAATGGAAGTTTTTAACCTCGTTCACCACAGTTTCCAAAACTGAAATTCATCCCACGCAGTTTTCTCGTGATAAATGTGTCGACTCTCTTCAAATGTCAGATACATTTTCATGTCTATCTTCTAGACACTTGGGCTATCCCATTTTGGACGTCTGTAAGAAAATTGCGGTAAAAAGTGACTAAATAAAAAATAAAAAATAAAAAAGGAAGAAAAAATTCCACCCTAAACTTTCTCACAAGAATCAAACCTGGGCTATATAATTTACTGTCTGGGTATAGAATTGCCTTTGCCCTGTATACTGCTAGCTCATTAAACAATCCGAATTGAACCTATATGAAAATTACTAACAGTTGAACAAAGCCCTGAATTAGTACCGCCTGAAATACATACATTGACCTATACATTCACCCACACCTACCCACGTAATATACGAAGTTACTTTTGTCTAAAGTCGAGACCTACAATCAGTCATAAGCACGAAGCACTGTATCCACGTAAGAACGAAAAATTATTATCTGTAGGGTAGGTGAGTGGAGGAATTTTACGACCTTCCAAGAGAAAAAAAAAAAAAAAAGTGAAAAAAAGGCATAGATGTAGGTAAAGAAAGTTGAAGAACGTTGCAGGTCGTCAATTTGTCTTGGTTGTAGTTTCGCGTGTCCTGGGAATTACAAATGCGTTCTATTTGCAATGGTAAAGGATGGGAGATGGGGGTGCGATTTACACATAACAACGTGGCTTTGAGTGTACGTTAGGTATAGTTTTTCTATGGTGTATGGTATAATATAACGATAAGGTTATTATGCGAGTTGACAAAGTGACTTTACGATTTTATAACACGCTAGAGTCTATGGGAGATAATTTGAGTGCGTTTGTATTATACAGGACTCTGCAGGGGATCCTGAAGAAGTGATTTATTCGGTTGACTGTTTGTCGAAACTATACCGGTCTGGCGAGAGAGAGAGAGAGAGAGAGAGAATGAGAACGACCGGTCGGTCGGAAGTCCACGAAAATTTATAGGTACGTGTGCTTGCGACCATCGTTTTCATCGTTTTTCAATAATTCCCGAATGTAAAGCCGCGCGGGGAATCCCCGAACGGCCATAGAACGGCTGCAGAAATACCTCTTCCGCGCACGCGTTCCTGATATTCTAATGGACTCCGGATTAACGTCTCTTTGGGGAATTCTTGTATCCTGGCACGGAAACCAGGAACATTACCAGATCTTTTGCGATTTAAAATCTCCAACGGAAACTTTAAAACCGTGCAATAAAATACTTCCGTTTAAAATACCTTCAACTCATTTTTATATGCTTCAGACTGTATAAAAAGAAATTTTTATTCTTCAAAAATTTTCTTCTTTTCCAACGTATATCACACTCTCGTATTTAACCTCGTGTCCCTTTTTGACTGCAATCTTTGCCAAGATGAAAGAGAAGGGCAGTAAGGCGAGGCGAGGCGATGTGATGGGAGTTTCGAAGCTAACCTATTATCGTCTTCAAGGTGGGAATCGCAGAATGTATATATACATATGTATGTAAGTATATATAAAATTCTGTACGAAAAAGAAAAGCCATCTTTCCATTTCATCTCGCAAGACACGCGCGTCGCTGACATCAAAGTCGTCCTCCTTCGTCGAGGGTATATTCTTGTCCCCAAGGACCAACGAGAGCAAGGAACCGTTGCGAGACCCAAGAGATGCAGCTCGCGTCCCGACTATTTTCGTCTCCATTGGAACCTTAGGGACAATTTGTTTACCGTTGGGGCATACCGTGCAGAGACGACGGTAGCTAAGGAAAGAAAGAAAGAAAGAAATTTTATTTTGATTTCTGCCTTAAGTGCTTCTCGACTCGATTGTTTTCACCTTTACAATATACATATAGTATAAGGCAAGGTATACGGGTAAGAAAATTTTAGTTCTCTCATATTGTCATATGTTATATATTTTTATTCTCTTTCTTAAATAAAGGTTCTGATCTTTCGCGAGAAATAACTTACGGTGCGATGCGTTTCGCTTTCTTACAAGTTGTCAAAGTGAAAGAGCGTTCGGTGGGATATATACCTAAACGAGACCGAGAAAGAAGGGTATTCAAAGGAAAAACAGATTGATCGTTCACTGGGATCTCAAGCGTTTCCTCTTCCCTGGAGATACTTAAAAACAAATCGTGTCCCTTGATAAAACGGTGCGAATATATTCTGAAATGAAAAAACAAAAAAACAAAAATATGTAGAAAAAATAAAACGATAAAAAGAAGATCCCTTCCTCAGCAAAGTTTTCAGGGCTTAAATATCTTCAAACATTAAATGCTCTATGTAACGATAATTTTGACAAACTGATTCATTTTCAAATAGTGACGGATTTCCGTTCACTGACACCATCTCGAAAGAATTTAGTCCAATCATTTCCAGCAGGGGGGTTTCATCGTGTCACTTCTTGTTTGCTATGGGTTGCAGTAGAGTTGGGGTGGCTTTAACCCAGAGCAGGGGGTAATCTAATTAAAACTCCCTACGTGCAAGGTAGGGTGATTGTCATTTTACACGTGTCACTATTATTTGCATACTCCGGTATTGGCTGGTCGACGTGTGTCACGTACCCTTCCACACGATTACGGAGACTAGAAGATACATTCGATGCAGAAAACGCCAATCTTTAAATTACGAGATTAAATGAATGTAACACATGCAATAATAGAACCCGCAGAACTCATTCCAACATATCAAGACCAAGTAATCGTAATCGTTATCAAGTAATCGTAAAATCTTTCAACATCAATTCAGCAACAGCAAAGCCTTCGCTCTTTCATTTAGGCTTTACTTTTGGCATTTGCTGTATACATGCATGGTCGAGAAGTGAATTAAAATTTCAGATATCCTTTCCGAGGTCCCCTTAGTCCGAGAAATATCGCTTGAGAGTCGTCGTTTCACCCCCATCAATGGGCGTAAATTGCATCGCTACACTATAGTTATCTGCCATGCGTCATAGGGAATAACTATCGTACGCGTTGAAATGTGGTGCTATACTTTGAAACAGTGAATATAGTGACGTGGTTGAATGTGTGTAGGTATAATACACGAAAAGTTACCCATGGGAATTGGATCCACCAGTTCCCAATGGGATACTGTAGAGCACCATGAAGGAACGTAATACTGAAGTTATGCGTAGAGATGGACGTAACCGGGCTGAACGATCACATACACAATGTTATCGGGTATACGGCGCCACGAAATATTACAAAGCACTCGACTGCTGCTGCACCAGGGACGAAGAGAAGCGTAATCTCTTCTATTTACATTACAAAGAAGATTATTTGATACGTATATTAAAGAGCAAAGTGCCTCGGAAATGGAATGAGAATCGGAGAATCGTTTTCGTGTTTTTGATTATCTCAGGGAGTCATTGCGGCTCTGTTACAGACAGGGTATAGTTGAGATAAGGAAGTGCATCCTTTTTGTCTCTTTATTAAATAAAGCCAGCTTCCGGTCCAGCAAACGTTATTCTAAAACGAACGATCCTCTTTTAGTACAACGCATCTAAACTCCCATCGTTTTTGAGATAACTGTACGTTCTACTCACCGTTCACATCCAAAGCCATCAAGTTAAAAGTCACTTATCTCACGTTTAAGGTGACAGGAATCGTTTTCCACGAGTACATAATACATATAACGTGTCGAAGTACTTCAAAGCTTAAAAAATCGCTTCTTTTCCACCGTAGGGTATTCTTCGTCAGGAATTTAGGGGTCAGAGATCATACCGTCTAAGTAGCTATTCGCAGTCGTCGTTTCCTACTCTTCCAGGTCGTCTGTCCGTCGTGTACATCGCATCGGACAGCAATGTCTTTCCGGCAGAATGATTCTCGCTTTGCTTCACGACCCATTGCTCGCATCCAAATGAGTTTTTAGTCGGGGTAGCTCGGAGGATATGCAGCCTCGGGTAGAGTCCCGTTTTCGTAGTATAACGTTAGCTAGTAACGTTGTTCTGGTACCTCGTCGGTATGGTGGCTTACACCGTAATCCACCCTGTGACTCACGCATAGTCATGGAATTTATGAGGCCTTCGTTCGAATAATCCATAGGATTATCTCAGCCGAGAAACCCCCGCGGATAATTGTAACTGTCGATTATTACTGGCGGTTGTATGAAACGGAGCAATGAAATCTGGAAACGATCATATCTCATTTTACTTGATGATCATTTAATCAAATTGATCATTTTTTCAATCTTGTGACTTTTTAGCTAACTAGTTTCTCATAGATTTCAATGGCTGTATATATTTCGTTCATGTATCATGTCTGCAGCCGTTAATTCAGGGCAAGAAAATCGGCCGTTCTATCCTTTGGGAATTTGTCTAGCTGGGCATCAGCCAGCTACATGTATAAGTACCAACAGTTCGTATTTGCGAACTCTCATGGGAATAACGGCTAAGTAAATTAAAATCAGTATACAAAATGTTTAGTGGCTTATCGCAAGACTTGGACTCGATTTCGTAATCAAGTAGAGATACGGAGTCTAAATGCATCATCGGAATTAGTCCTCAGACTTTCGAATGATATGAAAATAAAAATTGTGGTAGAAATATCTGCAAGCTTGTGTATTTCCATAGCTCCTTAGTATTAGTCACATTAAGTCACGTAGATACTTGTTTGATTGAAGCTTACTGGTCGAAGTTAATACGCCGATATTCCCTTGTCTGAAGTGATAGTAACAAAATAAGGCAAAGTAAGTACAATAGCACTTGGAGCGTTGGCTTCTTAGCATCTGTGATTGAATTAGTCAAATTCTTATTCAGCATCGCTAGCTACCATCACTCGAAGTATCGCCCCTCTGGCATCGAAATATACGTTGAAGTTATTCTATAGAACGCGCAGTTTCCCAGTGCACCGATGTAATGCGAAACTAAAACAGAATTATCCACCACTCTCGTATGGCACGGAGCCATCGGCCGGGGGGCGAAAAAAGGGAGTAAAAAGATGGGGAAAACTGAGAATGGTATGGGGGTATAGGGATGGGAATGGGGATGGACTCCCCCGCGTTACGCTGGGGTGCATTTTAACGTGCAGGGAGTTTGGGGGGAGCACGAGCGCTCTGAGTAGAGAGATACAAGGCGTTCAGGGAGTCCCGCCTTCCGTGCTACCCTTCGAAAAAAGGCCGAGTATCTGACCCGCCACTTCGAGCCCACGTTATACTTTTCCCAGAATTTTATCCACCAAATTGCAGGTGGTTGTCGAGTGGCACTTTCCCCTTATAAGCGGCAATTTGTTATCTTTTTTTATTATTATTTTTTTTTTTCTTCTTCTTCTTTTTTTGTCTTTCGTTTTGTACATTTTATTCCAACGTACTTCTGCGGCAAAACCAGTTGGCAATATTACCCCCTTAGAGAAATACGTATAGTTATAACTCGACGTTTCGCCATGAACGTTTTCCGCGTACAGCCATATCCTAAAAAGTATAATATGTGGTTTGAGTAAAAGTTTGCTTGGAACAGTGACGTAATTTGTTGAAACGTTATGAACGTTCGGGCCAGCCAACTTCTGTACGCACAACAAAGTTATCCTCGTCTCTGTGCCCACTATACTCCCCCTTATCAACCACCCTCGTATATATATATGTATATATATACCAAGAGCTAACGAATTTATGAACTGATTAAACAAACAATGAATATACGAGCGAAGTTGCATCTCTGTGTGGCGGACGTTTCGTCGTTGGGAAATGTGGTTTAAATTAATTTATGTACAACGGAGTCAAGTGACAATGAAAGTACGGTATACGCATGCTTTCATGTATTTAGGTATGTATGTACATACGTACTACCAAAGTAGGTATAGGTACTACTTGTGTTGAACCAGAAACCAAGTGGTAGCCACTTGTAAAGAATGTTTATTCCACGATATTATATCTTGTGGTAAACGTACGATAAACTACATACAAGACCAGCTTATATACAAACCCCATTGCGATGTACATACAAGTCATGAAGTGTACATACATTGTACATGGAATGATAGATTGAATAAGAATTCGGCTTAATAATAAATAAGTTCGGTTATCCCCCAAGTCGGATATTAAGGGTACTGTTACTTATTCCACGTGCAATTTGTAACCTTTGACATTAGTGTATGGGTATAACGTATATAGCTATATACAAACTGCCCGAGCACGCGCTTGTAGATCCTTATCAAAGAAACATTATTTCCTGCCCACCATCCTAAACCTCCAGGCTCGTATACACAAATACTTACAATGTACCTACTAGATAAGATCTTAAATCACGTTCGAAAATCACCTTCATTTAAACCTAATTAATATTTCGTAAGCAAGAGCTTTAGTTATCGTATATACTATACTATACGTATAACTACATACCTACGGGTGACAAATACCGCCTACTACAAATCGTCGACCAGCGATGATATCGAACCACAATCAAATCGGAATCAAAATTACATACATATACCTAGACAATTTTGAATCCTGCCAAAAGCTAACGGCTAGTTCAAATCCTTCGCTACTTATTTGACGGGCGTCTACTACCGTCTGTAATAATGGACTTGTGATTGGATATATGTAGCTTTGGATTTCACTCCATTGCGCCTGGAGGAGATCGAGTGACACGTGGCGCGGGCGCGGGCGCGGTCCACATACTGGTTGCTACATACTTCCTGGACACAGTCTCTATGTTTAGGTATTATAGATAAGTATAGGTATCGATGCCCTTTACGGATAGCAGGGAGTCTAAGTATCACGTGTGGGTACCCTAAAGAGTTTTAAGTGCGTCCGATGAGCTTCAATCCAGTGAAAGCAGCTATGGTCGTTAGATCTGGCGTCCAGATTCGTTAGACCTTTACGCGACGAGATTGAAGCCTCATGGGTTCAATTCTCCTAGGTATATCTTTGATTCTGAGTAGTTGATGGTAATAAATCTTCGTTGCATATGGGGAATGAAAAACATTTAGTATAAATATGAGGCTAAAGGGCTATGAGAAATTTTTATTTTTATTTATTTGGGTTTGTTACTACGGTGACGTTACTATACATATAATCGAAGTATAATCTTGCGGTAGCTGAGCCGAACTGAGATGAGATGAGCTACTCTACTCTAGAATCTACACCTCCGAACAGTCGCGTACGAATCAACGCGATCCTCCAGCCTCGGTATAATCGAATCTCGAATTCGGTACGGGCCGAATTGAGCCCCTTCGTCCATCCGTTTGTACGGTCAATCAAGGTGGCATTCACCAAAGCTTGTTATATACGTGCATCGGTCCTCCAATATCTCTTCCTATACTCCGATACCATTACCTCGCACGTTCTACTTGAATAGAATTGGATAAGTACATTATTGAAGAAGGCCTCCGCCTCTGCTATGACCGTATCCGTTCTTTAGGTACGTAGGTATCACATCAATACATGTATGACATTTATTTAGGTATAATATCGTTGTTCGCGATTGGGAATTACATCGAGTTAAATGTGTGCTTGATTTTCCAAGTGCAGGACATTATTATAGATTTTCAGATTCTATCAGGGCTGATGAAATCTTTGAGAGAAGATGAGTCATTGAAATTTATTCGCATCAGTGTCTACGCACACATATACGGTCCAAGTGTATCTCAAATTTTCGTTCTATCTTATGCCTTTTAATAGGATATCGTTACGAGAGTATTTCATAGAGTGTTTAACGATATCCCTGCAGGCTGCGATACCGCGATATACGATACGCTTGTGAACTGGCCTTCAGAATATCCGACTTTACGAAGGTGGAAATGGTCTACAGTACCTGATCTAGCGGTTAGTTATTCCTGTAAACAATATCGTTGTCATTCGGTTCCGTATTGCGGTTTAAAAATCTCCGAGGGTAGATATCGGGAATAAATGGAGCGGATCGTACAGCTACCCAAAATCCACTGTCCAGCGGTATTCGCTTGTGCAGATATGTATGTACATACATACATACATACACACATGTTCGAACTCGCGTCTGACTGTAATTTGATTACAAAGTGAAATGCTGTGGCTGCATTGAAAATCCAACGCTATTGACGGGGAATATGACAGATGCATTGCAATCGGAGTATAGCGCGGACGGATCAGCGTAGCTACTAGTAGCCACGTCAGTCGATGGCATAGTCGTTGCATCACGACGCTTTCCCATTTGGTTCGAAATGAATTTGACAAATGATTAAATTTTTAATTCCTCAGTATTTATTTTTTTATTTATTATTTTTTACTACTCCGTTCACGATTCCCTCGTGCTAGTTCGGACCTAGTAATAATTCGATGAACCTTAATCCGCGGCTTGTTCCACGCGAAAACCGACAACGTAACAATATTTCCCTGGTTCAGTGGCGCGAAGAGAAGCGAGGGACATGACCCCGAACTCTGTTTCACTAGAGTTAATTATCCTCCATGTTATTTATTGTTCTACCTCAATTCCACGTGACTCAAATATCCGCCAATCGACTCCACCCACTTCCCCGCAAAAAAAAAAAAAAAAAAAAAAATTGCTCTTCTTTTCCTATATTTTGATTTTTTGATCGTTTTATAACCTCGTTTCAAATTTCATACTCTAGAACAAAAACTTGACGTAAGATCGAAGTATGACTAGCTGTAATAATTACCGTCTATCAAAATTATATGTGAGATTAGGATGAAACTGTAGCGCAACGTAGGTAACGCAAATTGCCGCTGGGCGATTCGGTCAACATATATACATACACGTGTACATACCTATATACCTACTATAGAGGTTGGTTCACGCTATTTATCGCTCAATTGCCTACGTATTAATTAGCGTATGATTAGTGTGATAGATACGTACCGTGCATAGAAGGTATATCATTAAATTAGCGCTGAGTTATAGCGTGCGTTAGTACGCCTGCGGTTTAGAACTGACAATTTTGTTCGCCCAGCTGCTACTCTCACCGAAACTAACGAAAATAGATATATTATATATATATTTATATACACTTAAATGAGGTGGCGGTGGTCAAGCCGAATCTTCCAATTTTTTACGGCCTTTATGGAACATCCAACGCTATACAGGTACCGAAAAATCAAGTGGAAACTAATCATCATTATTGGTGGCTATCATTGACTAAGCGATTCAAATTACAACTTGATTATGTGTAGCAGATTATGAAGACATTTGATAATCAGAACGTAGCTATAGCTGGAACTTAAGACGGTCTCTATTTTTTTTTCTTGCATTTTGAAGTTGAACAGGTGTTATATAAGTTTCATCATCGTTAGTCGATTAAAAATTTATAGGTATAGCGAATTTAATCCCTTTGAGAATGGAGCCCGATCTTGATCGGCTTTTTGCAAATTAAGATCGAGTTACACGATAGACTTTTGAAATTCTACAAGCCAGGTTAAAACGAAAGTTGTTAAAATATTTGCTTGACGGGGGATAGCACCGTACGCCGTACTGTGGACAACCAATCAAATAATGTGCTCAAATTTCTCGCCATCTCTTCCTCTTCTTGTTCTTTTTGTCTTAGGAGTAAACGAAGCCTCTGTTCTTTTAGCTTAAGACAAAAAAGAGAAAAAAAAACTTTTAATCACGACGCGAATTAAACGTAGAATTGTTTGCGTTTAAGTGGGGTGCGAAAATCGTGAAATGAATTCTTAACCGAAGTTAAATGAGAGACAAAAACGAGGCAAAAAGCTCATAAATTATTGTCTGTTTTTGATGTGCGGTTGAGGCTCCTTAAATTTACACAAATTCAAACAAACTGTATTAATTTTCATAATTTTTCATACATCAAATACCTCGCAGTCGTTTGATATTTCTGATTACTCAATGTCTTAGCTGGGCTGGTCATTTTGCGAAAAGGCCAGCTACGACATTAGCGAGGATAATGACGAGTCGACGGGGACCATTGACTCTCGTTGTTACTCGTCCGCTTACTTACTCCGGCTAGCAGAGTCTAGGAGGTCGTAATCTCCCCTAGATCTCGAGGCTGCGAGTGAACAGTTGGCAAACGCGATGCACTGGGCCCTGTACAGCGCACCTACTTCAGGCCTTGTGGCCGTGTGAGACATTTCACGATAACATCTTTTATGCATAGGGCCCCCTTTATGCCAAGGCTTTAGGAACGAACGGTGCGATTTTATCTCGGACCTCGACCAGCCCTGGGTTTCCTTTTCGCTACGTTAAGATCCGAGAAAACTGAGACCGTCTCAAAGAGAGCGGTGAGCCATTTTCGTTTTCAAACATACATAAAATTGAACAAATATCTCTGAGGTTTTTTGTTTTCGAAATTTTGAAAATTGATCATTTACACGTTGAATTTTCTAAAAAAAATAATCGAAAATTCACCACCGACGCTTTCAAATTTTTCTTCAACTAGACGTTAATCCCGGAAATACTTTTGCTCGCTAATGAATTTGCGAAACGCGTGTTCCTCTTCATCAGGCCTGAGAGACCTCCACATTTCGTCACCGCTTCCGAACACACCTACCAAAATTTTACCCTGAGCTTAAGAGGAGTTGAAAGCAAGCGAGGTCTGAAAGTGAATGGATTATAGAGACAATTTCAACTCTGAGTAAATCCAACCCTCTTGCAATTCGCCAAGACCTCCAAGTCTCTAATTATTAGAAGGTACACTTCAATTGGTGGAATTTGTCGGATTAAATGAGACGAAGAAGAAGAAAGAACGAAAGAAAGAAAGAAAAAAAAAATAGAAAAAATGCTGTTTGCAATTATTCTGCTGAAGTACCCAATATCGGGGTCAAAGCCACGCGCGGTAAGGATATATATTTTTACCTCTTTTGATCGACCCGGGTAAAATCTGTACTGCACGAAACGGGCGTTAATCTGAATAATAAAGCCAGAAAATTTCTAACACATACCTACCTACCGGTGCCGACCGGAAAAGGCCTTGCAAAAGCCAATAATCTGGTGTCGATATAACAAACGGGAGCTATAAAGCCTTTGGCAGGCATGCAAATGGCGATAATAGAACTCTACTGGCAGCTTATAAGGAGGTTAGGTTATCTCAGATTGGTGCAGCACCGATTACGCAAAACTTTATTACGGCTTTGAGTATTCTCGACCTTAACTACTATTCGATTAAACGTCACTTACGCGTAAATACATAAGCGAATATTTGCTGCCTATACTAGAAAGTTTAGCGAAAATTTTTACCCACTTTGCAAACCTTTGTTATCTGTAATTCATGATCTACTGATCGTCTGATACACGCTTAGAATCACAATGATAGCTTCGGGGCTTTCGTTGTTGGTTAGATTCGTTAACCATGGCGAACGGTGTGCAGTTTCGTAATCGTTTTATCTTCATGTCAATTCCGCAAATCGTCAAATTGTGATTTAAGAAAGAAAGAAGTATCTCGATACTTGCAGATCATATTCATTAACAATTTTCGAATTACGTTTATTGATCTGGCTACAGTTTTGAATAAATAATTTTGAATTTTTTTTATTACGGTACTATAAATTTTTGTTTTACTTGTTCTTTGGGATGGTTTTATGATGAATGATAATAACTAGCTACGTTTTCATAGCGACAAGTTCATCATCCACTACTCTCGCATTAGGTATATATGGAAAACCACGGGGTGCCATGAGAAGTGACGCAACGTGAAGCCATTTATCTCGAATGGCGATGACAGCAAGACCTTCTCTTGCCCCGAGGGCAAGTTCGAGGCATAATATAATACCGAGTGTACTTCATCCATTGTTTATTACATACGTTTGTAACACACCAAAAGAATCGAAAGTTTCCTTTATTTATTTTTTTTTACTAACGTACGCTTTGCTACTTTTCAACCTTCACATCTTTCGGGATTCATGCATTTATTCATTCACACGTTGGAAGTTCACGCTCTTGAAGTTCGCGAGTTGGAGAGAGAGTCGGACGTTCTACGTATAGTTTCCTTCTTTTAGTTTTTTTTATTTTTATTTTTTTTTTTACACACATTTCTGGAATTTATTCTCCCAACAGCGGAGTCCTGTCTTTTTTAATAATCGCGTAATCACAGTGATATTTCATTTACGAATGAAATAATGTTACTTGATGCAAAAATTTAGTTTTTATTACCACCACGACGCCAACGCACTTGATTGTCAATAGTCACGCAATGCAATCGTATATAAGGTAATATTCCCACACTCGTAACTAAAATATGCGCTTTCAATTCTACAGGTTAATTTTTTTTCTCAATGCACTACGAAACACTCAACTAGGTGTACCGAACCGGTCCCATGAGATCCCTCCGGAGAGAGAGAGTGCTGCTCCGATACCATAACGCAACTTTCTTCCTATTCGGATGTAGTACGATACCTGCAATGGAGTTTAAAATATTAAAAAAACCACCAGAAAGATTTCCATGACGTAGCAAAATCGTATCTATGGTGTGTATCTTTGTATAGAAAGTAATGAATATGATAGTGAAACGAAAAGTAACCGTGGACTGGTAGTGAGTCCCTTCTTTCCGTCCCTTCTATTTATCTAACCCAGTTAAGTTGGACCAAACTATCATCTGTCGAGCTCTAGAAGATGAGGCATGAGGCGTGAATCATTCTCTAGTTATCCCGGTCAATTATTGTGGAAAAATAGTTGCCCACTGTCGCAAGTTGGTACGACTGAGATCGCTACTATTGTAAGGTCATTACGATGCTGCATTATGTATCAGGTAGGGTTTATTCATGTATTCATTGAATAATTACTGTGGGATGTGTATCTGCGTAACTGCATTAGTTGCGTGTGTCTCCGCCCCAACGATTTAGAGAAAGCAAAGTTCGTGGTTATAAGAAGTTAAGAAGAAAAAAACGAGAAGAAATTTTTTGGCTATTGGTTCTGCGTTTGTTCTTATTTTATTTTATTTATTTATTTATTTATTTACTTACGTATGTTTGGATCACGTCTGCCAAAGTCGTAATTCTATTTGAGGTAAGATCCGAGAGAAGGGTACATGTACAAACAATGAATCGAGTCAAATATGCACTCGAGACTTACTTAGACTCAAAGACGGCTAATTCCGGCTTCGTTTTCTAGCTCCACCCCAAACTCTCTCGGTGGGCATTTTATGTCTTTACTTTTTGTGGTCGAAGAAGGATCTACCGCTTTTCAGATCGAGGACCATTCTTAGCTTGTTGGTAAAAGCTGAAAGTTGAAACCTTTCTCAAAACCCAATCGCACAATAGTTATGTTGAAAAAGTGTCATCGGTGGGGTGGTCCGGGTGTAAATACCCGGGTATTGTATATAGAGATACATACTGTGGATTTATATAACTGTAAATAATAAGTGTAACTTTCGTAATAAGTAACGTAGCGGTGTGGAATCTTGTGGGAACCTGATAGAAAAACCCCTGTATAATATACCGTATCGCGACAAAATATATCCACCTACCCACGCACGAGAGACACGCGTCTATGTTGGCTCAACGCACTCCTTGCTATTTGCTTACTGCTCACTAGCTGCCTGCTCCGAGGACCAGATATTGTATTCGCCGTTTAAACAAATCGTTATTTTCTCGTCAAAAGCCGTATATAGCACCTAGTACCTACGCCGCTGGGATGAGACCCGTCCTTTGTAGATGGATTCATATATCTACATTCTGTATGTATGTATATATGTATATGTATATATATATATACGGTACGTAGGTACGCGTAGAGTCGGATAATATTCCATGGCAAACACTCGTCTATATGGTAATCGAGAGGTTCTCCAAAATTAATTGGCCGCTTGTCCCGAAATTGTCAAAGTTTGAAATTAATCACGCGCGAAATAATTAATCGCGTCAAACGCGAAAGGGGACGATTGTTGGCTGATTCGAATTATTATTGGGGGAGATAATTTCACTTCACTTGTGTTCACGAATCTCGGTCCGAGATACAAAATCCCTGCAGATATATATATTCAAGTTTGTCTTTAATTAAGATTTTTTATTCCGTTTACTTTTTTTTTTTTTTCTTTCATTACTCTCATTTTTTTTTTTTTTTTCTTCTCTTTTTTCCCACTTTATTTTATACAAGCCAGGAATAGCTATGACCTGCAAAAGAAACGATCAACCATACCTACATGTACCTCAACCCTCATTTTTACGATGACGCATTCGTCGCGTGATCCCAAGCGGATGAGACATCCGGGTCAGAAATATTCTGAAACACACTTAATCTTGACGACGCCGCCCTTCTCGAAACGAACATTACAATTTTCCACCCCCGAATATTTTTGCCATTTACACCCCCCCTTCCTTCTATACCCGCCTATTTTTCGCGCCCGATCTAGGATCTGTTTTGTAACTATTTTCCGGTCGGTGCAGTCGCACGACCCCCCTTGGTCTATGACTATGTATATCCACGAAGGGGCACCCACACCGAGTGTGTGACTATGCAGCGGGGGTCTTCGATGATCCTGGCATACGTCCTGGGATTTGCGGGGGGGCGCCAGGCTAATGCCGAGGGTGGACCCCTTCGGGTTTTATTCTTTCACGAAGAACCAATCTATTTTATTAAACCGTACTCACTGTGGCCCACTATTCCCCGAATATTAATAGAATTTCTAATATCTCATTGTACCGATGGTAAGTCTGTTTGATAAATATTTCCAAAAAATTATTCAATGCTCGAGGAAAAAAAAAGAGGAAACAAAACTCCAAGAGAATTTTTTGATCTGCACCCAGGACTGATTGCGCAAAAAAACATGACACCCCGCTTGGTCTATTAAACCACATGACTTCCTGACCCACTGCGAAGAAATTTCACCAAACTTGACTCCTCCTGTTCAGCTATTGCTTAGCTCCTTTTTTGTCGGTAGATATCGCACATAGCCGTAGGGTAAAGGCTTCCTGTAGTTGACGGTGACACAGTGAGTAGCTGCGCTTATGTCACCCTGAGGAGGGCTGGCTCAGTATCCCCAAGGAACCGAGACTGAGGCCTACCTCCTGGGGGACACATTCGTAGACGTATACAGTGCGGGGATTTAGATTAAAAACATTAAATTCACCCCGGAAAAGCTCCGCTCTGTAGGCGCGGTCATTTCTTGATTGCATTTCGGTAAAGTGCACCCCGACAGATTGTACGTATTATGGTAGAGACACGTTAAATGTGAAGAGTAGAAAAAATATGAAATTTACAATTAGATTAAGTCTTGACTTCTGCAGCCTGCTAGATGGAGAGGGTTTTTTCCTTGACTGCATAACCGTTATTTTCTACGTTCTTTTTATAAATTGCTGCAAGAACTCCGTGAAAAATGAATCGCGATAGTGTACGGGATCAGAGCTCTTTCAGATTACGTTGAAAATTCGAAATTGGACTCGCTCTATAAATCAGAATTGAACATGGTGGTTGGGTTTCGACAATAACCACAACCGCTCGTTGCTAGTGCAGGTTTAATCAGTTTAAGTGTTTACGAAAGCCAGTCAACCAGGGTGGTCCCATCTCAACATGAATGACGCTAATTCGTGAAACACTAAAGTTAATAAAATAAACTACCTTATCGTTGGTAACTTCTCTTTTAGTATACAAACCCACCTAGCCACAGTGTAAAATTATTATAATTATTGCGCAGGTCAAAGTTAGAAACTCGTGAAATTCCATTAATCAAACGAAACTTGGCCAGACCTCTTGACCTTTATAAAACTTTTCACGTTTATTTTTATATTCAGTCGAAGAGATTTTCGTCTAGAGATTTTCCGAGGCTACTATACAAATTTCTACAGACCGTATAAAATTTTCAACAATACTCGTTTCAGGGTGAGAAAAAATTCTTATGGAAACAGTTGTGGACGTAAAGTGTCGAGGAATTATCATGCCGAACGGAGAACTGGAGACATTTACGATAGACTGTAGGGTGATTCATCCGCACCCTCGTCTACACTGGTTCGGGGTTGGTACGCTGAATATGGTGCCCCCTGGACCGAAAACCAACCCCACTGAATCCATTCTGATTATCATGCCAATATTGTCCGGACTGTGATTGATGTCTTACATGCTAAATACATCGGCTGATTCTATGCATATGCATCTCTATTGTGGTTGTACCTTGCAAGCAGCGTATATTACGTATTATATCTACACTGTAACACGTGCATATACTACCCACTGTAAACAGAAATACTAACCCCAAGAGTTTGGACAGTATCAACACCCTCGGTTCACCATTTCTTATGTAATTTACGGGTGCAAATTTAAGGTCTGAGTTATGTAATTCTGCATCATTTTTTTTGATGGTCTGTGAATGTGATGATCCCATATCGAACCAAGAGGCAATTAAAAAGACTGTTCGTTGATGGAATCTCTGGATGATTACCTGCAAAAAAAGTCAATTTTTAAGATCAAATTTGCATCTCTCTCTCTCTCTCTTTCTTTCGACCTTGCGCGTGTTTATACTGTGGGGCACGGACTGAGGGCACCCTTCCGTGCAAAGTCATGGCTTCAAACAACAGACTGCCATTTCACGGACGAGTCGCCACCACCATAGCTCAACAATTATATGCCCCTGCCCCGCCACAGTCCATGCGAACACTTGTTTTATTACGCAAGCAGCAGGGGGGATCTGGGTGGTTCATATGGGGCCCACAATCCACCGGGCAATGTTTATGGGCCACAGCGGTTGTGTTGGCGGTATGGTTTTCTCAATGACTTATGCCTCCGCCGTAGTATATGCTGCTAATAATTCGTTATGCTCGTGCTATTCCGAGGTATTATAATATCGCGTGGCTTACACAGGTCTATGGGTTTTGTCATGGTGCACCATGTGCTCGAGATATCATGCTTATTACAAAATCCCCATTGGCTGTACATTCAACTAAACAAATGAAGAACTTTGAGTAAATTGAAACTGACCACTCAAAGGAAAGGCAATAACATAATTCAAAACTCTTTCAGCCACTTTGGGCTTCGATTGATTTACCTACTATCATCATCCTTAAAAACGTGATGTTATATTCCCTCGGTCCAGGATACGTATACAGGACTAATTAATTCTTTATATAATAAATCCTTCGAAAATTGCCACTTGTGTAAACATCGGAGCAGATTTATGCGCCTGTACTATACATCCCTCAGGCTCCTTAAAAAATCATGGTGTTGAAAATCGATGTGCAATCCAGCCTGCACCACGGGAACGGTTACGATATCCGAAAGTTCATCTGTATTCTCGTCCGGTGTATTGAATAGCGGAGCCTTTCAGGTAATTAATAGCCAATCAACGAGCGTGCCTTGTGAATATTAATCGGAAGTTCTACTAGCGTGTTCCTGGACGACGCTCGATGCTCCGTCTCATGAATAACAAACTTGGTTCTCTCGTACACCAGAACTGATTCATAGCTAGCCGTGCAAGAGATACTTCAATTTAATAACAAACGAGATGTACAAGTACCAATGGGTCAGGAGTACCACTTCAATTGATATAAGCACCATTAGAAGTACAAATACGATGTATCAAATTCCTGGATTCCAGAGTTCAGGATTTATTCCTGGGAATCCTACAATCATCGTCATTTTTCTATCATTTTCCCGAGCTCTCACGATCAGTTTTAAAACATGGAACATAGAAAACGTCCGAGTATCGACAACCGCAAGAGCGTTGGGTCGATGTGTACTACAACACGGTGACGTGGCTTTGCATTAGAATGCAAATTATCGGACAGTGATTATCGTCGATCTGCACTAACGGATTTTGCTAATAGGTACAACTACCAACTGCAGGCTTTTGAGGCTGCTAACTGAATTGTCGATTACCATTCGCACTGATTTTCAACGAACGTTTCCATTATCTTGTCGATCAATTTGTTCACATTTTTTACCTCTCATAGACTGAATCAGGACGCTTAAAATCTTTTGAGAATCAAGATTATCCGGCTAAACGTATAGCATATACTATTTTCTGAATATGTTCTTCACTGTACAGAACTGGAGTGCATGAAATACTCGTAAGCAGGTATAGTATTACCGCATATATATAACGCGTACTTTCCACGTACATTTAAAGATAAATACCACGTCGTTGGTCAGGGAGATGTGGCCGAGCAACCTGCAGCTAGGGGCACGCATTTGCTTACTTGACGCGCACGTGCGTGTATTACATATTTGTATATATACCAACAACCTGCACGAGTAGACTTCGTGTACTGCAGTAACCGCAATGTACAAGTATAACAACTTAAGGCTGCACCGTTTATTCAAGAAAAAAACTAACTCCAGCTGCTTGACTGGATCCACGAGGATAACCTGCGGTTAGGTCCACGTAGATAATTGTATTACACATCGTGGATGGTGAATATATATATACCTACGTGCGTATTGAAAGACCAGTTATATGGTCCAACTTACACTGAAACTATCTTCGAGACGATTTATGTATAAAATTTTCACTTTTGAGGTGAAAAAATTATCCGAAAATTCATGAAGTAAGCGATTCAAATTTTCATGTTCCCATATTGACTAAAATGTCTCCAAATATATGTATAAAATTGTTGCTGCAGACCCAAGTTCCCATATCGATTCTCAGTCCCCCAAAGTCTTAGAATTTTTCCATACAAATAACCCACGACCTTTGACCCTTTGCGGTCAATTTTTTTTTCCCTATCGCAGTATCGTTCCGAAAAATTTGAAACTTGGCACACTTATTGCCTATACTAGTAGGTATTCCATGAAAATTCTACAGATTTTCAACAATATAATTTTCGAAGTTACAGAGCAGGAAAAAAAATTTGTTTGTCAAGCTGTAGCCCCGAAAATTATAACGTTAAAAAGAAAAGAAATTTGTGACATTTTTATGGAATACTTAATACTGGAGGTAAGAAGTGTACCAAGTTTCAGATTTTTTGAAGCGATACTGCAATATGATTAAATTCAGGACCCTACTATAAATAGTTATGCATCTATGTCGATAAGTAATATGGTAAATTTTTGAAATGAGATATGGAACGAATCTGCAGAATCTGTTCAACAACGAACGAGGTATGATGAAATTGGCTGTGAAGTTGAGAGGAAAAAAAGAAAAAAAAAAAAAAAAAAGAAGAAGAAAAAAGGAAAAAGGTCGACTATAATATTATGCCGAGTCTGTTCAGGCGACAAATAAGTCTGGCGTCGTTCTCCCGTGTTTCATGATAACCACAGATTGTTCTCAACGCAATTATAACTTTCGAGAGTCTAACTTGGAAATAATAATTAATTAACGACCAAACTGAACCAAACCAAACCAAACCGAACCAAACCGTTCGCTCATTTTTAGAAAAATTCATAAATTTTAACTGACGTTCATATACCTACTATAGTATAAGGTGTACGTTTGCTTAATTACAAACATTCGTGAACCTTTCACCTTGTCGGTAAATTTGACGGAATTAAAAAGCAGTATGGAAACACGAACGTAAATGAAATAAACGCGGTGCGGTGTGATGCGGTGAGGTGCGGTGCGCTTGCCAACGTCAACCTAAATCCTCCCCTTTCTACATCCCTTTAAGCTTTCATCACGGGTCTGCACAGCGTATTTACCACGCCTAGCCAAAAGCTCTTGTGAGCATCGCTCCATACGATTTGAGCAAACTCACTTGTTCCAAAAAAGGATTTGAATACACGGAGAGAGAGAGAGAAAGAGAGAGAGAGAGCGATATAACCCTTTTCAAACAACTCTATGCACATGTAGGTACTATCAGGGGCTTCTTGATTTAATAACTTTAGCCGCTACCGCCTCGCTCAACTAACACAGAGAATCTCGCATTCGCATCGCTATGAAATGAATTAACACGCTAGGCACGTCTTGCAAGCAATTTGCTGCACTTATGTGCACTGCTATGGTACAGTCAACCGGTGAGAGCTGTTACTGGCTCCGATACTCTTTTACTCTCTCGTTCATCTTGGATAAGATTCACCAATTAGACCAAGCATAGGTCAAAAGGTTAGGACTAAATAAACCGTCTGCGAAAATAACTGGTCCTTTTATTATGTCGAACGGTCAAAGTCCTCCAAATGGCTCAGGAATTGTAGATGAACAATAAAATTCGCAATATTTTGGCTCCGTTTGAATATTAGCAACAAAGTTTGCATTCCGTAGAAAGTACATTTCTAAACTTGAAGATATTGGGTCAAAAAAACAAAAATTGAATCAACGATTTCAATATTATCGTACAAACTCTTAAAACGCTTAACCTGTTGAGAACTTGGCGTATCGACTGTACCTCGCGAAAGATCGGCCAAAGTACGTTGCGTGCCCCGCAAATTAATTCACCGTTTGATATTATATTCTATTTTATTATATCGCATTAGAACGAATTATACAACTCCTTGGTTATTCATCACGTTCAACATTATCTTCAACCGTTACAGCCGAGTTAGCTTCGGTGAAAGATTTTCATAAATTTAAGGAATAGAACTGTTCAAAATTTTGATACCCAGACTTGAACTTCGACCTTCATATATCGATGAAACTTTTCTCTCTTTGATTTTGAACCTAAGCTTTGCGCATGATATCCGAAACATACCTCGGCGTAAAACATCACTAATAATTTTCAAAGACGGTATTTCCTTGCGGAATGTTATACACGCGATCAGTTCAAGTAGGAGACATTTTCACATGCTATGAACTAACTTTTGACACGAAACACCTTATAGCTTGGACCAACTACTACTACCTGTCGTAGTCTTTTATGCCAAAGAATGTAAAAGAAACTTCTTTTTTTTATTGGTATATGCATTAAAGCAGACCAATCAAGGCAGGTACCTACTCGTGCAGATGGTGACTGCAGTGAAACCTGAAAAAGAAAATAGCCACGTTGATAGCCAGCGAGTGTAAGCCTCTGTTTAACCAACTTTAATGTTGAATATTCCGTGATCTTGACCTGGATGAACAAGAAAAAAAAAAAAAAAAAAATTGCAATACCACGGGCCTTTGTATACTCACTGTTTGTTATCAGCGAATATACAGCTACTTAGCTTTAGTGTATACCTAATCCAAGAGGACATACACATAGGTATATACATATTAGTACGTGACCCATACGTGGCTATACTCGCGTTTATGTGTCATTGAACAAACATGTTTGCCCGCATTAATCCGTAAACGTAGTATGCACTTCGGTCCGAGCATATTGTATTAGACATATTACCACTAAACGTTACACCTCCATGTTGTGTACCAAATGTCTAGCCGAGCTTCGTCGGATATACGGTTTCCTCTAAATCCTTTAGGTTATTGATTTAGGTACACCTTGGTTAATGCTACACTGTACACATACGTACATACCATGCAGTTTTGTTAACCGATCATTGACTGCTACCAGATATCTCATTCTTTAACAAACAAGACTTAAATCGTTCACGAATGATTTTTTAGGTCACGGTTTGACTTGGTATAAATTTCCATTCGTGGAGAGTGCTCTCTAATAATTTATCTAAAAATTTTTTTAAGAAAAAGAAGATAATATTCTATAGGTACAAACTTCACGGGTAATGTGAACCTATTCGAAATTTAATGATACGATTTCTCCACTCTGAAATAATCACCACCTTCAAAACACGATTCGAATTTCTACTTATACAGACGAGTATATATACTCAATATATACTTTTCGAATGAAAAGATTTTCCCGTTGATGATATTCATACACATATATACATACACATCGTTCCGTAAAGTTGTATAGTCGATTCAGGTGTAGATGATCGCGTCGTAAATTTGATCGCAATAGCTATCATCGGTAAGACGAATAATGGACGAAGGAGACGAGTCGAAGTCTCGAAGTGGAAGGAAAGGAAGACGCGGTTAATAAAGCAGGAGGTAGTTGAACGTCCCCGCAGGCTGTCTGCACTTACGCAGAGCCTCGTATCTCCTCGTATAGCAAACTGCCTTACTGGATTCAAGCTTGGACTGTGGGCTACCAGTGATACGCGTTTGTACATGTACTGCACATGTACATGTAACATGTGCATACGTATAGTATACCTGGTGCCCGCGGTATACTCACCCAGCCTCGGAGAAGCTCTTGATAGAAGTACTCTGAGATTGCATCGCCGCGCGCAGCAACGCGGTGCTACTGCATTCCGCTCTTAGCGGTCAGGTGGATATCTACATCTATATGCACTCATATATACATATACTTACGTATGTACATAATATCTTCCTCTCTTTAAACCATGAGAATCCCTTTCAATCCATATTAAATCGGGCTATCGACGATCGGCAAAGTCCCGGAGTCCGTGAACGGAGTCTCGTTTTATAAATTTAATACTGATGAAGAGCTATGTCATTTTTATACATGGGATAACTATATGACTGTGAAAGTTTTTATAGTTCGAATGAAAATTACAGATATGTATGAATTCCTGAATCCTATGTAGTTTGGAACGAAGTTAGTTAATTTAACGGATTCGAGTTTCGAATTACGAATAAGCAATTGCACTGCAAGTTTATATAATTACATTTAAAAGAGAGAATTAAAAAGGCCAGTAGGTATAACTGGGACTATATCGGTACCAAAGTTTGAACAAAAATGAAATTATTACTCGGTGTAGGTAGGTAATTAACTTTAGCTAACTACTATAATTTTAGTTTTCAACTAAATGCTACATGAATATTATATAGACGTATAGAAGTACATATATATTATATATTATATATGAGAGACACCGAATAATTCACGATTGCATGCTGTTACTGAGTTCCTGAAGTACCACCTAGCGAAGCAGTACTATGATATTCTCGACGTTTGTCGAGCGTTGAATCAGAAATCGTGTTAACCAATGCAAATGTATCAGATCCCAGCTAGAACACATACCTATATGCAGAATCTGAATCTCACATCGTTACGTCAAGTGAACGTTCTATATAAACATGAATATGATATTCCGCATTAAGTTTCATGAAATATTCTCAACGGTGATAGAGATTCAGAGACCTGCAAAGACGTACGGCATAGTATAATAACGTATCTTGTTGAAAATCTTGTTAATAGAGATAAAATAATATGACTACAACGTCGTAAGAATAAATATTGAAGAAAATATTTGACCAACGTTAATTAACAAAAAAAAAAAAAAAAATTCTTTTATGTTTCAGGTAAGTTCTAGACATCTGTCCAGCACGTATGTTACCCAATCGCATATTATATGTATGTATATATCCCTTTTTAATACGAGTGAGTTTTATCTTTTAAGATTGAAAGGTTTTAACGGCAAATACTTTAGCTATACGTACGATACTAAGAATATGGGTGGTAATATTTGAACGACTACAGTAATGAGGCAATTACAAGCTTGATGGTTTATTTATTAAGTTTAAAGTGAAACTAAATATAATATATACATAATTACAATTCAGTTTTATTTCGTAACGTAGTTTAGGGTTTAGGTTAGTGAAATTTAATTTTTCGAATACCTACTGCAGCCTGCACGTTTCAAACTCGTTCCCAGCTTACAATTCAAACGGGAATATTAAGCCGTTGAATTATTTTTATATGAAATTTTAATTGACAATCAAAATACGAAAAATTCAACGCAAGGATTTATATCCATACAAGTCCGGGTGTATAAGGCGCGAGATTTTCTACTTGGAAGTACTTTTTACAGAGATACCGGTTAGACCGGGCAACTGGATCTTCTGGCAGGTGTATCTTCGCATAGTATTCGCACAACCGTTGTCGGTCTTTATATATACTTCCTGGTATTTCGTTTGTGTTGTATTTTAAGGGTTGACAATTCGACGCTTCGATCTCTAAAGTCCCTAACATTTCCCTTTTTCTTGTACTCTATTTCCACTTCTTTACCTTGGGCATCTGGGTCCTGCAGAACTTTGTTCAGAAAAGTCTTGGAGAAACTTGAGCGGTAGAAATCTCTTGCGCCAAAGGTGATACGGTCCGATCCAAGATCCAATTCCACGAGCTGTGTGTTCCTTTGGTTCGAAGTTCACTTTAATCGTGATTTGACTAACTCCAGCATCCCCAGGAGTTTCTTGGCTTTGATTTCGTTTCACGCCTTTGACGCCGTCCCGACATCAGCACCGTTCTCTCGTAGCTTTCGCTTCACTCGTTAGCTGCGAAGTTGTCAAGGCGTTGGGACGCTATGTTATACCCAGCCCGTTTTCGCTACGTCTTAAGTTCCGAAGAAACGAGAAACCCGCTTTCCTCGCTAAAATCTTTCCCAAAGCTCAAAGGGTTCTCGTTTCTCTCTTTTTACCAACTACACTCCGTACGGTGTTGTTCTTCGTTATTTCTCATTAGCAAAGATCGTCGACAAACAATTTTAAGCGGATGAATAATTTCTACTAATATACAAGGTACCTATATTCCGATATACTATTCCTATTACACGATTTCAATTACATTCAACTTCCAAAATGTCTGCACTGGTCTTTTATCTGCACTGTTCTTAACAGTACGAGGGAGGAACAAGGTAGCTGCAAAGTTATTTGACTCAACACAGTATACAGATAAGTGGTTTCTCACTATTGAATTAGGAAAAGTTTCCCATAGCAATTCTCATTCTTCCTACATTTATCTATTCTGTTTGTACAAGAACCATTTACCCACATACCAACTTTATACTATTTCGATGGAATGAAGTCAAAAGTCGTAATTTCATGGCTGTTTGCACCTACTAATAAATTAAACGCGCATAGCCATCTTGAAACTCACGGTTAACCGACTCCAGTTTCTGTTCTTTGGCGAAAATACCAACCGCAAATGGTAAACCGGAGAAAATAATTCACCAAAACCCTCGGAATTTCATTAAAACATAAAATACGTATGTATATGATTTTATGACCAAAGATGATCGGCGATTTTCCCTCGTTCAGTTTTTTTATTTTTTTTGTCAAAAAACTTTGTTCATGTTCAATCTTCTAACTCGACCGCAAGTCTGCAGAAGTATGCGTATAAGGTAAATTATTTCCAGTTGAATGGATAAACCTTTTTGCGACTCGTGAAGTGTGAAAAAAATTCGCATTTATGTTTGCAAGCATTACTCTTCGAGAATATACGCTTTTGAAGTGAAGTTCGTTAAAAAAAATAAAAAAATAAAAATAAAACAAAAAAAAAAAAACCCTGCACCCACACATTGCGTTAAAAAATTCATATTTTGCGGTGTTCATTTCGCAGAGTACTATATACTGTATGTATGTATGTATGTACATACAAGTCACGTTTGCAAAGTACGATCGTGGGTATTTCTCTAATATAAATAAATGCGAAAATATTTATTCTTCAAATTATTGATACATCAGTCATATATTCCCTGCGCAGATATATACACATATATGCACGGTAGTACATACATACATACATACCTACCTACCTACCTACCTACCTACGACCTTTATGCAAATTCGTTTGCTCCCATCGGTCCGGTAATTAGTGTATAACAATATGCCTTTGTAAGCCATGAGTTGTGAGCTGCTAGAAGCCCCGCAGCCTGCTTCGATGTATCGATAGTTATCACGACTGTGATCGATAGCCCGCTGAGCGATATATCGCTGCGATTGCAAATTGTAGGTGTTGGCTATTCGTGTACAGGGAGATTGTACACCCTAAGGCAAAAGCTTTACTCATAATCTATTTAGGCTCTACAATTTAACAGATGTAGAAAAGCTAACGACACACACATTAGAATCAGCGGATTTATAATCTCCCCATCACTGACCGGATATTGCAAAGTAGTATGAGTGGTAATGAGCTATTGATAATCAAATTCGCAATCGTTAAAATTTTTCATCAGATTGTACTCGCCCTCGGGGTATACCTATCCTACTGCTCACCAACACTGGGACATAGATTTCTACCGTATCGTGCACCGACCACCATTACCTCCGACCTTATGGACGTATGTGTGCACGCGTGTATGTTCATATAAATATATATGTATGTATGTACATACATACATGATCCACGTGCAGTTACAGTACTTAGCCTGATTACCCAGAATAATAGTAGTAGCAGCCCGGACATGCCACGGGGAAACGAATAAACAAACTTGATCACTTGCAGGTAGCAAGTTTGTGGACAGAATGAAGGAGTACGTATGTATTGTACGTTGATCGTTGTACCTACGGTATTAATCTTTCATAAGACGGATGAATCGGGATGAGATAAGAAAATTTCGTGATATTTTTATCAAAAGTATAGAATTATTATTTGAAGAAAGGAAAACGTTCATCGATGTTCGGTTTTTCTCGATATTAATACTATATATTAATTGTCAATTCTTTTATAGAGTTTTTCGAAGGAAAACATTGTACATCCGTTCGTCTTTGTTTCTGTGAGATTTGATCCGCACGAGTGGAGTTACATTCTGGCTACGATGAAAAGAAGCGCTTTATTTCTTTAAAGATCTTGTCGAAACCGTCTAAAAAGTTTAATCAATACTCATCGTTCGGACGGGTCTATAGAGGTACACAAACTTTTCTTCGTCGGCGTTTGTTAACTGAAGAATACCTAGAAACTCCCTTCGAGTTTTTATAGTTTTTAATTATGTGTTAAAAACAAAAGAAAACGTATTATATGACTAATTAAAACCCCACGTAGACTTAAGGTTATGCATACGATCTTACAACTGCCAGACAGAATTCTTTCCCCTCACGTCGAGCTGAGTTGAAGTTCCGAATTTTAGAGGGTTCGAAAATCTGCATTGTCGATTTGAAAAAAACTTGAAATTGAAAAACACCGAAGGTTCAAAAATCCGAAATTGGAAATTCATGCATGAAGCGACGTGCCCTTTCATTAAAATTTTGGATCCTTGAACTTTCGGAGTTTTTCAACTTTTAGAGTTTTCAGTTGTCTGCATTCCGATCTTTCCAAATTTTAATATCCTGAACTTTAATGGTTCTAAAAATTCGAAATCGTCTCTCAAATGAATTCGTAATTTTGTCTTCTTGGAACTTCTAAGATTCAAAACTTCAACCCGGGACCCCGTAATTTGTTAGAAAAAATAAACACAGACACGTATAGCTACATACCTATAATTAAAGGTAATTTTCTCGCTTGACAAATGCTTCTTAATTGGACACAGTTATTCAACGAGTTTTCAAGTGTCTTCGAACTTCTTGAGTGCTCCGAAATCATAAGGATTCTACAATTTTCAGAAACTCCGTGGACAAGTAGTTATACGAATTGATCGGACGTCTATACATTTTTTTTCTTTTCTTTTGCTTCGATGAAAATTCTCGAATATAAATTTTACACATTTTTTTATTTTATTGTTTTTTTTTCTTTATTATTTTTTTTTTTTACGTTCCTTTTTTTTTTTTTGTTTTTTTTTCCTCCGTAATTTGCATTGAAATTGGCATTTCTCCCGGAATGAATGGGGGTTTAATATCATCCGGAGATCGAGAGTGCGGAATTACTCTGGTAACAATCTTGCAGGTAGAGGAAAACCGTCTCTATACCTACTCCTCGGGGAACCTGCACCAGAGATGAAGAAACTATCCAGAGCCATGTACCACCTTGTAGATAGACTGAGACAGGGAAACAGAGAGAAAGAGAGACAGAGAAACCGAGAGGAGTGATCGTTAATAAACCTTAGTTATACCTTCGAAGCAGAGAACCGCTCAGCCGGCTAATCTCTTTTATCCACATTCATTACGCAGTGGCTCTCATATTATTGCAAATAATTGTAAGCAACAATTTTTAATCTTTATCTTTCTATCAGACCATCATACGTGGTCAGCTAAATGCTTCCAAACTTTCATAAAAACTTCATTTTCATATGAAATAGTTCATATTCGATGTTCTTCGAGATCTGGACCGAATCATTTTGTATGGATAATTTTCTTAAGTTTTTTTTTTTCTTTCATGATTATGTGGAGGCTTTTGAGAAGATGAAAGAAAAACGCGAAATGGTATGTGGAGAGGTGTTTATCATGTTGTACGAAACTGTTATCCACTGTATAATTCTATATAGAGTATAGATCTCTTGGTTCTTGATGATTGGAGAATTATTAATGAAATTTGAAATTTCAATATTCCGAGTGATGATCATTGACTTGAAACCCACTGCGCCGAGTGGCAAATCGACGAACGAGAAGGTAACAAGTGTTTGGGGTCGAGGCAACCCTTGAGCTCACTCAATCTACCCTTGCCTTCACACCTTCCCTTCATCGCTCGTTCTCCTCATCCCATCGTCGACCCAAACTCATTTATTCATTGAAGTCTACGGGCCAACGAGCAATTTCAACCATTTTCATCTCTAAGAAATTTTCCAGACTTTAATTAATAATCTATATTTAAACCATTTGTAGTCTCCTTTTCTTCTGTATATAGGTACCTACTCGTCGTCGTTCCTCGCTTATTCATTACCTTTCTTGTAATCGTTTCAATACCTACTCGATGTTAAAACATTTATTGATTAAGCAAATTTTACGGACGTATACGGTATTATGAAATTCAAATTCGAAAGGATTATCGAAGATTTTCTTTATATATATATATTTCCGGTGTTTTATTGCCACTTCGTTTTATCCGAGTCAGTGAGCTCGTCTCGCTCAGTCGTTGATGAAATAAAATCCCATATTCTATATGTAACTTTTATAAACGCAATAAAACCAATCAAGAACGGAGTAAAATCGGATCGAACTTCCCGTAAAAGATGAAAACTTTGACATTTGTAATAATCGGAGTATGCAGTGAAGCTTTTTTCTTTTCTTTAACAACCAAAAACTCTCCCTTGCTCCAACTCTCTCCTACCACTGAGCGATAATCAAAGTAGTTTCAATTATTCTTATGCCCGAAACGAATATGAGGTTGAAAAAAAGAAAAGATCATTCCAAATAACCTCCGTTATCTTATGTATAAGTAGGCATCGATCCTTTCATCTTGTATTCAAAGTAATGCATACCTAGGGAACCGGAAACATCAAACAGGTGAACTTGCACTTTGCAGATTGTTCGAGGTTATCGAAAGTCTGAGTAAAAGAGGTGCTTCTGTGAACTGTTATAGATATCTATTGGTAAGGAGTGCAACCTGGCGTTAAAGCTATACATAGTTCCAAAGCAATAAAAAGATATCAGAAGCAGGTGCACCGCGAGATCCATAAAGAATATTAGCTATGTCGTTATCGGAGTAGGTAACATGTTCCGCGTTATGGAGTCTAAAAATGAATATCGGGTTCGATATGAAACCATATAGTTTTCAATTGTCTTCCGAAGAAAGAAGGCTGACTTTCTCACAATTTTCCTCGACTCATGTTTAACCAAAAAATTGATTTCTTACTGGTCCGATTAATTCGGATAAAATATTGTGGGTGTTGAAAGTTTGGAATTGGTTATTCTTGAGATGGAACAAAAAAGTATGAAGAATACCCAATTTGAAACCTGACTTTAACGAACTGTCTGAAGATTAAGTGTGGGTTGATTTTAAAATCGAATATATGAGACAAGGAAAGACTGAATTCTAAATAAATAAAATTATCTTGAAGTTGTTTTCGATAGTAGTTCTAATTAACAATTGAATTATATATACGCGGTATCAGTCTGACATTCGAATTTGGATATGATGGTGTATTGCGACGTAGAAAATGTGAACGCATAAATTTTAAGTGGAACAAAAATACGACACGTCGAGTCACGTTTTAAAAGAAATTAATAAGATCTTTGACCCCGTGTTTATCGTAGTCATAAAAATATGGACATTTCTTTTTTAGGGTAGACCTGATCGTGCGCGCGTTTGAAAGAGAACTTTGACGCCAAAGTGGTGACCGCACTTAAAAATAATTAATGTCATATCGTCGTATGATAGATCGCTTGCAAGAGCTAACAAGAGACCTCGAGCTATAGCCACGGCGTTTACTTCACTGACAATTTTTACCTCCGCGAGGATCTAATTTGACTAATAACTTATAATCTATGATTCGTGTTTGACCAGGTTGGAACTACGAAGTTTCGAATCGGCCTTTACCCACGATAATAGAAACCTCTAACAAACTTTAATCCATAGAAAAGCTACATGCTGAGCAGAACATCATTACATTTCATATGCATATGTCCCAACTATTAAAGGTTTATCGTTATTCTATCGAACTAAAGTGTCTTTTGAACAATATAACATATTCCGTTATCGTATCAATTTATATTAGTACATATGGTATCACAATGTCTTGAAGTTTGTATTGTATGACTCGTCGTAAAGAATCGAAAACACAGATTCTCACTCACGTATGTATGTACGTACATACATACATACCTATACGACACAGGATGAATCGAATTTGGTATTTCAATTAAACCCGCTGCTGCAGAGATCTCTATCTATATTATTCAATTCCGATTTTTTATTCAACTATCAAACTCTAGTGGTATAATGCGTTTCGTATACCTAATTGTTTGATCAACTGTCGACTAGAATTTCAATGCAGCAAATTTTATCGGGTAATTATCAAGCACTCATTGGCTCTATGTATGTTGGTAAATATGTGTGTGTACTGTATAGTACAGGTCTTTTGTCTATTTACAACGTAGATGTATGTATGTAGGATTTACCTGTATAAGTTAAATATCATGGTCCACGTTTAGGGATCGGTTTAACAATAAATAAACGCTATCGGGCATCGAACCATGCGTTGAACATTAATCGGCCTGTCAAGAAGCGTCGATTAAACGACCATAAAACGAGATAAACCCGTGAGATAACGCGTGAGATAATCGTCTTGAATCCTCGTGCATTTCGTTGCCTTACCTGGGTCCCTTACACAGCTTTTACAGTGTTAGTGAATATACGAAGGTTATCTCGGTACTGTATAGACGAGAATGTGCCCGCAGGCTGAAGAGGCTGAATGTATAGTCTTGAGAGTAACCTTATGCCACCTTTACACGAAATTAAATACTTCCTGTTTGGGGTTTGGTTTTTTGAGAAGGGGACAGCTCTCCTCGATTTCTGGATATACTTTTGACCCGTCGAGATTCTATAAGCTCGTGTTTCGTATCTGTAAAGAAAAATGGCGACGTCTTTCTGATCAAAATAAATTAAAAAAAATTAAAAAAATTAAAAAAAATAATAATTTGGATATAAAATTGATTTTACGAAAGTTGTGTCGGTACATTCACCATAGGTTCTAAAGAATAAAGAACTCGAGTACACACATTACGACGGTCAATAATCGTGTATATTAAAATCGATTTCTGCTTACTACAGACTTTATATACCTACGTTATTATAAATCTTCAATTAAACTCGGGTTACGTTGTATTAGAAGTCGCCGACTTAATCGACATTGAGAATGGAATTTTCAGTAACAACTTAATGCAATGTGGGCAATAGCTAAGGCACCTCGGGCAGCTAAGCTAAGCGGTTTAAACCACCTGGGAATTACAATTCAATTTAACCTCCTACAATCCCCCGAGCGCAGTGGTCCGCCCGCAAAACAACGTCACCATATTGTTATACTCGTGTCCATTTCTCCAGCAACAACGTACATATACGCCAGACGATCTGAGGCTCATTGTTTCCTGGGTAACTGCTGCAGGTCTGCAGGGTGACGCATTGTCGGATTATAATATAACCACCCTGGTTTAAACTTGGACCAACTATATTGCCGCATTCGCTGCGTGTTACGCAGACTATAGATATGGTATATCTAGTAGACGCCAATTTATAGCGTTATCTAGTTATCATAACACGTCTGTTCGCTTGTCTGACTGTATATTCCGTTTCTACTGCAGTTGTATAAACGTGCGAAAGTTATAACACCGTTAGAAGTAGAAACAGTCACAAACTAACCTTTTATATTTTATTCGTTAAAATATTTTCGATGAATTTTTCAATACAACTTTCATCTAGAAGCTGAGAAAAAAAAAAAGAAAAAAAAAATTCATAAAGCTTTTGATATTTTCAATGAATTTATCACAGACTTTGTTCTATGCCAAAGTATTGATGAAAATTGTATTTAAAGTTAACTGGATTGGAAAACAAAGAAAACACAAATAATTTTTTTTTTCTATATATTTATAAATCAGCTTCCCTCTATCGGGATTTAACTTGCTCTCGATATATGAAAAGTTTTATTTGATTTGTTAAAAATTTCTAAAATAATTTTAACAAAGTAAATAAATTTCATCATTGATGAGGTTATACGAACTTTTTTCTCGATGTAGGTAGTATGATCCTCTTTCACCAGCTGTTATCATTCGGTAGAAAATTTAATTTAATTAGGATCTGTTTCCATGCAGTTCGCTTTTCAGAACTAAGACGAAAAAAAAAAAAAAAGTATTTTGTAAAATTCTGTATGACAATTGTTCAGTGAAACTTCTCTCGTTATAAATTTTGGTATTGTCTTCATTACAGATATATGTACTTCGTGTTTCTGTTCACTGGAGGTGAATAGATTATCTTTTAGTCTTGGGTAAGAGAGAATTCAGTAAAAAGGTAACAACGATATGTAAAACTCGATTCAATCTACTTTATACGCCAACGCCAATTTTTTTTAATTCAATTATTCCTACCGGAAGTAATTCTTATATCTCACCATAATGTAAAGAACAATAAATTGATAGATCACTTCGTATAATACTGAATACATTTACCTATCCCTTCATAGAACGGTTACAGTTAATGAGCTGAGGCTACGGCAAAACCTCGCTTTCAATATCGTGACAAGTGAGTTTGAGAAGTTGCACCCGTTTGACTTCACGTATATACATATTCAGCTTGTTATAAGTTTAGAATTCTTAGTCCATAGTGTTTCTTACGTCATTATTATCCAGACCCTCAACTTTACTTGCGTTTTAATGAGATCGGGTTCAGCTACAAGTCCCTAGATCACGAAACGTTCTCTCATGATCCCCGGCCATTTGTCTTTCAAAAAATTTCGCCTGATCTATAGTATCTCAACCTCAATCATTACATTGACAAAAAATTATTACCATTCAGTTCAAATTTACTCTCCTAACAATTTCCACACGGTTTTTAATGAGAAGTTGATAACCGGACATAACGGCGCCTTATGGCATCGCTTAAACCGAAAAAAACTTGTCTAATGTATCCAAAGTGAAGACCTAAGTCAGACTCGGTAATAAATTAACACAACTCAGTAGGTGGGCCGAGAAAAAAAAAAAAATGAAAAAATTCATACCCATGTTTGCAACGAAGGTGAAAATTTTTATTGGTCAACATCTGCAGCTGTGACGTATAAAAACAGGGGCATGTACTTTGGTATAAATAAAAAACGATATTTACACGTTGGCATTGGTATAATGAAGCGGGTACGCAACATGTGTACAAATATATTATACATTGGATACATATAGAGAGATGCAAGCGTGCCTGAAATGGTCCAATCCAGCTTCTCGCTAATCTCCATTCGTGCATTATGACCACGTACCAATTATTGTTAAAGTCCAAAGCGACGAGGTGGTCGAATAGACACATAGACACATAACTGGACAACAACGGTGGTCTATAACTGTTGTATAATTTAATTCATGCAAAAGATGTATGGGTTTGTCGTATGGCTATAGCTACTCCGATATTACCATAGTAATTATCTAAGCGTTGAATAAACAACGAACTGTTAAATTCCACGAGATATTTATGCGTTTTAACCCTATTTAACGGTCTGCTGCGATAGATAATAACTCCCTGGTACACGAGTATGGTGTAAAAGCTATAAAGGTTGATGGAAGCAAATTTCCTCGGTTGTAAGACGTACGTATACGCGTTTGTTGAATTACAGTAGGAGAGAACCAAAATTGCCAGGCCATTCCGCGAATGTCTTTCGTCTCGTTTGGCGAAAAACAAACATCGTCGCAAATTCCTTCGAGGCTTTCCCATAATTCTCTCCAGCCTGGAGCAGCTTGTCTCTGTCAGTTGTACACGCGCACCCCTCAAGCCACCCTCTACCACCATAGATGCCCCACGGCTTGGCTTGGCTTGGCTTGCAGGCTCGCAAACTTGGCTCGACTCGACTCAAGATCAGTGCAGAGAAGTTCTCGAATCAACATTTCAACGAGTGCAAACACGCGAGGGCACCCACGGTCCAACGAGACGAGTGAATCACGACCATGCCCATGCAGCTCTCGGGTCAAATCTCCGCATATGTAGCAGCTAGCTCTTTGCCAATGACACCTGCAAAGATTCGGGTTGCACTGTTTTGAAAATACGATTTTTGCACACTCAGCATTCGTTTGAATTGCGAACAGGTGTAGGTATTACTTTCCGTGTATGTACATCTAGGCAGGAATGTTAAAGAAAAAATTCTGGGAAACAAGAATTTTTTTTTTTTATTTTGTTTTTTTTTTCTTCTTCGTTTTCTTCCAGTTTTCAAGTGATTTATTGACGGTAAATTTTGCAACTATACAAGTAGAGCAGCTGTGTTAAAGGCGAGAGAGGCTTTATTGCTGGATAGAAATTTTGTTACTGTTTCAAAGATATTTATGTTGCTGTCGATATCCGCCAGGTTAGTCGGTAGCTCTAGGCTTACATCTCTATTACACGGTCTACCGAACGATCGTACGATGTACGTACATACGTACGTAGCTACGTACGTGGAAGGTAGGTAGGTAGGTACTTAAGTTTCGTTTTCAAAAACGTTTAGCTGTTACTCACAGCCTTCAGTGTAATAAATATTGTAAGTAAGGCGGTAAAATTTTAAGGAATTTCCACTTCGCTAAACCCTTTCAACCCTTTAGCTCCTTGATAACTACTCTCTTACCATTTTACACCCTGTTTCAATTTTTCGATTCTAAGGGAAGCAAATGAACGTAGCAAAAAATCCCAAGGGTCGTTTATATTTTTCACATACTTCTATAGCCAACAGCTGACGTTTTCCACCGAACCACCGGACGGACATCTGCACGTCTCTTTGGTCCAGTTTGCGAGAGAGAAGAATATAAAAAAAAAAGAAATAAAAATAAAAATAGTAAAAATAGTAAAAATTTTTCTTTTGCTTCATGTTGGAAACGGTAGGAAATGCCAAGTGGAGGGCTAGTCGAGGGTCGTCGTGGGTGCTTCGTAAATATGTAAATATAGAGATGCGCTGTACCCGCGTGCTAGCAGTAGGTACGGTTAGCAGAAAAACATTCCATGGTAACTCGAGAATGATACATCTAGAATGTCTCGGACGGTTATGTCACGTTAATAATAACCAACTTCTGACGTATTTAATTTTAACTGGGGTTTATCCCTGGACATTGAGAAATGAGGCATTTCGAATTTCTCAGCATCGTACAATTCACAAACTTATTCCCCACGCGCTCGTAATACCATCATAACGGATTAGATGGTCAGCTAATTCAACAGATATACGAATATACGCGATTTACTTTCAAAATGAAGATAATTTATCGTAAATTAATCGCCGAATAGTTCACATCGTTCTATAACAAGTAAAAAAAATTATTACTTTTAGTATATAGGAAAGAGCTAAATCCTTTACCTTTATTTCTATATAAGAAATCGATTCGACGTTGGAAAATTTATTTTTATCGAACCAGTCACGAACATCGTTTTAGCAGTTAACTAACGATCCTACCGATTGTAACATGCGGACGTTAACGTTGAACATATTTTCGGGTTCGGTCGCGAATCTTACGATATATCATTAGACGCTAAAGTCTTCTTTTGCAGGGCTTAGTAGCTCCGGTCCTAACAGTTCATTATAACGAAACGCGAGTAGGTATCTTCTGGTCAATATTATCGCCACACAAGACGAAAGTTCATTTCTAAGAAGAAATTCGACTAGTATCACGCTGGGATGTTGAATCCGGTTATTTTTTTTATTTTATTATTATTATTTTATTATACCAGCAAGAGTTTTTGTCGAATCGTGGACAGGGTTGACATAATCACAATATTAATCGTCCGATAAGTTTAACTATTTTATTACATATCCTATGTATGTAATGCGCATCTATAATATAAAATTTTTATTTTTCTTCCAACTAATTGAGGTATGCAGATGTCAGAATTTATTTCTATAGGATAACATTATATTATTTTTAAGCCATAAGATTTCTAGAAATAGAAAATAGAAAAATAACTGGACATCATTGATGTTCGACGGGTATTAATTCTCGTCGTAAGAATATTATTTATTCAACTATATGATACGAGGAGGACGTAATCCCAGAAGAAAACGAACATAAAATATTTACATTGACCTGCAACGATTACTTCGGGTTACGAAAGCCGGACATAAACTCGTAAATAAAGTCACAACATACAGCGTTATCTAAACGGTGTAATATACTCGACATTTCGTACTTTTCGCAGTTGCAAATTAAAATCGATTCTCTCCATGCCCATCGCTCGTCCCTACAGAGACAACCACTCGGTGGTGTTAACTCGCCTGCCTGCCTGCCTGCCTGCCTGCTTGCTTGCTTGCTCGACAAAGATTACGGTAATAACTTTGGGAGAATTTTGCTGCAGTGAGCAACGAATTCAGGTTACTAAATAGTGTTTTTAAGGTAGATAAATAAAAAAAAAAATAAAAAACAAATAGAAAATAGAAAATAAATAAAAGAAGAAAAAAGAAGAAACGGTGGAAACAGTAACCGAATGAAATATGTATAGAACTGCAGTAGGAATGAATATGCGAGGTCTCGTTCCACCGGTCGTGAAAAAGAAAAATAAATAATAATAAAAAAAACCTGAAAACAGCTCATTCGCATGGAAAGGTCTTTTACGTTTTAGATTTTTTATTTTTACCGCTGAATGCGTTCTGGAGAATCCGCAGAGTACTGAAATATGAGTGGCAGCAAACTCCATACCGTGTTTCTAGCCTCGGTGTTCTCGTGTTTGTTAGTGTTTCACTGAGTTTTCCACCTCCTCAGAGCTATTTATAAATACCTACTTGAGCGGCTCCTTGTTCTCTCTGGTTTTTACTTCCTTTTCCTGCGTCGTCGTTCCCTCGAGCGATTCCTCGTTCCGTTCTAATTAGGCTTTTAGAATTATCAAACCATCGCCATAATTTGCAACAGAGAAATGTGAATTGGTATTGGTATATATGCTGTGAAGAGTTTTTATACGATTACATTTTTTTTCGTCTAGGATATACACGTTTCGATTTTATATAGTATGGAATATCTCAAGCTTGCAGGAATATCCCCGCTTCTCGACCACCAAGTCGAAACTTACGTACCTATAGCGATCCATTGTCCAAATTGCGGACGCCATTAAATCTTCTTAATCGTGATACACGATGCCCTGCAGTCGTTCCCATTACACTCGACGTCGGCTCGCGGTATATAGCCTCTCCAAGGCCTCTTTGGTCCCGGTTTGCGACTCTTCCGTGTGTTCCGATTGGCTTGAACAGCCAGACCGGTAGAGGTAACGATTAATTTTCATTCAAACAACTTTCGAACTGAACGATGGAGCCTTATCTCCTACTGCAAATGCTTTACTTTCACCTGGCGATAAAACCGCATTTTCTGAAAGGTACAGTAGTAAGTAATATCATCATTAAACTCTTCAACTATAAGATTTCGTGACTATAAACAAGAAAACATTGTATCTTTAATCAATTTTTAACTTCACTTCAATTAATTCTCATTATAAAATAAATATTTGTAGAAAAGGGCGAAGTTCACCGGGCAAAATGGTCAGTGGCAAGTGGAACACGTACGTAACCCCAACAACTTAAGAATTCACAACGTCCTGGGTCAACTCCTGCTTGACTCTTGGAGTTGGCGCAAGTCTAACCGGTAACCATAAGACAGCCAGTAGACCCTAAGACCTAAAGGTATACGAAAAGAGGCAACTCATTCGCGTCTTATTACTAAGAATTCAAACATGAGAACAGTAACTTAGCGAAGAACTCGAACTTTGGTATCCAGAGAATGAAAAAACGATTCAAAAAAAAAGCATCATATCTTCAATGCGTTTGAAATACGAAGCTTAAATCTCATTGTGCAGAATATTCATCTCGCTTGAAGGAGAAGATGACCAGAAACTACGTAGCCGAAAAGACTTTTCTTCAAAATACAAATTTTAGTTGATCCTATCAAAGGTCTGACATTCTTTGGGATCAGGGATGTAGGTAAATTACTGAGTTGCGGGGATTAGCTTCGAATGAAAGTTGACCTTTTGACGTGGCTTTTGGATTTATTTCTGTATATCTCTGAAGAGGAATAAGACGAAGGAGAAGAAGAATCCTGCTTTTAGTTGGAAGAGGGTATTGAGCCGATGCCTTGGACAAAGCATTCCTAGACACTACAAAGTCCCAGATTAGATAACCGACTGACCTATGGTGCCACACGCGACGTTTAAAGTAAAGTTACCTTCCGCACTGAGCTGCGGTCGAAACGGGTTGGATTTAGTCACCCTATACGGGCCACCGAGTTTGGTTTTCGGCTCAATTGAGTTAATGGCACTTCAGGTGTCCAATGTCCCGTATCTTCGTAGACGAGCACTGCAGACGTTCTCTGTAATAGTTCTGTCTTGTCGCTCTGCCGGGTTTCGGAAGTTTAGATAGGAGTTAGAAGCAGTGCGCTGCTCAAACTTTGTTCTAAACTTGAATTTCTCTTCAAGAACCTTTGACTCGTGCAGTCATGTTAGTTACGAGATGTGCTCAATTCGCCAGCTTAACGCAGAACGTTATTCTTACATAACGCGGTTTATGAATATCATTTTTAACAAGTCGATTTGAGGATGGTCGATTCCTTCAGTGCTCAATCTTTTTGTAAGATTTTAAGGACGATCGGACTGCGACAATGTCACGAATCACGGATATCTCCTCACGGGTGGCCCCATCAGGGGAAACGGAAATTATTCCGGTAGAATGACTGGCAGGAAATTGAGTCCCGCTCGTTCTCTAACCTCTTCTTTTTATTCTTATATTCTTTTTCTTCTGCTTCTTCTTCTTCTTCTTCTTCTTCTTCTTCTTCTTCACAAATCTCTACTAAAATTAGTTCGTTAACCCTTAGAAAAAGGTAACGGTGCGCAACTAGTACAACTCACTCTAAAAATGATGTATAAAGAAAGTACCGTGATTAGTCTGAGTTGATATTTGGTTTTTTAAATCGACAAAAAAATCACGGTTAACAATAAACCGTGCGATTATATTCTTCGCCTACCGTTTTCCTCGTTTTAAAATACTACGCTTGTACATCGACTATTTGACGAAAGGATACAAAAGTGTATATGCACAGCTGCTTAATTTATGGAACATTAAACTGGCAATAATTACCCAAACCATAAAGCTCAATATCTTTATGAGATACCCGTTGGCTTATTAATATCAATCTAATATTAATGCTGCTTAAAGCCACTCGAAAAACCTCTAAGAGACCGACCACATTAATGTAATAATATTAAATTGAGCCAAGACATGCAAGGGAGGCATATTAAGATTATGAATCCATTAGTAGATGGCTAGATCTGTAACCGTGTATGAAGAGGGAAAAAATAGGCATTCGATTTTCGTCAATATGTATATACAAAACGAAAAAATAAAAATAATTCCTAACCATCTTGCACGCATGTTAAAAAATTAGGTATATATAATAAAACGTCAAGACTAAGAAATCGTCTGGTTTACAAACCCACAAGCGTGTAGCTCTTTCACGCGTGGGCGAAATACTACAAGAAATACAGTAACAGATCAGCGGACGAGGGGAGACCCTCAAATAATTCAATTCATGTAATCAATTAGCGGAGTTGTAAGCGGAGACTTAAACCTCCGGCACTGTATTCTAATTGTAATTTGTAAGCTAATTACACCTTGGATTGTGAAACACGGAATTGATTCTATCTAAATCGAGACTCAAAAGCTCACCGTCGAATATTACGAGGCTTATGATTTTTATTTTTCGAAATTTCTTTACCAATTCTAAATTTATGAGAAGAATAACGTTGCTGCAGTTATTACTTTAGGCTTAACTCATTTTCTGGATTTGTAGGCGGACTAATCTGAGCCGCAAGTCTAACCTAATTAGAATACTGATGCTAAATTTTACGGTATCATTCCTGGTTTATTATTTTGCTGTTTAGTCCTTTAGTCCTGCAGTATACGTCCGTCCCCGAATGTAGTAGAGTAAACCCGGTGCATTTTATGGGGACAACAAAATTTCCCAACTGTAACAGCAGGTGCAATTTCTCGACTAATTTCAAACCGTAGGGTAGTTAATTTTAGGAACAAATAACAATAGCGCACCTGTAGAAGACGCCAGATATTCGCTGAACGACTTGGAAATAGCGATAAAGCGGGAATTACCACTAGCACCAAGCCCATACCAGCAATTACGTTGATCCTACGATTAAAGATGACCCTTAGCTGGATTCTAGTAGCTGACCAATCTCGGCTTTGCTATTACCTTTACAGTCTCTAATATCGTAATCCCGATAAATCTCATCGTCAAATCCTAACCCATTACATTTTAGTACGGGCCTTTGAACTTGAAAGATTTTTTACTACAAGTTTAAATCATTTTTTATTTTATTTTTTTAATTTTTAGATTTTAAACGCATATAATAATATCGTAATTAAATTCCCGTAAGTCTCTGAAGTCCCCTAGTCGATCCTGCGATTTATGCCTCTGCAGTAGCTCCAAAACGTCGTAGCAATATATCACAAGTATTTAACGAGCTCTCATCTTCATCGACAGTTTTTTTACATAAAAAAAATTCCGGGCTACACTGATCTTGAAATTTTAATTAATTTTGCGTAATTCTCAATGGCGTATCGCATGTCCGACGTTATCGAAGAATACAGATACTCTAATTACCGTTTGGAAATCATCAAGGTAACTGTCGATATAATTTCCGATCGATTATTCTACAGCGTTAAATCTCTTGATATCAATTTGAAACGTTTGAACACGATTCTATAGTAACGATCGTATATAAAGTAATTAAGTACATACCTAGAGCTTCCTTAAGGCCAATGATCATACCAGATTAACCTAACTCTGCTATTTGCTCAAGCTTTAGCCCATAGCCTAGTCCCTTCACTGAACATAAAATCGCGAGAGTCTATCTGACAATTAGAAATGTCGCAAACAAGCTCACCGCGGAAATCTAGTTATACTAAGGCGTTATACGGATCGTGTTCTTCACCTGTAGTATCATGATTACAAGCTTTGTCTGTCGTTCGTCGAACCTAAGCATCTTATCGACCGTTTCTAATCCCTCCGATGGCCCAGAATAAATCATCTACTGTTGGAGGCAGACAAGTTTCGTTGTATTTAGTATTTTGGTTAACAGGATGGATTTTCTGTTATGAAAATTAAGCGAAGTCTTTTTCTGACTCTTTTTACTAGCTCCGGGTGTTGTTTTAGAAATTTTTTTTTTTTTTTTGATGATGAGAGAAGCTATCGAAGAGCACGAGGAGCGGAGGATTTACTTTGGATATATTTTCGCCTGTTGTATTTTTGAAGCGTGGTTAGAAGTATAGAGAAGAAAAAAACGAAAAAAAAAAAAAAATAATCAAAAAAAATTAGAAAATCATAAATCAACTAGCATTTACCGTCACAATGAATTATGAACTACGGTGTTAATTAAGCAAATCACGTTAACACCGCCGTACGGTAATTAGTGCTTGCTCTGTGTGCGTATACACGGCGTCGTGACGCCGCGTCGTTTAGATTTAGACGCCTGATTTCCGAGCATGAAAGCACCCTCACGAGCAACTGTACTACGAACTACATAGCGAAGCGACCGATACCACCTATGTCGCGGGTTCCAACGTCCTTAGTGTTTCATACGTCAAACATCAAACGGAAACGGTTATTACGTCAAACTAAGATGTGCGATCGAGGTCGAAGGTCTGAATTGTGAAAGTTCCGAAAGATCTAAATCACGAATTTATTTGAGATGGTTTCGAATTTTTAGAAAAGTTCAAGTTCAGAATATCAAAATTCTGAAAGATCGCATAATTCTAGACGACTCAAAACTCGGAAAGTTCAAAACTCCGAAAATTTAATAGATCAGGAGTATGACGTTCCCGTGAATTTCGAGTTCCGGAGTCTTGACCTTTCGGAATTTTAGCTCTCTGAATTTTTAACGAATTTACAAGTTTTTGAAATCGGCTATGCAAACTTTCGGGGAAATACAAACTCTTTCTTAGGACTGTGACCCGGTAATATTGAAATTCGGAATTTTGACCGTTCGGAACTTTTAAAATTCGGAACTTGAACCCGATCCTATACGATTTTCAATCCCACTTTAACCCTACTGGAATAAATCAAACTAAAGAACGAGTCCGTACGTTGCTCGAGTACCTATATCGAAGAATTTGCATTTCAGACTCTGCAGTACCTATTCGACCGCGAAAAATCGGGGAAATTAACTTCCAGAGAATATTTTACTGCTGATGTTAATTCATTCTGATTGTATGGGTCACTGCGATCGATTTTTCGACATTTTTAAACTATCAAAGTCGTACGTTAATCTGGGAAACTCGTATTTATAACAATTTCCGAAAGGTAGTTTATTACGTATTAAAATACCGACAGCTACTTCGAAGCTGTACCTAGTGTCCTCACTACGATAATCAAAGGATGAATAAACGGAAACTTGACTGTCAGTGAAGCCAGATTTTCTACTGTGGCAAAGCCCAGAAGAAGGTAGGTATAAACGACGAAGAAGAAATGAAAATAGAGTCTCCATCGCCAGCTTGGCTAACAAGAATCTCGCTAATTGCATTTTATCTCTCTTTTATGCATCCGTGGCAGGAGGTACATAGCCTCAGGTAATATATACTCAGTTGAACGTTGAGTACGTCTCGAGGTATAGATATATGTATATATATATATGTATGTTATATATATACATATTACATATATATATATATATATATATATATATATATATATATATATATATATATATATATATATATATATATATATATATATATATCTATATACATATATACAGCTAATAAAAGCCAGAAGAAAGAGAATTGCCGGAGTATATAAGTAATGAATTTTTCCAACTGCAACTTTCATACTGTTAGTGACTACTTTAACTGCCGAGAGGTAATTATCTTACTGCAATGTCCCGGTGTATGCAAAAACAAGAGATACAAAAATTGGTAAATTCATGCTGACGAAATTACTAACTGTATACCTACTGCAGCAAGGTTATAACGTCCTACCCGTATCCACGTTTACACGACAAAGTAAAACTTTATACTATATTCACGTTGACCCGGGAGACCGTAATTTCACAACGACATAAAATATTAGCGTCATCTGGGCCTGCTTTAATTTATAGAGAAATAAACCGAAATTATTTATACAGTAGCTTTTTCAAGTTAAATAAAGGATATGGCAGATCCATATACACGGCTAGATATACATACATATATACCTACCTGTCGCTAGTATAAATGTACATGAATGTATCGCATACATTATAGGTATAACATGTACCTACCTCCAGCATAGATGCATATCTAGGTATTATAATATGTAGAAACATTCTGGCCGGCTTCAGGGATTCAGCGTAAGTCTTTTGTTTTCGATCATAAATTACGAGGAACTCCGGGAATTCTGGAACTCTGGAACTCCGGAACTCTGGAACTCATCCCCTAGTCGGTATACAGAGACATTAAACATATTTGTGTACACCATCATACATTTGTAGAATCGCGATACGTCGTGTTGGGTCATTGCCGAGTTAACAGAAGAACGAACGTATTATATACTCGTAGCCTGCACAATTATGAAATTTTATTTATTTTTTTTTTTCATTTACATTTTTTCAAGTAATTAATAAAAACTCCCCGAGAAAAAAAAAAAAAAAAAAAAAAATCCTTACTCATTTATCGCTGTTAATTTTCTTCGTTTTCTGTTTTTTTTTTTAATTTTTTTGCACCGGTGGGACATGGCTTAGCGTTGGGATACACTTTTATTCAACACGCGACAAAAATTTTCATATTTACTACCAACTATGGGTACTCGTAGTTCGCTTACTATTTGCTTACTTCAACTGCACAGTTTCATTAATTGCTGGTCTCAGTTCAACAGAGGAATAGAAAAAAAAAAAAAAATCGGGCATTTCCTGGGTTCATTTTCATCCGGGATAATTATGCACCGTAAATGATATACCTAATCGTTATTTATCATGTATGTAATACGATATATAGGTATATGTGCCAGAATTACCTAACTTCATCTCGTGTCATCTCCCTACGCGTCTCATCTCAGCTGCATACCTACCTACATCTTTAGGTTTCGCGTAGGATGTACACACGTGAGTCTTCGTAAATTTACAAGTAACTGATATTACCACGTGGTCGTATGTATGTTGGTATCTCACGTGGGAATGTATAGGTTATATCTTACAAGCTGCCACTAACCAACCTTCCGAACACGATAAGGCTTTTGTTTTAATATACTTAATTACAATTCTGTCTTGCATGAATATGGTATATGACTTGCTCGAGGCTGGGACACGTATGTGTTCTTCAGATTATACAACCCTACTATAAAATCCTCATTAGTATACCGAGTCTTTTAAAACCTCGAGATTATTTCTAGTCTCCTTTTCTTATACCTGGAATTCAATCTACGGGTAAACGCGATATAGATATAAAGTCAAGCAATCGAATTTAGACCATTAGGTTTCAAAAACCATTTCCAAGTCTTTCTTGACTCCTGTAAAATACAAAACCTGACTCCATGCAATTTCTGCAACACAACTTCCTCTTTCCGAAAAAAAAAACAACTACCTGTACTACTTTCGGGTACTTTTAATACAATAAAAAAAATCTCCTAAAATGGACCATATCCTTGAGGTCACAACCATGGTCAGCTAATTGATGACTAAATGTCTTGAAATTTTTGAACTAATCAAATTTCCGAACTTTAGTTTCAAATTCCGATCTCTTTCGTTGAGTACGTTAGTACGTTTTGAGAGATCGAATGATCCAGCCCTCAGAACTGGTTCATCTTCGTCGACTTTATACCATATATGTAAAATGGTATATGCCTAGTCGTATAACGGAGTAGTCTCTACCGCCTACTCACTCGTATCTACCTACCTTTTTCCACAAGAATCTCGCAAAACACTGAACATGCATCACTTTTATAGCGCTCAGTTCGTACCACTACGTCCATCTTTTACGGACTTTTGCGCAGGCGAAAATTTCTGCTAACACTTCGGCATGCCTTAAGGCATAGCAGAGGCAAGGGGCAATTCGGTTTACGGCCCGCAAAGCCGCGCTTGTTCACCCGTCGACGCTCTCTGCGTGTTGCCAACTGTTGCAAATCGCGTTGCAAACCATTGCCGCTACGGACCCGAGAAACTTATAGCATACTTTACGTCCCACAATAATCACGAGTCACGTTGTATCCTGAACAACACTGCTACTCGAGATCCTTATCTTATTGTCCTCGTTTTCTCATTTCTACTGCTTACTACACGGAGACAACGAAGCGATAGAAACAATAGTCTGCGATTTGGTACAGACTACGATGTCTGTATCGTTTTGGTCTTTATTGAAAGTCCTGGGATTTCTCTACGCTCTGTATATCACATATCAAAATTCGTATCTCAATTATCTCATCCATTCAAAAATCAAAACGTGGAAAATCTTCCAATTAATAAGCGGAACTGTAGACGCAATGCGAAAGACAATCATAAAGGGACCCAACCCTCTGCAATAAGAGTAGAAAAGTAACCGCCAAGGTATATCTAATCAAAATGGTAAAACCCCACGAACGAAGATAACCATCGCTAACAAGAATACGTAGCTAATATTTTTTTCTTCATTTCTTATTCGCGGATCCATATCTTTCCTGCATCTGTTTGACTCGTCATATACAAACCGCGTGTATTATACATGAGTGAATGAATGAATGAATGAATGAATGAATGAATGAATAAGGGAGGATCAAGAAAGGGATCGTGATGGACAGCCGAAGCAAGGGACAAACGAATGTCAGAAATATATGCACAGGAAGTTGAAGATCGAGATCCGAAGTAACGTCGCAGAAGATGTAATCAAAGTTTCCAGACATCTTTCCACCGCCTCTTACAATCAGTATTTCCCTTCGGAGCTAGAGGAGATCACGTCAAAGCCACGCATATCGAACCATGAATATATTCTCGAGGGTGCAGCAGCATCTCCTCTTATAAACCACCCTCTCCATTCTTGAAAGCTGCAAGAATCTGAAACATGCGATTGTTTATACATTCCAACGAAGAAGGAGAAGAGCTTACTTATCTTTCGTTATCTGTATGGAGAAAAATTTCACGAAGAACAACAACGGTAGCTCCTCGACTGTGTGGACTGATCATCCAGAGATAGGAAGCAGGTCATCTTAACCACTCGACACTTTCGATTTGCGACTTGTGGCTTACGACTCTCGCAGTTCTCCAAAGCATAAATATCATTTTTCACTCGACTTTGCAGTCTCCAATGCGTTTCTGACGCCTCCGCAAGTCGACAGTCCGCAGACGAATCATACCGTACTGCAGTTGTGTCTGCATACACACGATGTGGCTATTTATGTACACCGAGAGGCTGTGCATTCGAGATCAAGCAACCTTAGTGCAAGCTGAGTTAGCGAAAAAAAATTTATAAAATACTTTCTTCGTGATATTGGGAAACATTTGACATCAGGAATTTTGAATCTGAAGAAAATATATTCAACTGTCCTCGTATCTTCATTCCTGAAGAATCTATTACTAAATTTTGAGTAAAAATTCTATTTTTCAGACTCTATGAGCTCTATGAGCGAATTTTAGACGCGGAGAAAAATATTTAAGAGTAGAGTCATGTAGTAGCTATAATACAGGGAAAGCATATAGTAGAAAAGTGGAGAACGAGAAGACGAGAATTACCTCTTGGCAGAATACCAAATAGGGAAAAAATTGAAAATTGTCATAAATTTTGCGCCGAACATTTACATGGGTAGTATTCTTGGTTATATTGCATATTTGTGCCAGTATAGTGAGTTGGTAGATGTCAGGCAGCAGGTGGTAGCTCTCGACTATAACAGTCGCTTTGGGGGCGTCGGGGGCGTCGCGACGACTACGCTACCGTCTTTACTAGACTAGAAACAGTTGGGTAAAGCGAGCGGGACAGATTTGTGCTTCTAAGAAAGCTAACCCAACATTGCGCCAGTCTGACGGTAGTCAATTAAAATAACTCCACCTTCTCAGAAAATGATTACGTCTCTTGACTGTACGCGTTCGAATAGAGGGCCTTCGGTTTTATTTATACCATTTTTAAAACTTCCCTACTGATAATTGTTTCCTCTTGGTAAGAAAAAAAAAGAAAAAAAAAAAAAATCAAAAATATCTTTCGTAATTGGTTCCTAATTATAATACCCAATGCAGGTTCTCTGAATTGTAAAAATCGAATCTAATTACTCACCCAGAGCACAATCGTAACGTCTTTACATTGAATTTCATTTTCCGTATCGCCGCCAGTGAGGAAAAGAAGAAGAATCATAATAATAATAATAATAATAATAATAAAGAGAAGAGGAAAAACCCGAACCAATAGCTTATCCAAGAATTAGTAACGTTGGGAGTCATGAATTTAATGCAAAATTTATTAAAAGCTTTAATGTTCACTGGGGTGAAAATACGACTTACGACAACGTAGCTTTAGATCCTGCAGCTTAATTTAAGGAAGAGAAATTCAGTGTTAAAGTTAACTAGAATTAAATTTATAGTTTACAACGGAGTTTACCGCACGTTAAAAAAAAAGTATAGTAGTTCGTAGTAAAATCCAACGCTACTATAACGTATGTATGTTACGTATGTACATACGTTGCTGGTGGTCTTAGCTGCTGGTTAACTTAAGCTTTACCGTATGAGAAAGGTAACGGTATAAGAGCTGTAGAATAATTTAAGAAAGTATTAAATATTTCTGAAGATTTTTCATCGTGAATGCTGCTGCATCTGACAGCACCTCCACTTTGTTCGCCTTAGGAAATTAATATTTTTGCATAATTGAAACTTCCACTGCAATCCTTTACGATAAAGTTTAATTAGTTAGTTACAGAGTTTAAAGTTCAAAGAAATATCTTTGACACTACAAATATACGAAAAATAATTAAGTAATATTTGACAAATTTTTGTAAGAATTTTTCTTCTTATCTTTGATTCTTAGTTAATTAATATTTCTATTCTGTTTCAGGGATCTTCAAGGGAATAACATCTCCGTAATATTCAAAACCGATTTCGAAGACATGGCTACTCTGCACGTGCTGTAAGTATGATCTTACTGCAGTTAATAAATCATCAGAAATTTTGTCCGAAAAAAAATTCCTTGACTTGCGTATACCGATTTTTGATTAGTTGCCATAAACTGCAATCATAAGAAAAAAATTTCCATGTCTCAAAAAAAAAAAAAAAAACAAAGTTAAAGTCGTATTTTGTTTTATTTCTTTTAGTTACTCATTTGCGAAGCATTGAAGAGTTGGCTTTCTTTTTTTAAATGTAATTTTAGATTACCTCGTATACACGAAGTTGATTATAAGAAGCAAATAAATTGGCGAGCTTGCATCTGGCAGCACTCAAGATATTTCTGAGCTACTGGTCTCTCATCCATCCGGTTTGCTTTGCTCCTGCCTCCACAGATACCGTATACCCTCTACTCTTGGTTTAAGTAATTAATTTCCCAGAACTCCAGAATACCAAGATCTATCCAATTTACAAGTGTACCTATTACTATTCCGAACGGAACTAGCCCAGAGCTTCAACGAATCCTTAAAATATACATCAATTTTTTTTCTCAATATAATCAAGGAATTTTCGTAAAATCAAAAAGCACGCGAGGTCGTTCTCTCGGGAATAAAATCCTTCGTATTAAATTCTAGTCACGATACAAACGAGAAATTTTGTAACGTGGCTTGGCTAAGTTAGCTCACACGGTTCATACTTCCAGGGTCCCTCACTCTCATAATCCAGGGATCTAGAATTCAGTTACCCGTTTTAATTGCGACAATGCCACTGCAATTGCGACTACAGTACCTACCACAGCGTTATAGCAACGATGCTGAACATTTATCGCTCGTGGTATACTCGGTCGACGTAATGGTTGGCCCGCCACAGGTGGCCAACTATGTATACGGTTCGCGCACACGTCCCGTATATCACGAGACCCTGAGCTGGCCATAGTTCACCACTATGTAAATCCAACCAATCACACAATGACTTTGAAAATTGAAATAGACAGAAAGAGAAATTTCTCCCAGGTTTCATATTAATTCACTTATTTCGCGTTTTGGATTTCATGGAAAAACTGGTAGTCATTAAAAGTTCCAAAAGTCATTACCGTAGAAAACTATGAGACAATTTCATCCAGATTTACTTTATGACGATTATTTCCACTATATTTATTCTTCTTTTTATTCGGATTTCTTACAGGCAACTGTCGACCAATCAAATCCACACCATCGAAAGAGGAGCTTTTCAAGATCTTGTTGGGGTAGAAAAACTCCGACTAAACAATAACCAAATACGATATTTACCAGACCTTCTATTCAGCAACATGATGAATCTCAAGCGACTGTAAGTATGCGTATGAATAAAAAATGACTCATTAGTTACACTCTTCGATTCATACACCACAGTATCTGGAACTAGCAAAAAATTCGAGACACGTTATAGGTTCGATCAGACATAAACTGAATAAAATGTATATAATCCTCAGATTCTGCGTTGCCAAAAATTTTTTTGCGCATAATTTGCTCAGTGAATAATTCTGTTATATTATTTTTTAACTCTAATTTCTGGGCAAGACCTATTACGTGATATGAAATGTAAAATATACCCATACTGGTGACTTTGCTTGACATGTTGTCGGTCATTCTAGGCGGTCAAGTCACGCGAGTAAAACTGTTTATTAATAAGGATAAGTTTGCGACACGTGCTTCACCTCAGGAAATTTAATATTGCAAAGCCCTGCATGTGTGGGATCGATATTGCAGATTAATTTTTCATTTAAACGTATAGTGGCTACTGTATAGCCACAAGGAGGATGTATAGTTGCGGTAAGACTACAGCTGCAAGTTCATATGTTAGATATGTCTATAGCCTGGAGTAGTTTCATAGAAATTAATGCAAAATCGTGGATATAAAAGACCATGATAAATATTTCCTATTTATTTTCAATATAGAAAAAGATCTTTTTGAATTTAATTCTATTGACAATAATTTGGTTGACGTCGCGGATTGGCCTTCAATTTATTGTGTGTGTCTTGGTAGTCGCGTTTGTTCAGGTTGAAAAAATTCACGCGCGAAATTACCTAAAGCTAAAACTTTTCTTTTCATAAGAACATTCTTTCATTCTTTGCCATTTTTAACATGGGGAAGAAGGTGGGAGGAGGACTAGCGCGTTGGAGGTATATGAAAAGAAACTTTTCCAAAGGCTTTATTATAAAATTCAACGACGTAAACAGCGATCGGTTTGGTTTCCTGTTGCTAAGATTGGAAAAGAATTTTTATAACCAGCTTTGTATACCTCCTGTGTTAGGATATATGTATAATAAATAACCCTCCTTTACATAAAGGCGCACACTTTATTATACTGCAAAAAAAAAATTACTTGAAAAAAATTTTCACTAATTTTACTGACAACCTTTTTTTTTCTCTTCTATATTATGTATATTACCCGCAATTTTCTTAAACGAACGGCTTACAAGCTTCTTAGCTTTATACAACGTTTCTATACAGTAAAACTTAAACTTAAAAACTTGCGATACTCTTCCTGATCGTGAGTCGTCGTCAACGTCTACAACATTCGACTTCCGTAGGGTAGTTTATAACTTGTACTTTAAAGGCTACTTGAAACGTTATCTCCACACCTTCGTTTCTTCATCTGGATACTATAAACTTTCCAGTTCTATTTCATACCCGTTTCCATTTACAACTCAACCTTCGCTGTAACCTTTCTCTGTACATTCGACCTTACGCCACCCCACATCGCAAGATGATGGATGAACCAAGAAAACCAACTCCGGATCTCGCTCTCTTCGGCTATCTTAAAGAACTTCAACTTAAACTTCAACTTATATTTCTACTTATACTTCAGAATCGATTTAAACTTAAACATCAAGTCAGTCACTTGATTTATAACAATCGCTATCAATAATCTAATATAAGTTAATTCGTAATTATTTTTAATTGAGATGACCCTGTCATAAAAATATTATACAGCTAATAAACTTACAAGGCCTAATACCTCACCCAGGGTAATAGACAATATTCAATATTCTACAGGTCAAATGTAGAGAAACATTGACTACTACAATTGAATACGAGGTAAGGTAAGGTAAAGTGCAAGTAACACGACGAGAGCAGTGCCCTACGATTGGTAGTTGTACTCGGTCGCAAGTTTGCCCTACATTCTTGTTGAATCATAAAAAACATTAAATTATACATGAATCGTTATATGGATATAATTTTCTTCAGTGTTTCTCATCGCGAATGATCACCATGATATTTATTCAATAATTAATCATGCAACATTTTGCTTTTTGAAATAAAATTTACCTAGTTAAGTTATTCTCAAGTCATACATGTCGCTTAGTACTACGATATGCGTCATAACACACAAAGTTCTCATTAAAATTTTGCGGTAAAGCCTCGCGTTAACCAGACATTTGTAATGATATGGTCTGACTTTGAAGACTGGCCTGTTCAGGTTCAGCAACTCTTTCGTTGACCATTCATTGGCTGAATCTTCCAATCTGTAATTACATACTTGGAGAGTTCAGAGCCACGGCCAAAGCACTCTAGAGTCCAGACAAGCCGGTCGACAGCCAAGCATTACAATTTACAGTCCAACACAGATGTAAGACGAACTGATTGGCCCGATTTTTTTTTTTTTTTTCATCGTGGAATCCAATTACTAAATTATATACGGTGATTGTACCGTGTAAAAATCTTGAATTATTTGCCGGATATTGGTATGACGATAATTATACTGACGTGGGAAAAAAATTACCGATTCATTATTCAATTTGGATATGTAAACATTTGCTTTTTGGATTTTTGTTCGGTTTTGATTTCAATTTATTTACTCATTTTTTATTTTTATTTTGATTTCTGTGAGTCGCAATACCTAAAGTACGAAATTATTTAGGGGGTATATTTAATATTGTATACCTATACGGTATATTACTACGTTGGTAAAACGTTGTCGCGTATACTAAATCAATAATCCAAGTTGATTCTAATTTTGATGTAAATGGAAAATGGCTTATTGATCGTCCAAAATTCAATTCCCGTCAATTTCTGCTGGCTTTTTGTTACCGAATGATTAATTAATTGAATAAGTAATGAAGCCTCGTGGTCTTCTCCTCTTGCCTCGTTACTGGAGCGCTGGGGGTCCCCTCTTCAATTATCTGTACCGGCTAACATTAATGGATTTTTTTTTTTTTTTCTTTATTATATATATTTTTTTTTTTTTTATTTATTATACCTACCTTGTCTCTTCTGGTAGTAACTGCCGCAAGGGTGACAAAGTTTAGTAAGTTCTGACACACGAAGTGAACGAGGCACTCACTTATCGTTAGCAAGAAAGATTTACCAATCGATATACTGTCAAGCTTCTACATTATTAAGCTTTTAACGGTAGTTCCTGACACAATAATTCAAAAAGGGTCGTCATACCTTTGCGTAGTAAGTATAAATCATTACAGACCTTGAGATCGATCAGGTAAATTACTATCTACTACATCTACGGGATAAGAAAATGATCTTCGACTAACTACCAGTCAATCACTCAAAACTATTGGATGCAACGAGGCAATATATTATTTAAATTTAATGAAAACAAAATTTTTTAATTACTACACCAATACCTCGCTAACTGTATACGAGTGTGTAGGTATACCGAGAATATTGTGCTATTTTTTAAGAATCAAAACTGACTAGCTAATCCATCACGCCTGTCTGTCAACAATGACTTGTTTTTGTCATCCCTCGAATGAGTTGACGATAGTTGGAGCTACGCGATGATTATTTTTTTATTTATTTTTATTCTTTTTTAATTCAGGTTTGGCTTTACCTGAGTAATTATTGGATCGATAGCTGATAGAATCTTATAGTCTGATAGTATAATCGCGTATATTTAATCGTTTCATGTGAGTTGAAAACATTATTGTCGTGTATGTAATTTATTCAACCTGTCGTTCTATTGACTTTCATTTTTATACAGGACATTTATTATCCGTCCTAAAGTCAAGCTAGGTATTAACTTTACGCCATTTTTTTTTTTTTTTTTTTTTTTTTTTTTTTTTTTTTTTTTTTTTTTTAAGGTGGTATAGGGAGCCAATATTTTTATTCCAACATTCTCACCGTAACGTCGTAAAGTATTTGCAGAATATCTCGCTTTTACGAGAACAGTGTCGTCATGGGATAGCAGAAAGTTGATAAGACCGCAACGACGGTGTGCCGATAGAAGAGAACGAGCTAAATTGGGTTTGGGTTGGGTTGAGTTGAGTTGGCTAGAGTTTGGGTTTTACTAGAGATTCTTCAGATATCAAGGACACCGTAAGGAAAGGAAACTGAGAGCGCGTTTGGGAAACCACAAAATCTTTAGATAGTGGAATTTTATCGCAGTCTACACCTCTTTCTGTTCTAAACGACAATCCCGACTAATGCCTACCCTGCAGGACTCGTTAAATCTGATTTATACTATATAAAGTAAATTCAGGACTCAACGAAGTGGTGATTCAAGTGTAGCTTAGTTTTAATTGTTCAACATTATCCGGATTAATTTACGTACTCGTTTATAAATCACCCTTTATATTACAGAGACCTGAGTCACAATCAAATCGCAATGCTTGGACCAAAGACTTTGAGAGGAGTTTCATCCCTTAAGCACTTGTAAGTACTTCAAGTATAATTAGACAATGGTAATTCTGTTCATTATCAACTTAACTTTAATAACGACTGCAGTCTAGTCGATAATTCAAAACTTATTCTCCCGTCGATATAACATCCCTTAACACACAGTATTACAGTTTCCGTAAACCCAAAACCCCAGTTTCCGGAACCCGGTAATGCAGGAAACAGTTGCTAAGGAACCAGCAGAGAATCGTCTATATTTCTCTGCGGGTTACAGAAAAAGCATCTCATCTTGAGACCTACCATATAAGCTCATTATCTTTTCTTTTTCAGATTGCTAGATAACAATGTCTTGACTTGTATCGACGAGGCATCCATTCGAGAATTGAAGGATTTGGAAATACTGTAAGTATACATTTTCAAATTATCTCACTCTCCTTATTTTTATCTGTAATCATTTCCACGACGATCATACCGGGTCTAAACGTGGATGAGACCCATAGGGCGCCCAATTATATGCAATTTGTGGTGCAAATACGCTCTGTGCCATGAAAAATTACAACAATCGGAACTCAAACGTCTCAATTTTCATTGTTTTTTTTATGCACAGAGCGTACTTGTACCATGAATTGCATATAATTGGGCGCTCTATGGGTCTCACCCACGTTTAGACCCGGTATATCGAGAAAATTAACAATCAATTTATTACAATCAAGTTTCAAGAAAGTAACTAACTCATTAGGATCATTTTTCGCTTCCAGCACATTAAACAACAACAAATTGACAGCTCTGGGTAAAGAAATGTTATCGGGATTATCTCGACTGCGTACTTTGAGGCTGGGCGAAAATTCTTTATCCTGTGATTGTCATCTAGCTTGGCTCTCAAGACATTTGCGAAACTATCCTCGTTTGGGTCAACATACACGCTGTGCGAGTCCTGCGAATTTGAAAGGACACAGCGTTGCTGATCTGCAGGTAACTTCGAAAAGCGAATATACTCAATCGAAATGATCAACTTGATCGATTGTGTCATCGTCGTTTCATAAAACTTGTATAAACGTATTGTTTCTATCAATTTTATTTTTTCACAGGAACACGAATTCAAATGCTCAGGCTTAGTAGAACGCCCAAGTTCTGAATGTAGCGCGGAACCACAATGTCCACATCCTTGCAGATGTGCTGACGGAATTGTCGACTGCAGGGAGAACTCCTTGACAAAAGTCCCTACGCATCTTCCCGAAGACACAACCGAATTGTAAATGAAATAATAATTAATTCTTTCATATTTTTAGAGGTATTAGGGTTTCTTCATGTCAGACAAGACCCTGACCTCAACTGTTATGGGTTTCTAATTTCAAACGATTCAATAGTTGTGAATAATTGAACAGGCTACTTTAGGCTGGGATATACGTAGCTGAACTGCTGATTATTTACCTTCAATTGTAGTAATATTACACCAATATGTATACGTAAACGATACATTGAAGTATCAACAAATAATAATGAACAATCGATATCGTGTCTGAATATCCATGTTAAAGAGAAATTCATACGCAGTTATAGCTCCTGGTTAGTGGCTATACGTAAAAACCTTTCAATATGGTAATATTTTTCGTATTTTTAGACGCTTGGAGCAAAACGACATTACGGAAATACCGCCTAAGGCTTTCTCACCGTATAGAAAATTACGACGAATGTAAGAATCGATTCAATCATTTTTATTACAACTATTTATAATAATACATATAGTATAATAATAATAATAATAATGATTTTATTTACAGTGACCTGAGCAATAATAAAATCAGAAAAGTTGCTGCTGATGCATTTCATGGATTAAAATCACTTCAATCACTGTACGTCATTTTATACAGTTTTATTCCCTTTTTGTTGGTGCTGTTTGAAATTTGCTAACGACTCGTCAGCAACTCTGTATATACATATAATGATTAATCGAATTTTTTATATCACGTTTTTAGAGTTCTCTATGGAAACAAAATTGCAGAACTTCCAGCAGGACTGTTCCAAGGACTTAGCAATCTACAACTTCTGTAAGTACTGCACTACGTACGATAATTTATACCTATAATCAAAACACCTAAACTAATTATCGAACTTTACTCTGTATTTCTTGTTTCAGTAATAACTTTTTTTTTTATTTTGTGTTTTTCAGATTACTCAATGCTAATGAAATATCCTGCATTCGAACCGATCTTTTCAAGGATTTAACGAGTCTTACTCTCCTTTCTTTGTACGACAATAATATAAAGTCGTTGGCAAATGGGACTTTCGCCAATCTTCGAAGCATCCAGACATTGTCAGTATATTAAAATACCTTTTTACTTGAACCAAAAAAAAATAAATGAATCAAAAATGGTCTTGGAGTTACTGAAAAAGAGTTAATTCATTCCTCTGAGAACGATGTTTGTGTAATCTGCTTGTAGAATCTTGAGACTTGATGAATAAAGGGTTTAATAATTCCACAGACACTTGGCCCGAAATCCATTCATCTGTGACTGTAATTTACGCTGGTTAAACGTCTATCTTCAAGCTCATCCCATCGAGACTTCAGGAGCGAGGTGTGAAGCACCTAAACGAATGCAGCGTCGCCGTATTGATGCCTTGCGCGACGACAAGTTCAAATGTAAGGGTAAGCACGAATCAAATTCCAATCTCTCTTCTTACTTCGACAGGGTGACTCAGGTTGGTACCTCCTTCCCACTGTGCACCAGCAGCTTGTGCATGATTGTCGTATCATATTATAAATCACTATAATATTCGCAGTTATATGCCCATTCTGAGAATTAACAAACCGAAAAAGCTGAATATTCCCAAAAAAAAAAATTTCTATCATATACAATTTCTTTTCATCTAACGTCATTTTCTCAGAATCGGCAACATTCACATCACCTTTCGTACAGCGAGGTACGCGGCTATAACATCCGAACAGTACCTATTTACCTCATTTGCATAATAAATTTTAACTAGTACATTTCTATGCATTTACTGTCAAGCTTTACGGGCTTGATTTAGAAACTGAAATTGAATTGACTGCAACTGATTTCTCATCGTGTAGACTTTTATAAAACCCTATAAAATCGAGGCATTAATTATTCTTTCATCTCTGAATCTTCTCTGAGTGTTTAACTCATGATTTCGATGTTCATTTTTGATATTATCATGATTGAAACACGGAATGAGCCTCGTACCTCAGGCACAAAATAAATCACCTAATTGGCACAAAATTTAAGAACGAATCGGAGAGAGAAAAGTTCTGAATTCTAAAATTAATGAATTCATAAATTGGCTGAACTTTAAAGGTAAAGTTGCATGTGCTAGAAGCATGAAACATTATTTCATCGAAATCATAAATTCGAACATTGAATTATTTTTCATTAAACTCTATTCGAAAAATCATCTCTTAGTATATTATACTTATGCTATTAAATAACGGTGATCTGATGGACTATAGTAATTATTTGTCCATAAAAATATCTATTATACGTATATAAATCGTGTATATTGTTCAATGTAACTTAAAACATTGAATAATCTATTAAAACTACAGATACCACATCTTGTATTACTATATTAATCATGTACATATATTAGATCAGGGAATTCTTTCGATTCTTAAAAAGAAAAAGATTACCTCGAATATATCTCCTTTTAAATTATGTGCAATTTTCTTCTTTCGTTATATTTGCACACGGTACAGGTATATTATTCGAATCGTTGTTATATTATTGATGTTTTGTAAACTATGGGGGCACGTTATTAACTATTGAACAAACTATAGGCTTGCATAAATCATTTGTTTGTTAACAAAATTAACAGAAATTATTGTTGAACGGTTTGATTTGTACAGCTAAAATTGTGTTTACAATCACCCTTCATTATAAACGGTGTTCCATTTCATAATCATAATATCGTTCATTAATAGCTTAATATTTCCCATATTTCCGAGTCATACCGCAAATTATTTGATTCACAATTATTTGATCAATCATTTTTGATAAATAATAAGAAGAAAAAAAAAATTAAAAAACAAAAAAAGTCTTAGCTTAGGCATTATACTTTGATTTTCCATTATCTATAATATCGTTAACAGGTGACGAAGAACTCCTTACTAAACGAGCTGGTGAATGCGTTTTACCAGGCTCTTGCCCATCACCGTGTACATGCAATGGGGCTACTGTAGATTGTTCGAATAAAAAACTAACTGCAATTCCGAAGGATATACCCATTTACACATCCACTTTGTAAGTTCATTTCGGCTTTATATTACTCGTGTTTATGTTATCGGTATATGAAATTTTTGGTACACGATATATAGACGCAATCGAAAGACTATATTTCCGATACGTTGTAGATAGACAGTGAAAATCTGATTATTATTATTATGGTATAGGTTGCTGGGAAACAATGATTTAGATAAAATTAAAGCAGAGGGACTTTTCGAAAAATTACCAGAGTTACAACACTTGGATTTACGGAGAAACAAAATATCTCGTATCGAAGCATCAGCATTCCAAGGATCTAACAAACTCACAGATTTGTGAGTATTTTTAATCTCTTTATGATCTTAGGATCTAACTTTCATTCAAAACTTTGGTGTACTGAAATTTTGCATTTTTTTTTTCAGACTGCTATCCGAAAACCGATTGAGAGAAGTTCATAACAAGATGTTCATAGGTCTAACTAATCTGAAAACACTGTAAGTCATATTACATTTACGATAACGTGAACAGTTAAAGAGTGTCATATGTAATTTTTATAAAATAATGTCAATTCGTAATCATCTTCGAATTTCTTTTATCACAGGAATCTTCACGGAAATGTAATCACTTGTGTCATGCCTGGATCTTTCGATAGTCTAATACACATTCACACGATGTAAGTTTTACAAATTCTATATTTTGTTGTGAATGCTCAGCGGATATAACAATTATTTGATGGACCATATAATCCATGATCGATGACTAAAATTTTCTGAATAAATTTTTTAGCAATCTTCAAGGAAATCCTGTTTCCTGTAATTGCCATTTGTCATGGTTTGCTGAATGGCTCAGAAAACGAGATCTACCTGGCATAACTGGCAGGTGCCACGATCCTCCGAGATTGAAAGATGCTATCATTAAAGATATACCTCAACACGAGTTCAAGTGCAACAGTAAGTCTGCATTAAATAAGAAAGAAAAAAAAAAAAAAAAATTCTCTACATCAGGAAAATTTAATCATATCTTAAAGAAATTATTTATCATTCAATCTTAATCTGCATGTTCTATTTACCATAAATTTAACAGTTATTAAACTTGTTGAAATGTAATTTTTTTTTTTTTTTAATTAAAGGCGACAGCATAGGATGTCTCGGCGATGACTATTGCCCACCTCAATGTCATTGCGCTGGTTCTGTCGTCCGATGTTCTAGATCAAGATTGACTGAAATTCCACGTGGAGTTCCTCCAGAAACAACAGAATTATACTTGGATGTTAATGATATTAAAACTATCCAAGTCGAAAGGCTAAATCATCTCAAAGCTCTCACCAGACTGTGAGTATAATATTTTGAAAACTAATAACAGACATAAAATTCATAAACTATAATATTATTCATTTCAATTTTCAGAGATTTGAGCAATAATCAAATTGGAATGTTATCCAATGACACGTTCAGGAATCTCACCAAACTTTCAACACTGTAAGATCACATTCTCAATTTCCTCATCATCATATTATATTAATATTCATATATTTAACTCGTCTAATTTCAATATTTCAGGATCATAAGTTACAACAAATTACAGTGTGTACAGCGTAACGCTCTTGCAGGACTAAAATCTCTCCGGATAATGTGAGTTAATCCATAACACATTATGTAATTTCAATTACCATAAATAAATTCCCACATAATCTGAATTTATACGATTTTAAATCAGTTTTTCTATTACCTTGTTTCTATTCCCAAAAAATATTGACTAACCGAAATCTTTCTTCATACTTTTACAGCTCTCTTCATGGAAATGACATCTCGCTTATACCTGAGGGGGCCTTCGAAGATCTAAAGTCCATCACCCATCTGTAAGCATTCCTCGAATCTCTCTGATTATTTAAATCGTTAATTATTGTTAATACAATTTATGAATCCTTTATGCTTTTTCAGTGCACTTGGAGCCAATCCACTCTACTGCGACTGTAGTATGAGATGGCTGGCTGAATGGGTAAAAAAAGATTTTGTAGAGCCAGGCATAGCTAGATGCATGGATCCAGCTGCTATGAGAGACAAATTGCTCCTGACAACTCCACCGTCTGCCTTTCAGTGCAAAAGTAAGTATTATATAGAAATATCATGTGATAGATTTGAGGGAATAGAGTTGAGAATGGGGGCTAAAAAAAACGCGGTTTTAACGGATAATTGATTCGCAGTTGAGATTAAATGTATCTGCCTGTAATTGAATTTTTTTAAAATCTATATGCTATAAATTGAGATAATTTGTAAATCATTGTTAATATTCTAAATTCAAATGTTTATTTTGGCCCGCCTTTTAGAATTGCACTCAAATTGCTCATTAATTTTAGACTTTTCTTCTGTGCAGCAAAACAGCAGCCAGCCGAGGTCCTGGCCAAGTGCGACATGTGCTACACTACCCCCTGTCAGAACGGAGGATTCTGCGAAACGTTACCCGACAGGGAATTTCGTTGTAAGTGCGCACCAGGATATCACGGGGACAGGTGTCAGCATAAAATTGACGCGTGCTATGGAAATCCTTGCCGGAACGCCGGAACTTGCAAAGTACTGGAGGAAGGAAGATTCAGGTAGCTATATCCATGGTGATCCTACATTTGAGTAGTTTGTGCTAGGGTATTCGTAGGGCTTGTGTAGAGTAATCGTAAGATTATATATTATATACTGTTTGTCAACGTCTCTTATAATTGTTAGCGTAAATTTGATACTCTCCAATATCGATATATTGAAATTATTATATCCATACATTTTATAATTCCGAGTAAATACCTAACAGCATCCCATGTTCGTCAGTAGAAATCTTTCCAATATTATATATACTTTCACACTGTAGGTATATAACGTAGGTATAATTTGTATGAATTAGGGTATGAATATAGAAAGAAATAGAATGAATTTTAAATGAAACTTTTCATTTAAACTTTAACCATATTACTTCGAATGAAACCAAACGGAGCTTTTTCTAATCGTAGATAAAAAATAAAAAAAGAAGAAATAAAGCTTATTGCTTATACTCTGCAATTTCGTAGATCAATTTCCGGTGAAGGGTAAAATTTTGGTAGGGAATTACCAAATCGGGTGATATTGAACTCGAATTTTTGTAGATATTAATTTGTAGATATAGTAATTAGATATTTTTATGGTTATATCCGGATTATTATGTTTGAGTTGAAAGTTAGAAAACGAGGTTTTGGTTGTTGGCGGATCACCCGCGATCCAATTTTGGGCTCAATGTCTTGATTGACGTTCAGTCAATGTGTGACAGTTGCGACTGCTCCTCCGGTTACGAGGGCCTCAGATGTGAGACCAACATCGACGACTGCGTGGGCAACAAATGTTCGAACAACGCGACCTGCGTTGACCTGGTCCAGGCCTACAGATGCCAGTGTACCCCGGGATTCATGGGAGAATACTGTCAGGAGAAGATACCCTTTTGCACAAAAGGACACGACCCCTGTGAGAACGGAGGCCGTTGCGTCGACCACCAGACCCACTACAGCTGCGAGTGCCCACTCGGATTCTCGGGCTTTAACTGCTCGAACAACTTGGATGATTGCGCTAATCATCTGTGCCAGGTGAAGATGGTCTTCAACGTCACATGATATAAATTTTACATGGGAATGTTAAATCATTCGTCATTCTTAATGAACACAATTAATATTCTTTCAGAATGGTGCAACTTGCATCGACGGCATAAACAATTACGAATGTAAGTGCGCGGGGGAGTTTACAGGGAGGTATTGCGAAGTTGCGCCGGCAATCGCCATGCTATATCCTCAAACGAGTCCTTGTGCTCATCACGATTGCCTGCACGGTGTGTGTTTTCAACCCTCTCCTGCCTCCACCGCGGACTACCTCTGCCAGTGCCATCCCGGTTATACTGGTAAGAGTTGGGAAATTTATAGATAAACTATATCGTAAGATCAGAATTATTACAGATTTCGATAACTTTATAAGAAGGATGTAGGGGTTTTGAATTTTTTATTTTTATTTTTTACTTTCAGGAAAACGATGCGAGTACCTGACAAGTCTGAGCTTTGTGGACAACAGCTCGCTGGTCGAGTTGGAACCACTTCGCACAAGGCCTGAAGCCAACGTGACCATAGTGTTCACCACGACCCATGAAAACGGGGTTCTTCTTTACGACGGACAGAACGGGGAACATATTGCTGTGGAATTGTACAACGGCCGTGTAAGAGTGTCATACGACGTCGGTAATTACCCAACCTCAACAATGTACAGCTATGAGATGGTCTCCGATGGTAAACCGCACAAGGCTGAGTTATTAGCTATAAAAAAGAACTTCACTATGAGTGTCGATAGCGGACCAGCCAGAAGTATAATCAACGAAGGACCAAGGGACTATCTGAAGCTTACTACGTCAATGTACATTGGTGGTGTTCCTCCAGAAACTGCCAGCGTCGCATTCACCGAATTTCATTTACGAAACACAACCAGTTTCCAAGGTAACTATAAATTCTATAAAATTAATCAAATTTTTAACAATTCCAATTCTTCAAATATTTACATCAAAGAAAATTACTTTAACCCGCATCATTCTATCCAGGTTGTATATCAGAAATGTGGATCAATCACAAACTGGTTGACTTCAGCAATGCAGCTAAGAGAAACAAGGTTACACCAGGCTGCACTTCTGGGGAAGAAGAAGCTGACGAGGCTAGCAGTACAGATACTGGAGACATCACCAGTAGCAGTGAAGAGGCTAACGAACAAATTAGTCGTGAACATTCTGGTACATATTAAAACTTCGACATTATAAGATTACACAATATTCGAGTAGGCATCAATAAATAACACTTCTGTCAAATAGTCACGGTACAAATTCGATCTTTCGTTTATAGACATAGCCGTATCAGCACCAGGCACAGGAGTGAGTGATCTATGCGCAGGACACGGGTGCAAAAAGGGATCGCAATGTATTCCATCTCAGTTTGGAAATGGATACACTTGCCGATGCCAAGCAGGGTGGCAGGGATTATTCTGTGAAAAAGGTAGAAATTGATTAGTTAAAGCTATACATATACATATGAATATATTATCGAAAAGTTGAAGAGGTATGATGTAATTATGCGAAGGAGTGTAATTATTTATTATAAAAATTAAACTTTATGCATTTATGTAGCACCAACATGTCGCAAAGAACACACTCGAGAATATTACAGCGAAAATGGATGTCGCAGTCGACGTCCTGTTAAATTAGCCAAGTGCTGGGGAAGCTGTGGCAACTCCTGCTGCCGACCACGTAAGACTAAGAGACGCAAGGTAAATAATTTTAATCATTTTATTATAGTGTAGCGTAGTTTATTCTTCATTCATCAGATAATAGAAAGTAAATCAATGTTACTTTAACTATTTTATTAACTATGATTTAATGTTTTTAAAAATTCTTACAGGTCCGTCTAATTTGCACTGATGGTACACGGTACACGAAGGACGTTGACCTCGTGCGCAAGTGTGCGTGCACACGCAAGTGCTACTAGACACAACGCACATCTCACGCACTAAATTTTTTTGACCAGAAATAAAAGTAGATAATCCAGCCCTTGACTTCAAGTTTCAATTTTTTAGTTTTCTTGTATGTTTTGACTTCTTTTCTATATCCTTTTTTTTAATTTTCTAATATTTTTTAATTTTCTTTGTTTTTTATTTTTTACAACTAGTATGTCTTAATCAACAATAATCAATAATTAATCAATAAAGTGAAACAGTGAAGAAGTGCGGGGTACACTAGATGGACACACAGCTGGCTCAGTGTGATATGTATTATTAAATATATTATACACATAAACTATACATATATACTATATATTAAAATTAGGTTTAATAAGATAACGAACACATGGACTATATCGATAAAACCGTTTACCTATAATATATGTATGGACAGAAATGTATATATATATATATATATATATATATATATATATATATATATATATATATATATATATATATATATATATATATATATATATATATATATATATATATATATATATATATATATTTATTTATATATATGTATCGGCACATACATATAGTATTGCAAAGTATATAAAAAATTAACGTAAATAGGCTGTATACATATAACGAAATACATATATAATTCTTATGAAACAAAAAAAGAAAAAAAAAACCCTTATTCAAAGTTCAGTTCTCTCACGACGATGTTTCGATGTATACTAAATCGCATACTGTAAAGTGTTAACATTAAATATTGTCATTTTGAATTGTCAGTAGATTTATGTTTGATTAATATATAGCTTTTAAATTCTTATACATATATGAATATATACTTATATATACTATATATATATCTAGGTATATATAAATATAAATAAAATAAATACTGTGCTGGGCGTAATTTAATTATACATATATATAATATATATAGACAATTTTTTATAAGATTTCTGCAGTAATATTTAATAATACTAGAAATTATATAAGTATATGATATATATATATATATATATATATATATATATATATATATATATATATATATATATATATATATATATATATATCATATACTTATATAGATATATACACATATTAAATGAAAATAATTTATGGCCCAGCTTAACAGGCTATCGAATTATTTGTAAACGAAGTATATATTTTATCTATTTAAAACTTGTAATAAAGTTGAAAATCGGTGGTATTACTTTATTTTATGACAGATATTTGTATACACGGACACATCCTCCTTAGAGATCAATTTAACTATAATAATGATAACTGCAGTGCGTTAAAAAAAAAAAAAAAAAATCCGCGTGACGCCAAATTTTATACATTATTATTATTACACGCGCCAGGTATATAATTAAAACATATACCTTTATTTATTTGAAATTTCAATTCATTGCATAAACGTTTTTTTTTTTTAAATTCATTTTATGATATTATATACGTGGTTCGATTTTCGTATAAATAAGATTTGGGTAGATTAAAAAATTAAATTAAAAATGATATATTACTTTTATAAAATCACAAAGTGCAGGAAATGAGAGGAAAAATTATTCATTCAATTATCGCACTGTAATAAATTAACGGTTATATAATTTTTTTGTGACAGATATTCGTACAAGCGCGTTCATCCATACACATATATGTATCAATTGAAAATGAATTGGCCTGCATAAAAAAAAAAAAAAAAAATTAAATTAATATCTTAAAAAATTAAATGAGACTTCATCTTATGCTAGCAAAATACTTTTTCAATAATAGCGGTATATAGTATATATAATATAAAGTGGTAAGTCATAAATGAATAAATCATTATTTCTAATCAGTTTTACATAGTTACAACTTATTTTTGTAAGGGCCAAAGTTGGTTTTTTTATTAAATAACATTTATAGTATAGTTGGTAAAGCATTTTGACGGCAATAAGATAGCCCTTGTAATTATACATATATTATCTATAATAGTTTGTAAGGTATGTTCAATTTCATGGCTTGCCATTTAATTAATGTATATTTAGTATCCGACAATTTTATTCCGCAATAAATAATAAAAAAAAGTAAGGGAAAAATCGAATAAAACATAATTACAATTTTCAGAAATCTCTGTAACTCTATTCACAAAGAGGCTGAATATATTATACCTAAATATGCTTGAATTTCAAATGTGTGAGTGTATATAAACCACTGCCAGTATTTTTCATGAACGATTTTAATTAAATTACCTATATACTTCTAATCGCGATGTGTTATGGTTTCCACTTAACTTATATATATATAGGTATATACACAGACACCATATATACTTGAATCTATATAAACTGATAATAATATCGAATTCCGAATCCTGTTACGTGAGAAACAGTATATCAGTATATAAATAATCCATGTATATGGGTATACATATATATAGTTATAGTTGAATAATTATTTTTTAAGTAGCTTGAACTTTGTGTATACCATAATATATAAATACACATATATTTTGGCGATCTTAAATGTGGAAAAATGTTAATCATTTGAACGGTACATATACCTATAAAATTATTTTCAATTTTAGCATGCATACTATAATTATCCTGATATTATGTATGTACCATGAAAACCTCTTTAATGGCAAGTCATTTAACGGTATAATAATGAAGACAGAAAAATCCCACTATCCTATATTGTAAGAAAACATGCCTATAAGTATATACTATATTATATAGGTATATGCATTAATATTTTTCATTATTTAACATTTAAAAACATATACATATTATATAGTTGTGTATAATATACATTATAATTTTTCATATAGTATTAATAGTTATGTAAGCGTGTGTTCTGTCTACAATTAATATACCGTATTATAAATATATACATATACATAAATATATATTATAGTTATAGTTTATAACGTTAATTAATATATTCAATTGAAACAAAAAATGAAGAAAAATGAAAAAAGAAAAAAAAAAACATCAACAACAACAACAACCTACTCGCGATATATTATTATTAAAATAAAAAATATATCTATTATTTATTTTCTATCGACAAAAAAAAAACGTATAGCGTTATATATAAATAGTTAAGGTGCAGCTAAGTCTTAAACTGGCTATATTACTGAATAATGAGACCCCAATTTTGACCAATCTACGTATGGAATTATACGAATTAAGTTAGTGTCAGAGGGAATAAATGTGAATACCTACTACATTATACGACAGTGAAAAAAAAAAAAAAAAAAAACTCAAACATACATACGTCTTTTTTAGACAATAATTAGCATGACCTAAGAGTGTAACGTAAAAAAAAAAAAAATATGCAAAAAAACAAAAAAAAGTAAAAAATAAAAACCAAAAAACAAGTGTTGGATACAAACTAAAATATAATATAATGAGAAAAGTGTGTAAAGATTATAGTGTTACTATAAGCTGACGAAAGTTATATCTTATTTTCTCTTATAAACCGCACGATATTCTGTGGTTAAACTGCAAGTCTATAAAAAAGTACAGAGAAAATTTAATCTTCATATATATTACTTTTACTTTATACATAAGATACATGCATTTCATTTTTTATTATTAGATGATTACCAAAATTCCAGGATCGTTAGTTTTTGGGACAAATTTTGTATAATGTGACTTTTGCAGCTGTAAACAAAACAAAAAAACTAAAAAACTAAAAAAAAAAAAAAAAAAAATACCAACCTTTCGTGTCTACTCAATATTTCTACAATGTTGAACCACTGTGACGTAGATCGTAGACACATCGAATTATTCTTTCAGAAAATACTACCATCTGACTGCGGGTTGGACACATACATACATTAGTTAATGGAATTCAAAAAAAATTGAACATATAATAACGCTTGGAATTAAGTACCGAAAACAGTTTTGTCAAAGTTTAAACTAGAAGAACTAAAATATTGAGGAAATTTCTATCAAATAACAATAGATCACTGAATGTTTACGATATTAGATCGTAGCTAGATATTAGTATGAAAATCGAAAGTGTCTATGTTTCCAAACGAGTCGTAAACGAATCGTATAAATACATGTATCACGTAAAGTTTCAAACCAACTATCATTTATCATTATTATCAAAAAAATTGCTTCAACGTGTGTTAGTAATTAATAGATAGTCTTCTATAATTCTCGCTCAAGTTGTAGCGCAGTGGATAAAACTACGACAATTTTATAGAATAATGGGCCGCGTGCCTCGCCGATTAAATGACAAATTAAAGTATTAAAATTTACCTAAAATAACAAATTAATTGTCCAAGTATTATTATTCAATAAATATAGAACGACCAATCAATGAAAAACAAATCCAATTTGTTTAAACGTTTTTATTCATCCCTTTTTATTCAAACCAGTATACATATACCTGGCCGATTGATGTAAACGTTATACAATTACATTATATTGATTATAAAGCAGCGATAATATCAGTATGTTGTTATGGCCTGTATTGGAGATGTTTTTTCTACTATTTCCTGGTATGAAAAAGTCTTAAATGCTGTGTGGAGAAATGCTATTTTGTGAATGAATCGTTTTAACACTAAATTCTTAAAGAACTTGAGTCAAAACTTTGCACAAATTGATTAGTTCGATTGAATAATAAATATCATTCAATTATGTTTGATTATGTATGTATGTACATACGTGCGTTGGGTACTTGGAACAGAAACAATCACTAATTTCCGAGGCATAATTATACTAATAAAAAAAAAACTAAGGCATGAAGTGAGTTGAAAATCAAATTTCAATAAAATTTAACAACCGGATATTATTCTTTCACAGCAGCATTGAAAAACCTGATTTTATTTACGGACGACAACGTTCTAAGAATCGAGGATATAAACAGACTTCTCGAATATGATACCTGTTCAGTAACCAGCAGAGAAATCTCTCCAAACCTAATCCGTAACCACCGTGAGGACAAGTTCCGTACTTTCGCTGAAATAAAAATTAATTCTTATTTTCATTTTCAATAGATAAATTAAGAAAAAAAAAACTTTCAATTCTGAAACTATAATACCGCAGAAGAAATAATGAAAATACGAAACTTTAGCAGAAAGATTTCTATCTAAATTGAATATATCATTCAATTTGTTACTTTTTTTTGGCAAATAACAATTTTATGTATCCTGATTGTACTGACCTGATCTGTGTACCAATAATAAGGCGAAGGATCGATATTTTCCCTCTTATAACCTTCCAGAAGTTCTTGATAGTCCCAAATACGCATAGAACCACCAACAATCTCACCAACATTAGGTAAAAGAACGTCAACAGATTCGGTCAGGCGTTTATCTTCGGCACATCTTTGCATATAGAATGATTTTATTTCCGTAGGAAAACGGCAAAGCATTATCGGCTCATTCAAGGCATCGGTCATTTTCCTCTCGGGCATTTCAGGGATGTCCTGTGGCAGAAGAAAATAGGCATTTTACACGCAACTTGCTCGGTTAACAAATCTAAATGTAATTGGTAAATCCTAAGCTAAAAATCACACCTCTCCAAACTCATAGAAACTACCATCTTCTTTCGTGATGTTGTGAGCCTTCAGATATTCAATTGCTTCAGAGTAGTTCATGCGTTTGAACGGCCTCTTTGGAACTTCGAAATCAGGGTTTAATTCTTTGACGAGATAACCGAGCGGCGATTTTAGTACACGTTCAACAACGTCGCAGATCAAGTCTTCTAGCCGGTCTAGGAGATCGTCGAATGAAATAAACGGACATTCAGCTTCTACGTGTGTATATCTATAATAATTTTTGGAAAAAATGATCATAAAATTATAGATTGAGATAAGAGCAAAGCTAAATATATGAAGTTTACATACTCTGCAAGATGACGGCGTGTTCTCGATTGTTCCGCTCTGTAAGATTGTGCAATGCAATAGACATCGCCCATAGCTGGTAGACAAGTTTCAAGATAAAGTTGGGAACTTTGGGTCAAAAACGCCTCCTCTCTGGAAAAGTTTAATCAAAATTTGGATCAGTCCAAGGCTCGTAAAAATAATGATTGCTTTAAATCAGTGATTCAAGTTAGTTGGTTTAAATGATGCCAATTCTGATTTAGACTTGAGAGAATATTAACATTTATAACATTTATAATCTAATACTAAATTGCAGATATATGCTTAATCTCAAAGAGAATAATCTTACCCAAAATAGTCAAGTTTAAAGAGTGTGGATCCTCCTTCAACTTGAGTTTGCACCAACGTTGGTGGAGTCACTTCACAATATCCTCTATTGCTATAATGATCTCTGAATGCCTGCATCAGCACAGACCTCATGATCAAAATTCTAGACGTCTAAAGATGGTAAAAAATGAATAATTATTGAAAAGATTAGAGTGAATAGAGTGCTTGGTTTAGGTATGATAAATATTATTTAATTTACTCTAAACTTACATTCTCACCACGGATCATAATGTGACGATTATCTAGTTGTACATCTGGCTGAGCTTCCTCATTGAGAATCGATTCTGCACCACCGGCTGGAGCAGATCCAATCAGTTTCCAGTAGTCAACATGCAATTCATGGCCACCGGGAGCCTAATGAATAAATATGGTTTGAGTAGTATGTAAAACGTATTGAAAGACCCTGTATGATATATCTGTCCGTATGTAAAAGCAGCTTCAGTCAAATTTCATGAAACTGGAGTATGCTGCATTTCAAATCATGCTGATTCAAAGTCTCCATGGACCAAGCTCCCTAAAGTTAAGGATTTCCAAGATATTTACTCTGAACATTTTCAAAAACTCTTTACAATGATTAGATAACTTTTCTTCAATACAGCTTGGAAGTTTATAAATATTAAAAATATGTTCAGATTTTTCATTAAAACCAATCAATAGTGTAAAACCAATTATTAACGGATACTCACAGATTGACCCTGTGGTACAATTTTCAAAGTTCCAAACAATTCAATTGCTGATTCGGTACTCAGGGTCAAAGCGTCGTAGGTTTGGCATAGTTTGTTGTTTAGAACACATTGTAAAAAGCCAGTTCCGTCCCTCAAGGTAATAAACATGAGTGATTTGCCTGAAAAACACCAATTCAATAACAAGTTTGGTTCACTTGAAAAATTTAGAGTATTGTGATCAAGAACTGTTCAATATTTGGGTAAATCTGAAGAATTAATTTCATTCAGTAACACAGAAAAAGGTTTTTAATAATAATATGATAAGAATAATGCTTAAATTCCTAAAAAATGGGTTTTAAATCATAGCTAAGGACCTTGCCGCCGAAGGCGATGCACCCAGCCAAAAATTTTTATTCTTTGATCCCTGTGAGGTTTAGCATCTTTAATCTTGATACGAATAGCAGTGGGAAGTGATTTGTCTTCATTGATAGTAATTGCTTTAGCTTCTTCCAAGTTCTTTGATCTTTTTTCTTCATCTTCCTCCAACTTTTTTTGCTGTTCACCAGTTTTAGATTTCTCTCTGAACCATATTTTCTGAACCTTTTTCAACTGAGACTTAGCCGCAGGCTCATACTTTTTTCCTTCCTCTTTAGCATCCTGATAAATAGTGGGAAATGGTTCTTCGCCAGCGTGACGCATGGCTTGCAAAATAGTTTTGAACGGATTCCCTTCACTCCCATTTCCAGTTTCATCACTTCCAGTTTTTGCCGATGTATAGATACCATCTGAAAGTACATTTTACTTTAATTTCTATTACAGTTTAATGATGCTAATTCATTGACCTTTGATAATCTATCAATCAGATGATTATACAAAGATATTTAATTTCAATTCTTTGCATTATGACAGGATAAAAGATATATTATTATTATTATTATTAATATTATTATTAGTAATTGAATAGAACTTACCTAGAGATAGCTTCGCAAGTTTTTCTTCCGGCATTTTGGATCTAAATATAATAAACGTTTAAAATATGCAATTTAATTTTACAATAAATATAAGACAGTCTTCTTTTCATTATTATTACTTTGCTATATGTCAAGGATTTAAAATCGTTTTAAATTAGATGAGAATAAATTAGGTTAGGTTGAGTTAGGTTAGGATCGAAGCGAGTTGGAGTAAGATACGTGAATAAAGCGTGAATGAAAATTATCATGATTGAAAAGATGAAAGTAAAAGATGTGCAAGCCTTGAAATTCGATCTCATTATTCACAAAAATTAGAAATTTGGACAAAAACGTGAAGTCCTTATCGAATAATTTTGACGATTGGTTGTAGGTATTACCGACGTTTTGTAGATTATTTATATATATAGTTTTATCATTTTTTGAAATCTTGATTAAATTCGATAACAAATTGCGAAAAAAAAGTTACTGGTTGTTGAACTTACTTAAGAATAGGATACAACTTGACAGCTAGCAGATAGCAATACGGATTAACTAAGACGACAGGAAGACAGCTGTGGTTGTCTCGGCGTGGCTACCGCAAGGATGTAACGCGACGCGTGGAACTGCAATACAGTGATTGAGTGATGCAATCAATTGCTATTTTGCAGTACTCAGCAAATGTAGCAAATGTAGCATGCGGTAATCTAGTCACCGGTTACCAGTGAGAAGGAAAGATAATAATATTATAATCATTAATCAATGCTGTTTAGCAGCGCAGACAGGGTCTGAAATGGTATCGCCATCTCGCGGTCAAATTAACAAAATATTCTTGCCTCTTTACAGTACGCCTTATTATATGCAACTTATCAAATACCATTGACATGCAAGTTGCATACACAAGTAGGGCTATATGCAATTTGTTATACAATTTTGGACCGTGAGATGGCGATACCATTTTGCTCCATATAGACCGCACGAGCTAGAACCATTGAATCAGGATAAGAGCACCTGTCATGGGGTCAGTGGCCCTTGTGGTCTCAAAGGGATCGGGTGGGGGTTATGTTAACGAAATACGACTGTGACACGCATTTCAAAAGAAACACTAAGAACATAGAGTAGTTGTCGCTAAATAGACAATGTTCTCACCAACTAAAAGATTCTCTTTGTCCACTTCATTGAGTAATCTACTGGATAGTAGTGCAGATACTATAACATCTGTTCTTCTATTACAGGAGAATGAACTTCAATCAGAGCCCGAACATCTCTGTCCAACATGGATTCTCTTCCACGTTGCAATTGAAACGTTACATACAAGTGCTTATTGAATTCAGTCTCTGTGAAATTATAATAGTTACATTAGGCAGTATATAATATCATTATATTAAGAATGTCGTCTGTATTGTGATAGCTAGTATGAAGTGACTCGATCAATTACGACGTGTGCATATTTATGTTATTTCGGCATAGGCATTGAAAACTCACTATTCTATCGTGTCTCTTACTTTGGTCTGTGCCTTGGAACTTTTTCTACTCGTACCATAATTTCTGTTCGCTATACAATTATCTGCAGTCTTACTATTACCCTGTCGGGCTGCGCTGAACGAATGAAATGTAATAAATGAGATATTGTATTGCTGCTGACGTAATAAATTCCCAGATATACCAATAAACAATGGCTTCGTTATTTTCCATTTCACCCTTCCCACATCTCTGTCTTAGATGTCAATCCAGTCAATATATATTTGATTTTATACTCCTCTAACTTCTTGATTTAGAATCAGAGAAGTGTAAGGTGTCACCTGTACCACCTCCCAATTCGCCTTTTCCAAAACTCTCCTGCTTCTCTCTTACCTTTTTCCAAACTCTTACACCTCTCGTCTTGCCTTTTTCCCAATTCACAGACTTGATTCCCAATTGAGAAAAAGACTAGACGAGAGGCGGAACAGTTTGGAAAAGGGCAACGGAGAAAAATCTGGTCGATTGGGACAACGGAGAATGGGGACAGTTTAGGAAAAGGCATCGGGGACGGGGACAGTCTGGAAAACGGTAACGTGAACGCATTAGACAATGTGCATGAAGCGACGTCTCCATAAGTGCATTCCTGAAATTTTAAGTCAAAAATTTGCTACTGGTATCAGAAAAATATTTAACCCGAGGAGGTAGGCCAAACTTTGGACGAAAAACATCACAACATATACCTACAGGCATGCTGGCGTGTATCTATGCTTTCATGCACGTTGCTGTATATTTATAGGTTTATACAAGCGTTTGTCCGAATTTTTTGAATTTTAAGTCGAAAATTGCTCCTGGTATCAGGAGAACATCTGGTCCGAGGAGGTGTGCTGAAATTTTTGGCGGGAAAATCCGACAGCATACATGTTGTTGATAGTTGTATGTCTTCATGCGAGTCTGTATATGCTTAAATTATTTAAATTTTTCGAAATTGTAAGAACTAACAAGTCGAAAATTGCTCCTGGTATCGGGAGAGCATCTGACCCGAGGAGGTGTGCTGAAATTTTTGGCGATAAAAACTAACAGTCTACATGCAAGCTCTATGTTTATAGCTGTATGTACGTTTATTATGTCACCGGTATTCGGAATAGAACAAAATTCAATTTGAAAATTAATCGGGTATCAGAAGAACATCTGACCCGAAGAGGTGGTCACTAATTTTCAAGTAGCTGAAAATGCGCTGATTCTAATTTTCTACTTTTTCTGCATTTTCGTACGTTCTCACCTCTGGCTTATCTAAAATAAAGAGTCGCAGGAAGGGGAAAGTGAAAAATAACAAAGCAATTATAATTTTTGGTATACATGGGAATTTATTGCTGCAGTATTGATACAATATCACTAATTGTCAAAGTTATATACAATTTATAATTGTTTCTCAAAAGTAAATATGTATTATTCGCAACTGATCGAGCCTCTTAATTATTTGCTTCATGGCATACAAGTTTTCATCGTATAAATCACATTCGTATGACAATAGCATATTACTTAAAATCCATAATTTTACAAAAACTCAGCTCAATTTACACTAATGCATTGCAATTGGAACAGGATCCTTCGCTTGACACATCTGTTACCGTTATATGTCGTCCCTCATACGAAAGCTCCGATTTTACCAGGGTTACAGACTTTTGCCTTAGGTCAGTGCTTCTCCTTGCCCGGCTAGCAGCGCCAACGGAGTGACAAATGATATCGCCATCTATTGAACAAGTTAAGAACTTCGTAAATGGTATGCGGGTCACATATAATAAGTCGTGGTAGTGCGGAAATTGTTCGGCGGGCTATACACTCTTACATTTTTTTATCATAATTCATACATGCTTCTGATATTTTTATCGTTATTTTTTTCAACCGATTCCTATACTTACGCTATGTAATTTCTACCAACCCTTACTGGGCAAAACTAATATTTTAGTAACCCTCTTTTGTCCAAAACAATTTATTTACCTATTCCTATTTCCACCTCAGGCAGGATAATCGTATGCCTACTTGCTCTAGTCTTACCTTTTTAACACATCTCACTTGCTTGGCTTGCATACCTGCATTCCGTACCATCTAGTGTTTGATGCTAACTTCAAAAATATATTTGCGAAATTATTAAACTCGAACTTACTGCAAATCTGGATACCTGTAAATTCCTAGTGCCTCAATAGAGGAGGATTTGCCTCAAACTGACCAACGTGCCTAAATACTAAATCATTACTGCAAAGTTTTACTATAGTACAATACCCAGCCTCCAGGATTTTCCAAAATCTTGAATAGCTGCATAGAATCATCGTTAAATAAAAACTCTCAATAGCGTTTATCGATTGATGCCGCAGTAGCAAAGACTGCAGTATTGAAATGGTGATAAGGATTAAATTTTCAAAGAAGAATTCGATTCTAATCTATAAATACAGCTTTATAGATTAATATATGATAACAAGTCATCAACATATCGAAAATATTAAGGACATAATTTATGTATAAATGAACAAGTGAGAGACTGCTGCATATTGCGACTAAAAAAATCAGTGTCCATCACCCTCGAATAAGGGATGGGAACAATAATGCGCGATACAACGTGCGCGTAATTCCAATGAAACCGTCAATACAGGAATTTGAAATGGCGGAGCATGATATTCTCACATAAAAATCATGAACGACTGCACTATGATAATTTTATTCGAATATACGTAGATTGTCGTTATAGTACCCATTGTTCAAATATCTGATACATCAATATCCGTTAATGATGATTATAAACTTCACAATTATACTCAAAATCATATTAGCTTTATACCTATATATATTTGCATTGGCAAAAGACATTTGAATTCGTCGTAGTATTCCTGTATCGATTCAACGGGGTCAATTAATGCCCCGTTTTAGTTAATTGAAATGTGCTGAATCGATAGTCATCCATATAGGCTCACATTATGCTGATGTGCAGATCCTTTTTTAAATATTACTTATGATATGTATATATACAAATTTTTCAGAAATTAATCGTATCTATAATTATTAGTAGCAGCTCAAAGAGGAGGTTTGGAGGTTTCAAAATCCCGCAGCTACTACACACACACACATTTATAAAAACCAACAAAGTCAGAAAAAAATTATAATAATAGACGGTCAGCCATACTCGAGCGTCGTGAAACTTTTTCGTGTTTATTCAAGCAGCGTGCAAGTTATGGAAAATAAATGAATAAATAATAAAAAAAAACAAAAAACAAAAAAAAAAACAGAAAAGTTTCAGTTTCCACCAATAACGGAACGTAATAAAAATTCCCGCTTAATAAGAGGGTAAAAAGCGTAAGGAAAGTGCGCGATGAAGCGAGATTTGTGCAGGGGTTAGAGCACCGGCGGTAAGCTCATAAAAGATAAAAAATAAAATAAATAAAATTGAAAAAAAAAATCAAAAAAAAAACTTTTCCTTTGTACTCGGAACGACGTGGCATGCGACCGCAAATAACGAAAGTATATTGAAAAATTGTATATAATAACGTCTATCAAGGTTGAACGAGAATGTTCTACAGTATCGAATCTATATTCTATCGGTTATATTGGATTGCAATCTTCGATTATATACTTTGATGTAACATACAAGATAACGCGAAATGTTTTAATCAAATAGGTATTATGGAAATAAATATAATATATGGGGCATTCCAGCTATAACCGAGCGGCCATTGCCTCATCATTTTTTTTTTTCTGATGCCAATTTTTATTCAGGTACTTTTCAACAAAAAAAGACATTTGTATTCCTTAAAAAAAAATTATTCGTCATCCGGTACCAGTTAATGATCTTTCAAAGCAGAAAAAAATTATTTTTGACTAGAGTGTATCCTCCGATTTTTTTCAAATCAATTTACTAAAAAGTACATTAAAAACCGCATCGTTTGGTGGCTATCTCATCGAGGAGAAATGATTTTTCGATTTTTTTTTCATTTGGATGAAACTGCGAAAAATGTGTTTGGATTCGTAAAAAAGGAGTAAGTACTGATAAGTTAATTTGTCAGAAGTTTATTTTCTGATCAATTAGTAAGTAAAATTCGAAAATCGAATCAGCATGTTGATCTGTGTTTTGTTTAAGACTGCTTTTGATTTGATCCAATGATCCAAAGTTGATCCAATGACAAGATGCGATGGCTCTGAAATCCAGAAAAAAATTGTCTAATATGACTGCAGGGTTATTAAAAAATTCCCCTGGCATCACCGGTCCTCCAAAAACTATACTCCTTTTAAAATGTCTAAATTAAGACATACACTCCCTTAACCGATTGTAAAAAATAGTAATATAATGTACAATATCTTTTTATATATTGCATTTAACAGAACATATCGAATTGTTTTATGTAAGCAAATGCACAATCATCTGAATATCTATATCGAACGAAACATTTACCCACCGTATAACCCAAAGCAGCAAATATGAAGCTCACAATCCCGGGCAAGCTGCGTTGGGGAACGGGGTGAATAGGGAAGGAATGGATTGAGACGTAGGAGGCGTGTCCAACCCCTGGGTTAAGGTAGCCTTCGACCAATCATAATCTCGTTTACCCCACTGCACTGGTTTCACCCCTACGCTAATTGCCCTGGGTTTAATATCGCATGTGGAATTGAAAAGGGACTATAAGGTACACCTACATACGTGAGATAGTGTGCAACGTCACGATTCAAACAAGATAGAGACTAGGATAACTGAGAGAAAATACGCGGGATGTATAACCACAGCATAAATCAAAAAAAGGGGCAATTGAATTTCAAATTTTATATGGCAGCCACTATTAGCCCCGAGATAATTCGTTTCTATACATAAAGAAATGATAAAATGCAGCCTGCAATTTAGTTGAAATTTTTTATTTTCTGATCTACGTTAAAATCGGTGCGATTTTTATATCAGCTTAATCGAAATTTCATGTTTTTCTACATACATATGTGATATTCTTTGACTGGCACTTCAGACTGATTCAATATCTAGAGATCCAAGGAATTCAAGGAATGACTTATACCCTGGAAAAAGTTTCTGGGTAAAAGAACGCAGCGAGCCATAACCGACGTTGGTGCAGGATAGAAACGAGAAATTGGCTATAAAGAGCTTGTAAGGTAGAGTATTTGTATAGTAGTAGCTGTATTGCAAGGTACAGCATGTTCAGGTTTATAGTCACGTCTCTAAGATCTTAGATTGTTATAGCGCGTCATTTCCTTATTCGAAATTCCTTGATGCAAATAAAAGACAATTGCCCTACCGTTGCTTTATTCGTTAGCCTGTGCAGTAGCTTACGCGCGCTATCCCTTATAAAGCAAACCAATTATCTGGATAAAATACTCGCAGAAATTTCGGGTGATAAATCCAGGTCCGTAATAAGGGTGACTCGCAAGTCATTCGAACGGGGAACAACCAGAAGGCCAGGAGCCAGGAGGGCAGGAGGCAAAAGGCGACGAGGGTGGATATCGGCTTCAATAGAAATTCTTTCTCCACCCCCTGACCCCACCTCACTCTTCCTTCTTCTTCGTCCCTCGCCTCTTTGCTTCTTCTCCTACCACATCGCGCCATTAGCCTTCGTGGGACCTTTTCATTTACGCATTTGTTGCTCAATGTTCTTTTTCCTTGATATTTTAACTATAAAAAATATAGTCATCTAGTTGAGGCTTAATAATCTAGGTGAGCAAAAAAAGCGTACGATTCATGAAGTTAAAATATTCATAACATATCGTGATATGTGATGATTGTATACGAGAAAATTATCATACGATGCTCTGCAGTGAATAAAAATTTGCCAAAAAGTAAAAAAAGAAATTTTTATCTGTAAGTATAGGAGCCTCGAATTAGCACGCAAATCACAGTTCAATGGATGTGCTCTGGATACTTAATCCATAAAGCAATAAAAAAATTCTTCAAGCAAGTATAACGAGCTTTTGTTCGCATGGGGGCCGGGTTCTTATTAAATTAACTTTTAGTTAGAGGTATTAGAATCTGAGATTGAACGAAAGTTTTCATGTTGAATGTCTTGAAATTTATTGAACTTCTTAAAGTTTGCTCAACAATATCTGAATGGACTCTACGATCTTCTGAACACGGTCTTTATACAACCGAAGGATTAAGGAAACCGAAATTACTACAAACTTTGAATTTATGGCTTAATTTTCACTTCATAATAATTTTGTGTAGTACATACTTATAACGAGATCTAAAATTGTTACAGTTAACCGTTAACAGCATCGATAAATTATAACACTTTCTAATAGCTTAGGGATCGTAGTGAATTCGGCTTCCTAAAATAACGGAACACCACCTTTATCTCATACTATTTAACGCGTGAAAAAGTTCCATTAACCTACACTCTGGTATAATTAAGCTCTTGTCCCAACGGCAAAGCTCCTTGGGGGTTTTCTGAGGTACTGGAATTCCTGCACGTCAGTCAAGAGCTAATGAGCAAGGGGCAATTAGGTGCGAACCTTGCAAGAACCCTGTTGGATACACCGCAACGATACGGTCTGATGGGGGCTTATATATACGGACTTCTACCGTAGGTTGACAATTTTTTTCATTCCCCCCCTCACTATCATAGACTATAAACTTTCAAGTAAATTTTTTTACAATTCAAATCTCCTACGACTGTCATCAAAAATCCTTCTAATTTGAAAAAGGAGAATCGATTAAATTGACACATTAATTAATGTCTAATTTGTCAGTTGAATAAACTCTTAAGAGAAATAAAATTGCATCAATTTTGAATGAAAGAAAAAATTAAGAATAATTAAAATTAGAATATATAAAAGCAGTTTTTGATACCGGTGAAAGCACAGCGTGCCAGTTTGTATCGCGTGTAATTAATACGACATCACGAGACGCGAACTATACCGCGAGTAAGCACAGTAATATAACCTCATCATCATTAACTAATGCGACCTAATTACCGGAAGGTCTAAGACGTGGATGACATTATTGTTCCCGAGGTAAGAGGCAAGGCAGGGTTTGGTCCACAGAAGACCTAACCGCAAGCTTATTAATGGGGGTGCGGAGCAAAAAGCTAACTGACTCCTCACAAGTAAGACCCATCTCTGAGGGGTGGAAAGGCGTGGCTTCAAGAGACGAGGGATGAAACGTTGGCCAATCAGAATGACGGAGCCTGGGAGTAAGCTGGAAAAATATTGACCACAGGATTACGTGGTCCATTTGGGGGTTGAAGAGGTGAGCGCGGGATGCTGATTGGGGGAAGAGGGGGCAAATACCCTGTTTCTACGGGATCATTAGCTGAAAATCCACAGCCTCGGACAGTGACGGAAGAGATCTCTGTGCAAACATCATTATCCGTCAGTAGAACCCAAAACCCGTTGACAGATACCAGTGAATTTTTAAAATAGTGTTTTATCGGTGCTGATACGAGTTTCGTTCTTCGATATTCTTATTCGATTTTTCCTCGATACAATTTTTCATCGAGAACACAATCAATGACGTGAAAGTGAATTGAAATACTTGTTTAGGATCAAAGCGATTGTCGGAACTCGGAAAGACTATAAAACCAATAATGTGCATCGACATTTTCCTCAAAAAAAATCTGTGTCTCGATTTCTCAAACCATTTGTTGTTTATAATCGAGAAACTTATGATTGCAGAGCTCAGATTAACAAACCATAGTTAAAGCTATTAAAATCAGAAAAAAAAGAGTCAGTTAGAGTTCACAAATTAATAAACCATAAAAAAAAAGGTGATAAAGTTGAAATAAATAATATAACTGTGACTTAAAACTCGATAATGAATGTCAATGAACCGACGGCTGCCGAAGATCTTTCGGATAGGAGTAATAGCAGTAATTCGGAGACACAGCTTCACGCATTTCAGGAATACGGTAAAATAAAGGAATTAAACTTGTCGATAAACAGAGCGAAAGATTCGTCGCCAAATAAATCGAAAGATTTCAGTTTTGGTTTGGACGGAAGTCGTCAGCACGGAATATCCTTCAGCTCTTTAACAGCGGACAAATCATCGAAGGATCTACCTGTGGCTCTTGATAAACCAAAGGAGTTTGACTTTCAGTCTGAAAAAATTAAAGACGTATCAAACTACTCTCTGGACAGATCTGAGGATACAGACGTATCCTTAGACACGACGAAAGAATATGCTCCTAACTTGAGCAGACCGAAGGATAATAAGGACGCGATCTTCAGTTTCGATGGAATAAAGGATGTTCATTTCCCGAGAGAATCTAGGGAAGTTAGAACAAAGAATATCCATTTTCCCGTCGACAGAAATAAAGATTTGAACTTTCAAAAGGCGTACAATCATGGCTTGGACAGAATAAAGGATTTCAATTTCGCTCTGGACCGAATGCGTGACTCTCACGTCGGAGGACACGCTTTGGAACGTCTTCGTGGCGGTTCTTTTCTAGAACCTACTGATTACAGAAATCCTCAAATTCAACCGAGGGATGAACTCGAAGCGATAGCCATGGAGAGAATGCGTCGCTCCCATATACTCACGTCGGATGTTGGACAACGAAATTTACCCGCTCATCTTCCCCATCCGCATTCTATTACCGAGATGCAACATTCACAACAACAACAACAGCAACAGGGAAAATCTTTCACAATTGATTCCATTCTAGGCCTTCGAAATAACCAGAGAGACAAACCACAAAGAAGTCATCCTTACAGAAAACATCAAGGTATGCGAGCATTATGGTATTTTACGTTATACCTCGGTCAATGTGTAAGGAAGTGCGAATAGTTTACTAATTTTATTCGCTCAGTGAGACGTCAACGATTCCTGACACGTTGTCCCATTTCTTTACTGGCTCAACTGGCTTACTGGCGAAATGATGATGAAAATAGAAAATTTTTAAATATGTTGAAATTCTTTATCTGCACAATATGGGCGAGTTCAGTCTTCACAGTCAGAATAATAAGCTTTTGTAATAGCGTGTGGTGAACTGATTTTTGCAAATGCTACCCGTTATGCAAGGTTCCATGTTATTCATACTTTCTTGAAACAATCACTGATTTCAATATTACCATTCAGTTGTTTATTTAGCCTGTACATCCGACGTTGGTAATAATTTATGAAAAATTTTAGTTTTTTCTTTTTCTATTTACCATCAATTCAGTAAGGCTCATTGAAACGACTACAGTGTTGTATATGAACAGGTAAAATATCAATTCAAATTCATTACGATTAAAAAAATTGTAGATTTCGTTGCATTTTCTCTGATCATCCCACGCTAAACACCACTTGTTTTTCATGCAGTTACTTCAAAGTACCTGGTCAGATATACAAATATGAAAATTCCATACGCAACTTCCATTTTCAGCAATTTTCATTAATTTAATTGCAACCCTTCATGAAACTTCTTCTATCATTGTAAACATCGTGACACAAGCTCAACTCATTCAAGACCAATATGGCGCTTCATGGGATTCCATACTTTTTGCAAAAGAGCGCATCGATCCGTGTCAATAGCTGATTGAGTTTAATCAAAAACCTGCAAATGTCATTAATAATCCATATCGATTCCTCGAACTTGAGAACGTATTTTCTTACTAGGACTCATATTCGCTGTTTTGAATTTTTCAGGACAGGAAGGCTCTGCGAAGAACGGTTCTTCGGGATCTAATTCAGGTGGTAGTGGGAAGCTGAAGAGGGTACGAACCATTTTTACTGCTGAGCAGCTGGAGCGTCTTGAGGCTGAATTTGCAAGACAGCAATACATGGTTGGTCCTGAGCGACTCTATCTTGCACACGCGCTTAGATTGACAGAGGCGCAAGTGAAGGTCTGGTTTCAAAATCGGCGTATAAAGTGGAGAAAGTTGCACCATGAACAGCAAAGTCAACGTTTTCACGAATTACACTCACGTTCTCCACTGGAACAGGACGTAGAAGATAGTAACGACAATAGTGACTGCCGAGACGTTTTCAAGCCTGATTTTTCAAGGGCATCTTCTGGACACCCTTTTCTAGGAGAAATCGAAACCATCCGTGCCTCGACGACGTAGAAAATAATTGAAAAGCTCTTTGCGATCAAAGATAAACAGAAAAACGATATCTACGTTCGCGAAGGATTGTAAAATAGTGTAGTGACGGAAGAACTGCCATCGACTATCCCATACCCTAAATAAATTCATTAGTTAAATGTCGAGTGTACAAAGTAGAAGGCAAAGTATTCCTGTTTAGTATACTACAGACTTTTAAAGCGGCAGTGGACGTTGTGCTCAAAATTTGTACATACATTTTGAACCCAAATTTGACCAGAGCCAAGAACGAACAACATTACGTATAGTTTATGAAATTGATAAAATTCATTTGTACAGTGTAAAAGTTAAAGAATTTGAAGACCCCGAAACGCTTTTAATAAGTGTGAAGTTAAGTGTTATTCTTTTGGTGCTTTCTGGATAAAGTGCATATAGTCTAAAACCGATATTTGTTCGGGCTCGTAAAGAATCTATGAAATTGATTAGGCATTAAAATATTAACGACCATTTCGAGCCGATCAAAAAATTATAATATCAATGAAATCTCCTGACTGGTTAAATAACCAATGAAAAAATAAGATAATATTTGAAAATTGATATGTTCTAATAAATCAGAGCTTCATTAAATTTTCAATTCAAACAGCAGGGCTTGATTGAAACTTGTGAATTTAAACGCGATTAAGACCCGCTCAAAATAGCGTGCAGAAGGTCTAAGGCCGCGGTTTCCGAACCTCCTAAAATCCTGGACACAATTAGCGAACACACGGAGCCGTCGCCGGTACCATCCAGGACCATGGACCAAGCGGATCTCGAGACACAGTCACAGACGCGAAAATCGCGCAGAGGAAGACACGCTGCTTCCTGCTGGCCATCCTGGGCATCGAGGCTACCAGCCGACGGAACCAGTGCGAGTGATTCATACTGGAAAGCTAGTCCAAGACTGACTCATTCCGTTCCGCATAGTCACGAGCAAAGGTTTGTTGAATGTCTAAATGAGAAACTATCAATTCTTTTGTCATTTTCGGATTAACATGAAAGGATTTTTGTTTTTATACCTCTTTCTCCAGGAGGCAAGACTATGGAGTAACGGAGCCTGTGACTAGTTGTTACTCGGCCTCAAATACCTACAGACCAAAGCATAGAGCTTTAACTTCCGTATTGCCAAAGGCTGCACCACCACATGTTCCTATTTCTGATCAAACTTACCGGCCACTTCAGCACAGCTTGAGAACAGCACGAAATAAATTGCTGACTACGAACAATGTCGCTGTAGTTAGAAAATCGTGTTACAAAGAAGACCCGGAGGAGGACGAAGAGTTCAAGTATGGTGAAGAGGACGTTAACTATACTGAAGAAAATGCTGAGGATGAAGTCGCGGAAGAAGGTAATGTTGCGATTTAATCCTACTTCGAGTTTATGGAACCTGGATGTGTTACGTACTCATCCGCTTATTTGGAAGTATATAAAATCTTTAGACGATGCGTTTCATTCTTTCAGTTGACGAAGATCAGGATGAGACCTACGAGTACAATGATAAGGACTACGAAGAACAGGAAGCTGATGATGAAGTCGACGACGAATCAGACGCTCTTCAAACACAGCTACATCGTATGCAACACAAAGTGCAAAAAGCGTCAAATATCAGAGCACAACAGGACTTGCGGAAAATCCAACATCAGCAACATATGCAACGGATGTACCAGGACCAAAAACTACCCAGGTGAAGTATCACATTCCTAATATATGCTCGGGGTACTTGAAATTATTGGTTTTTGCATTTGAACTAAAATTCAAACACATTCCGGGCATATTTTTTAGTATAATATTCCAAGTTTCAGGTTTTATCCACAAACCTCGGAGCCGCAACAACCAATAGCACACGACACCTCATACGGCGATGTCGCAGACGTGGTATCCGATGATCAACACACACCGCCTTGGACGTCTGATCCCAGAAAGTCGTCGCGGCGAACGTCTGAAACTCATTACGCAGTCCCGTCTTGGAATCAGCCAAGGAAATCTGTAGACCGAAATCGAGAACGGCTTAGTTCAGCTTTAGCAATGGCGCAGGAACAACAACGCCATCAACGTCAGCAACTACAACAGCAACAGCAACCGCAAAATCATCATCAGCAACAGCCTAGAAGACAAAGATCAACAAAGCCGGAAATAGAATCTCTTATGATGCCACAACTGCCAACTCCCATCTCCAAGAAATGCTGTATCTGCGGAGGGTCAACCGCTCCCACTACGGTTAGGATAGGATCATCCGGAAAAGGAAACTGTAGGCTTCACGAGTACAGAGGATTCACCGTTAGAGGACCACCAGGTAATATTGTTTAAATGTCTTTTGAAAACCAAACCCAACTACCCCTAAATTGTGCTGATCTTTCTGTAAGACTGCGTAATTCGACAAATCGATACACCCAATAGAAAAAAAAAAAACATTCTCACAAAATTAAAACAAAAACAAAATAAAAAATTTCTTACGCACAGGAGAGGATGGTGAAGCCGAAGAACAGGTCGTTTGCGGTCGTTGTGCAAAGCGGCACAATATGGAGGAGTTCGGATTAGGCTGTGAAGCGTCTCCTGCAGAGGCTATGGGACCTGTTTACGAAACTAAACCTCATCGATCTCGAATTCATCATCGACTATCAACCTACGATTGCCCTGAAGATAATCAGACTGTTGATGAAATGTTGGCTCCGTATACTTCGAGTCAATCTCGAGCCAGCACTTTGGACTACGCTGTAGCTCCTAAGGGAAGAACTCGCCATTCTGTACAGTCGACGAGAAGCCCTTTGCGAAGGAACAGCTATTACTAACTTTGATAAAACAAGAAGGGTGCAGTCAGTTTTGTTGAAAGATAATGCGTGACACGTAGCAGAGCTTTTGATTTTTATTAATATATCGATGGTATAAAAAGGTGCTGAAAATTCAAGCCCAGACAAGGACGTGTCTCGCATTGTCTTGCGACATCAAAACGCACTCGGAAAATGATTGGAAAAAATTCAGAAAACGATGAAAACGAATGAAAAAAATTAAAATCAATGACACTCGTGTGTATAAATGAAAATATTCTCTCTGACTAAAAATTATTTGTATATTTGATTGTCGATAGTTGACGTCCTTTTGTCTGTATGACGTGCATATGTTTATTTCATTACGTGTACTCAAAGGTTGGAATTAATTATTTAACCCATTGGCAATAAAGTTGCGATGAGTATTCTCTCCAAGAGCCAATACTTTTCGATAGTAATTATATTCTCGATCAAAAGATTGAACGATTAGTACTGCTACTTTATTATTATCCGATGAAAGTCTGGTGGTTTGAATGTGTTTACCCATTTTGTGTAACATATATTTTTTGTAAATGCTCCAACACACACGACGTGATTAATTTCATAGTAAAATTATCAGTAGAGTATATGGGTATATGTACATAATAAAACGAATGGTAGAGTCTATACATACCATATGATATACATATTATAGTCGTAAAGATATTACCGCACATCTTATAACGCGTTAGTAGAGATTTATAAGTGAAATGAAAACTGTTCATTCCATTTTATCATATAAGCTATTGTCCTCTGCCTGGCATGATGTGAGAAAGAAAATTGTTTGTAAATATAAATTTAAAATGATGGATACCGGATTATTGCAGAGAATAAATTGTGCCGTCTGTACATTGAAAAAGTGAACCTAATTTTGTTGACCTTCTATACTTTCCTACTCATTTATTTGCTAAGCCCATATATGTATAGTCGAGGTCAAAGAAGAAAAACACACTCCTGTATTAGGCCACATGATGTGATCCGTATCGACTATCGATCATAAATCATGTTATAGTTGGGATCGGATGATTTGAAAATAAAAAAGAAAGATAGTGAATAGCCAACGTTATGAAAGAGAGCTTTTTTCCCGACTGCAGCATACGACGACGACGACGGGAGAAGATTGATTTTTCCGTATAATGAGAGAAGGTGCTTTTTATCAAAATTAGAACGCAGGCGACCGAGCATCATGGCGGATGAAACAAAAGCTCAGGGACGCTTTCCTCCCCGACCCCTCATCGTTCCTCTCCACGACCTCCCCCCTCGCCCTTCCTTTCGCTTTTGTTTAAATATTAATAACGCACAGAAACTCTGTCGCTTGCGTCGAGGCTGTCGGCGCTTTGTACAATTAAAGTTAATATCGTTATTATATTAGCGGTGTGGTTGTAACAGCGTAGGTTGGTATTATTTATTGCGGGTTGCGGTAATAATCGCTGGTAACGGGGGGGGGTGAAAAGGGTGTAAAACCCCTGCGGGGGCGTTGGTGGATACAAGGTGCAGGGGTATAAACTGGGCAGGAATTTGACTGACATGAGGGAAGAATATGTACGCGTACAAATTGTTTTTGCAGGGCTTACGACGGACGGACGTACGAACGAACGAACGAACGAACGAACGGACGGACGGACGGACGAACAGGCGGGGTGAGCTTCGTCACTGCCTCTTTTATTAGGGGTGATAAATTAGCTTTGTCCCAATGGAATTCTTTGATAGACAGAAAAACAAGCCGTTTTAATACCGTCACAGGGCTATATCTATACCCACTGCTACTGCAGCCCGGGTATTCGCAACAATTGCTTATAACTGTGAGATGATGAAAAATTAAAATCTCACACGCTTCGAGTTGCAAAATTTTATTGTAATTTTGAAGTTCTGGGGTTACCGTGACTTTTATAACGGAACCTACACTAATTTCTATACAACTAGATCTTTTGACTGTAATTGCAATACGAGATAACAGTTTTCCAAGCTGAATGTATACCTACGTGTAGGTATACCTGTTGAAATGAGATATACGAATGCTGTCCGTCCGTCATTCGCAGTAATCAATTAATAAATTGCTAATGAATCTGAGTTTTTGGTTCTTCGCTGTAATCTACAGTTGATAATTTTGAGCTAGAAAAATGAGAGAAAAGTTTTACTGGCATGATTGAAGATTGAAAATTATTTGAAAGCTGATTGTCTTGCCATTTTATTGACACAATTTAAAAATAAGGATTCGAAAGTCGTTGAAAGCTGCTGCATCATGAGATTTAAGAATTTTCGAAGAAAGAGGGGGAGGGGGTGAGGGGTACGTAATATGAAAAAGTTGAGGGAACGTTGTAGAAAAGTTTCCCCCGCCGAGTGATCCCGAACTAGACCGAACGAGCACGCACGTACGTTCGCCGCGGTAAAAATCCTGGCAATAAGCTTTCATATCGCGGTGGGCAACGCAACCCCCTCGAAGAGATAAGCTCCGCCCCCCTAACATCCCCCGTATTTCCCCACCGTGCTAGCTTCACGACCAGGAATCCGTGGCATTCCAATTAGCTCGCGAATCAAAAGAGCCAGGCTGCCTTTGTGGCATCTCACCCCCTCGCGATGCGTTCTACCTGCGTCCTTCTCTCTTTATCTACCCCTCTCATTTCTCCACTTCTCTGCACACCGTGTCTTTGTCTCCGTTCCTCATAGCGATTCGGTGAATTTCGTATCTTCGTTCAAAATTTTCACCCTTATTTTCATCCACCTTTTACTCGTTTTCCAACTTCCAGGTTCGACGCTTCACCAATTCGATTTCAAGAAAACTTTTAATCTAACAAATCGAATTCAAATCTCTTAAAGATTTTTCTCTAAAGATTTCCCACCAAAAATTCTGATCCATATAATTTTACAAGAAAGATTAATAATTAACCTAAAATTGAGTTAATCCAACAATTCTTATACATCAATATATCAAAATATTAAATATTGATCGAAGTTTCGAGTTCCGGTTAAACGGTTAAACTCGATTTTGTGAATACTCGTGAATTCCGGTGCCTAATCGGACAATTGAGAGGACGTAGGTAAATTCCTGTTCAAATCTTTAGTGCTAACCTCTTCTCTCCCCACACTTGTCCTTTTTCACTAACAATTAATTCAATTTCTCATTTGATAATGATTTCAGAATATAAATTACCATTTAGAATCGCGTCGAGTCAGACGAGTGGTAGATTCATGCATGGTCAGACGTTGTCTGATCCGAACGTTTTTGACTACTTCTAGTCTGCTGGCGGATGATTGTAGATAATATAGAGTAAAACAACTTCGAGTTTAACAGACGGTGGGGGGGGGGGGGGGGGGGGGGGGGCTGGTAGCTAGACCCTGCAGTGAGAAAAGCTCGGTATAAAACGTATATCTGAATAGTAATTTAGTCGACCCTTTAGCGACAGTCTTAATTTCGTTCGCAAACCGAAGCAAAGCTCAGATCTAATTCCTCGCCTTGCTTCAGGCTCGACGCTTAACGAAGCTCGCTTTGTAAAAGCACCCCTTCCCTATCCTTTCACCTCTAAAGAACGCCTGCTTTAATTATTAGAGCAGTTAATCCGGCCATTTAAAACGATCGAGAAATTCTCTTGCAAATTAATACCTGCAAGCCCAGGTACATCTGCGTAAAAGATAACAACGAGTAGCTACAACGATTAGAGGAGGCGAGTAAAAAATCATCATTCTTTAATCTAGTCGCGTGATATGAGGCTGTAATTGTTATTTGTAGAAAATGCACAAGCGGTAGGTCCAAAGATCACGATATTTTTTGTCACAAGCTATGAGAGATTATCATTATTTGTATTTTATGAAGAAAAAAAAAAAAAAAAATTAAAAAATACGTTATATTTGAAATTTTTTTGGAGTTGACGTTGAATTCCTTTTTTTTTTTTTTGCCGCAGTAAATAAAAATCGACATCCCCTATACCTATATACTTTTCGAAGTAGGTACGCGTTCGAAATTTGAAATACGCAGCCGCGTTTGATACGAGATATGTTCGTAGAGCAGATATTCTCGAATATTTCAGACGAAGGTATGCCCTCCGAATGCTTTGATCATAGCCGCAATGCTTTGCAGCCTTAACATCACCCCCGCAACTATGGAACGTTATGTTTAACGCTTCCATCTCGCAAAATTTTCGAAATTAATTTAGATATTTGGTTTGTTTGTTCGCTTGGCTTAATTCTGACGTCACAATTCCGATTGAATAAATTATTTACATGATCATCGCATATAATTATGTATACTGTATAATTATATCGTATATTGTATATGCGAGAAATTTTCGACAATTTTTTGAAATACAATTTTGTGATTATTCAATCGGTTTTAATTTCGTTATAAAATTTCATGATGAACGATAACAGGTATAACTGCGGTAGAAAAAAGAAAATTTCATTTTAATATAATATTTACACGAATTAATTTCTACTTTAGTTTGAAATAGCGAGGAACCACGGATCCGTGTAATTGAACATAACGAACAATAACGGACAAACGACAGATCTATAAATGCATGAATATCTGTACATATAGGAACAGTTTTAATATGCGCAAATGATAAACAAAGTGGAACCTAACAAAGTGGACAGAAGTGGCTGGTACGTAATAAAATTTGCAGAACCGTTCGTATTCATATTTATATAACCAACGGACGATGACAAAGCCCTTTAATTTGCCCGGATTGCAATTACGTACCTACAGATTATTTCATTCTATTTTTTTATGTTTTTTTTTTCTTCATTTTTTACATCGAAATAAAAACGAAACACTTGCGGTATTCGCTCGCCTGGTTCAAATCTTTACTTTTAAAGTAGGCACTTGCTAGAACGAAACTCAAGAGAAACTTTATCTAAAATGAAAACGAGAATTTTCTGATAAAAAATTTGAGAAAATTCATTTCGGAGTCTCTAGTACATACAGTGGAACCCGGACTCGACCCCTGAACTATTCTGCTCTAAATTTGCTCACGAAATTCTGATCACTCAACCATGACCGTTATTCATATATTTGCTTGGATATTAATATCGCACCAAGTTCCCTTATACCCGTTAAATCCCCACCTGCAAACTATCAATGTATCAAAATCGAGTCATTTGTGGCCGACTATGACAACAACAATAATGCAGACTAACATCGACCAAACTAGTAACAGTTTTAAGCAGTCTTACGTCTGTTTGTTCATTCGAAGAAAATTTTGACTATAATGTTTCGGTACATACATTCAAAAATCTCTAAAAGATTTCCACATTTTTTTTTTGACCAATAAAAATTTAATTTGTAGTTAAAGCCAGCTATGTTAATCAGCAAATCAGATGAGTTAGAAGAATTCTAATCTTGATCTGAGCGACTGATCATTTGAACCCATCGCTAATCACACGAAAGAGGCACGCAGCGTAAAAAGCATAACCACTCGTAGGATATAGAATACATGATACAAGAGGGGAGGTCATAGGCAACGTTGAACGCATTCGTAACATCAAACACGGTAATAAAAGTCAGCGCTACACCCAGAGGGTGCTCGAGAATGGGGGCAAGGAGGGGGAGAGTCAAAAAGCGATGTAGCCCAACCCCGGTCGGTTCTGGGAAGGGAGAAAACGATATTGTCAGTCGACAGCGGCGTAGCGAAGCGAACAGCTTTTTTTCCAGAGAATTTTTATATCAGACATTGAATTTTATTGGGGAAATATTTTATTTTACAGATATTGCACACGATCATGTTATCATGCAGAAACAAAAAAATAATAATAATAAAATAAACATCACCTCGCATCCAAGCGGCGCTATAAATTCATTAGATTTTTGAAAGCCGTTTCAAAACTCCACCTTTTACATTCATGAAATCTCGAATTAATTTTTTGACAACTGAAACACGTACAAAAAAAAAATATTGAAGAATCACGAAGACCGTAGGAACGTCTTTCCAATGTATACGAAATTAATCAGCTTTTAGCCAATTTAAAAACGAAGTGACTTTTTTCTTACCGTATGGGGTCTATTTGCATCAGCTGATACGCCAATGTGCCGACCACCTAAGCGTCACAAATATGTTAGTTGCCAGTTAGAGGGATTATATATTGCCACTAGCCAGTCCTGAGCCCCCTTTTACATCAACAATCCCCTCAGCACTTGGCTAGCTAGAGATCAGCCCGCACGTGGATCCCCTGTCGTTTCTACATACGAGTATGGTTAATTGTGTCTCGGATGCGCTCGAATACCACCAAGATGAGGTAGATCATCAGGGTGGAAAAGAATGACAAGTATTTCATTTAGAGCCCGCCGATCATACAGATTAGTGCAATGAAGAAATTGACTGCTAAGTACAGCATAGGTACATACATACGTCACAGGACTTCTCACAATCATCTACTTAGTTATTTTATCGTAATTATTTGAAGCTCTCAAATGAACCGTGCTTCAGCGGTATTTGGTCTTTCGGAAAGAACTATTAATGCTTGAGTAAATTTTTGACTGCGATTATGAAATGCATGTACGAAAAATCTACTTCTGCTATATTTTTGAAGCATTTATTATTCACGAAATAAAAAAAAAAAACTACTTTTATGCATAATTTATTGTTATTGTACAAAAAATTTGTGCCACTGAATTTAAACCACGAAAAATTTTGATCTGAGAGTTTAGAAAATTCAGGGTTACATCGTCACTTCAGGAAGTACCTAATTTTCTCTATAACGTTGAGATTCCTTAGGCTCGTGACAAGGTTAGACTCCTGAAAGCACCTGGCCTAATGAAGCTGTATAATCTCAAAATTAGTACCAAGCTTTCGCGTATTTTCTTATCTGATAGTTAGTCGAGAATCAAAGATTCGAATTCACGGTGGCAGAAGTTCTGGAAAACATAGAAAAATTTGATCAGAAAATTAATAGATAGACTTATAATACTGTGCGGAGATGGGGGCAAAACGCGCACCGTCTTAACTGTCTTAAAAACGACTTGTTTCAGTTTTGTGACGCTACTTACACATAAAGAAAATACGATAAATGAGTCAATTTGTTGATGGAAATTTTTGTTTTTTCTTTTCCAAATTTTTTTTTGTGTTTTCTTGTGTTATTGTTGATTCAAAATACGTCGGAATATCATAAAAAAATCAATTCAGACTAAATTATTATCTCTGTACCCATTTTTCCCCCATCTCCCCTATGCATGCTTTTATATGTATATCAGCAAGTCTAGCCCGTTAGGTATGGGACCTATTGCGACTTGGTTCTCTAAGGTTTGCTCATTATATGAACCATCGTTTGAATGATATAATCGGAACTGTAGTTACGCACACAAAAGCCTTCAGTTAATCAACCCGTTCAACCTTTGATACAATTATCTCGAAATAATCCTTATTTAAAGGGTTTAAGTAGAAAAGCGGATTTAGGATCTCTGTATCTATATCTACCTATACAAATTTCTAAATCACATCGTTAATCAAACTGGATCGTGGTGTTATATATTTATCAAATAACCTAATGTACAGTGTAAAATCATTGTTAATAAACTAAATACGTACATTACTAAACTAGTTTGTTGTTCATTAATGAAAATTGTACAAGAAAATTTTTGAGCATTTATCTATTTCCTTCGGTAACGTTCTATGTATATACAGCTTGTCGAAATTTATTGACTGATTGTGAAACAAATAGTAAGAAAATGAAAGAATAATTACTATAGATTTATTTTAACTCCTAGTTAATCTACGGCCATGTGAAAATGTTAAATCGCTATAAAGAGCAGAGAACAAACGTCGGAGGTATTCCCAATAATAATCATCAATTCGTTGTGACACGCTCTGTCACGTGTTACGATATTAAAAAGGGTGATGTCAAAGGAGATTTTGTGAGCTGGGTGTGACGCAACCACTCGACAAAATCCAAATATCTAATTGATTGTATTCTTATCTGTACGCATGTACTTACTTTCTTATTGAAAGTGTCACGTTGTTTCATATATCAGGATTTAAGATTCTCGAATCGACTTTCTATATCATATCTGTTTTTTACTTTTAATATTATGAAAATATGACTACTAAATGTATCAATAGTTTCATTTACGTCCATGTATATCCTTACATCAAATATTAACATACCAAACTACGTGTAGGACAAATAAATAGAAGCCAATTTGATCAGTTATTATAAAAGTAAATCCAACATATCGCCAATCGCCAGGAGTCAGTAGAACAAGTCTTGTTTGGTCAGCCGGTCCGCCCGCGCCAGTGATCCAAGCGCATCAATGCATTGTGCATAATATCGCACATTCAGTTCCTAACAGCGTACCTCGATCCTTGTCAATCTTAATAAGAAAAAATAATACTTTAATGTAATTGTCTTCAGATTGGTGCGAATAGGTCATTTTTCAAGAGTAAATAACGTTGCCTTAATCAGAGATTTCACACTCTTAGTTTAGTCACCTTTTATTTATATAATTAGTTATTTAGATAATTAAGTAAATGTATAGCTAGAAGCTAGCGACTATTTTAATAATGAGAATAGTTTATTGAAACTTTTTTTACTTTGAGTAAAATTATTGAATAAAACAGATATGGGCGCCCGGATAGCTCAGTCGGTAGAGCATCAGACTTTTAATCTGAGGGTCCAGGGTTCAAGTCCCTGTTCGGGCGGTATAATTTTTTTTTTCTTTTAGACTAGAGACAAGAACAAAAAACATTGTTGAAAGTAGATGACGCGACTTGGATCAATTTTTAAACTAAAAATAAACTTATTTGTTTAATAGATTTCGAGTGAATTGATCAAATTTAGGCAAGACATGTATGTATTCTGATTATTAAAAAAAAACATGGATAGTTTGTAATCACTTAAATTATTTATTTGTTCTTTTTTTTATATATTGGTTGGTACAGTAAGAAACTTAATAAGTTGTAAATTAATAAGCACCACAAAGCCTTACAATGAGAAGGAATAAACGATAAACTAAAGGATAGAGGAATTCTTCTTATTACGATGAAAATAGGTATTCCATCAAGCCTGGAATATAATATTTCTATGATATCTTTCTTTCTTTCTCTCTCTCTCTCTCTCTCTCTCTCTCTCTCTCTGTCAAGGCGCAAAAATTTAACGCTAAATTAGGTATTATTTACTATAACTAGTATCTAAGTTACAAGATATTAATAATAATGATATGGTTCTTACTAACGATAATACGAGTAAATTAATCAGTATATGGTAATGTGTTTCAATAATGATTCCACAAAAATAAAAAATAAATAAATTTAAAAAAAATAGCAATGATAATTTCAGAATTCAGAATTTCGGTGATTTTTTTGTTTTTTGTTCGGTTAATTATATGATCAACAATTAATTTTGTAATTGCCATCTATTTCAGGCGCTAATATATTATATATATTTATATATTCATATATATATTTATATATTTATTTAATTTATGTTAATTTTGCAGGAAAAATTTCTAAACCTACGAGGACATTCTCAATTTTCATTCTTCTGTTTAGGTACATAATTACCACTTTGATTAATTTTCTAATACATATAGAATTTATTGAGGCGTTTGAAATATGCCTATAAATTTACACCTAAAATTTCTTATAGTACAATACGAGGTGATCTTATTTTTCTTTATCATTTTCTTCATTTTCTTTTTTTTTTCTTTTCTATTCTTATACAAAAAGGAACAAACCATCTGTTACAGAGCTCAAAACTGAATCATCTATAAACATAAAAAAAAAGTGAGGATAAAAACAAACAAATTGATATTACAATATGTGTAATAATCTATGTATACTCGTATGTATACCTACAGGCATACATTATTAATATTGTTCTTATACAATCTTATTTACAGTAATGTCAGTAAATTTATAATTTACTTGAAAATAATTAAGAAAATACTTGAAATGGCCTGCTGATAATAATGAATGATGTATAATTATCGTTAAAAAACGAACAACGTTTTCACGGTACGTAAGTCAAAAGTATATGTAATCACTAATCAACAGAAGAAAAAAAAAATCATCGCATTTGCCAATATTATATTTATATAATATAATATATATGTTATAAATTATAACTACAAGTTTATTAACAGCCAGACAATTGTTTGAAATGGTACTATACACAAAACGTAATAATACAGGCTTTGAATGTGACGCAAAATTGTAAGAAAATATGCGGCGATGAAAAATAAAAATTTAGCGTATAGTATTAGATTCTTGTAATTCTTTGCTTTTTTTCTAAAAAAGATTTATTAATTTTTTTTTTTATTTGTTTTTTTTTTCAACGAGGCCGAGTTCTGTTTAAAGCCTATCTAATTCAACGTGAAGGTAGTATTTCGAACCGGTTACAAGGTACATTCATCAATATTATGTAATAATCATTATTATGTCGCACAGTTTTTTTTTTTTTTTTTATTACTCCCTGTGTCAACTATCAATAAAGTTTTAAAACATTAACGACAATTTAGAATATATTTACTACATTGCATCTAAAATCTGTTCAATACCATCAATAATATTACTATTATCATTTACTATGTATTTATAGGAAAGAGTATTTTTATTTGTGTATTTATTCATTTATTTATTTATTTATTTATTTATTTATTTACTTATTCATTCACGTAATATTGTATTCTTTGTAATGGTAATGGTGTTCTCCAGGGCCCGTTTTATTAAATATTACTATATTCATATCTCGAAACGACAATTCTGAACATTAAAATACTTGCGTCGTTCCGAGTGAAGAGGTACCATACATATTATTTTCATACCACTATAACTATGCTCTCTAAAATCATATCATTAATATATAGAAGGTAATTTCCCCAGTGAATTTTAACGTTAAATATTTAGCCTTGGCTTTATTAGGGTGAAAGAAGGTGTGGTTACACAAAAGTCCATTAGCTAGTTTTTTTTACCGTTGCAAACACACACCAAGAACGAAATAGAGTATGGCCTGACATTCATTTCAAAGTTATGCAAACATAGTAACCAATACTCAATCGATTTTCTATTTATTAGGTATTCACCTTTTACCCTACACACAGCCCTGCACTGACATAGGCCGATGCAAATCGAGGAGCTGTTACCCATTATTTTATCATACATTTGTATATCTTTAAAGGGTTTTCAAGATTTTTTGTTCATTATCTAATATTATTAATAGAGAATATTTTACACTCTAGCGTTGTGTCATTCTCCAGGATCGTCCCACTTGGCCTCTTCCGCTATTCGATCGAAGCAATCAGAAAGGAACGTATACTGTGAACAATAAACAGATTGTTAAATTATCAATAAATATATCAACTCACACATTATTTCGTACTTCTTTTTCTATTTTATCGTTTTGCTTACATAAGGCGTGAAGACTTTTAGCCAGCGAGGCGGCCTATTGTCTGGTCGCGTATACTGAAAACAGAATGCCATGCTTTCCTCGTCTACTTCCCAACGTGCAATTGAATTCCATTGAAATTCTACGACTTGGGATTCTAGAGTGCCGTCTTCCTTGCACGCGTGTAATTTAAATGCTGCCGCACCTACGGCTGCAACCACGTGTCCCTCCTTTCTCGAGTCACATGCACAGTGTGGAAATACTACATCTCCGTAACCGTTCAATTCTCTCGCCAATTTGAGATACTGAAATCAAGAAATATACAAGTGAATGAAAATTGAGTATAAAAATTGTTGTGAGATACAAAATAAATAATTTGTAAAATTTTGCAGATTTTTTGTACAATTAAACATGATTTATGCTACATATGCCTTCTCTTAAGACCTTTTTCATATCTAATGCATACTTCGTGTTTCCTTGAAGCATCTTGGAGAGCTTTGAGCTGGTATAATCTTTCCCCAGCACTGATATGCCCTCTATTAACTTCGTCTACAGCCTGCCAAAAGATCCAAGTCAGTGCTTGCTCGCTCAAAGGTCTAGAGAGCGTAAACAACCATCTTCTTATAGCCAAGCAGGTAGCACTGGCTGTTGAATAGTTCTGGATGTATAGGGTATGCGGATGCTCGTGTGGTTGGAGTTTTCGTTCTGAAAATATAGAATCAATAACTGAATAGGCTTTCTTTCAGATTAAAAATTCTTAAATCAACTTTGAACGCATATTTCAACTCCAAAAAAAAGAGCTTTCAAATATTTTCAATCAACTATGTGTTTTTATTGAAATTTTCATTAGCAAAAAAATCATAAACTCAATGAGGACATGAAAATTCAAGCTTTTTAACTAGTTTCCATTACAATATGAATTGATTACTTTAATAAAAATTAATCCAACGAAAATCTGTTGCTTCTTAATTTTATTTTTCATCAATATCTATCTTAGGTGAAAAAACAGTCTTTAAATGTTTTATTTTTGTAAAGGAGTCTGCTAAAAGCTCCACTGAACGAACCCAACTGCACAAATGTTCTTTTTATAAAAAAAAAAAAAAATGGTATTTTGTTTAAATTTGACTCTTTTCTCCACCCAATGATTTACAGAGTAAATGAAAAGATCCTTTTTTTAAACTTTCTAAGTATGTTCCTCTCCTTACCAAAATTATACTCGACAATTTCGAATAGGTAAAAGTACTTTGCTGTATCATTGTCAAGCCCAACTCTACAGCAAACAGCATCATAAACATCTCTTGCGTTTGCTGCCTTGGCTACAGTAACCGTGACGACTTCTCTATCAGGCAAAAGTACTTTGAGATCAACAGCAGGACCCTGATCACCATCTTCTTCCAGTCTGTCTGTAAGGAACTCTTGCATCGCGTCACTTTCCGCTATCACACGTACTGCGCATACTTTTTCCAAATACTGTTCTAGGCCACGACGTCTTCCGTCTAATTGCTGCTCGCTCAATCTGTAATGAACAATAATTCCGTTACATGATTAGAAATTTGTTGAAACAAAATATAAGAACAATAGAAGAAGATTTAATTTTGTTTTGATGGTGTTAAAATTATTATCGAAAAATTCTAATGAATACTTTTGCAAACACGTTCCTAATATTACTTTTATCAAGAATGAAACCATCTTTTACTATATTTATGTATTATGTTATGAACACTTACTGAAACGGCCATTTCCCTGGTAATTTTGGAAAATTGAAGCCAATGAATTCCTTTTTTAGGGCCATATGAAGAGCAGCAAATTCCCTATAACGTCTTGAGCAGAGATGCCTTCCGGCCATGTGGACATTGAAGACGACAAATCTTTCATGTTTTCGTTCGCGTACGTGATAATCCGGTACGCTTATCGGCAGTGATCTTTTTTCGCTGTAGTCGACCGATGCGTAGCTAGAAAATTTTTTTATTTTTTTATTTTTACAGGGATTATTAACTTAATATGAATTTTTATCGTCGTCGAGGGTTTCACAGCGTCTGACGAAACGATGATATCTATACTATATTATATACTACATTATATACGTGTGTGTATATTTTCATTATCGTTTACGGAAGAAACGCGGTACAACCCTGTAGACAGATAAACTGAAAGAACAACTTACGTCCTTGTCGAATAAGTCCGGAACATAAAGGATAAATATAAATAGAAAGTTAATGGGGGTTTCTTGATTTCGTTTTATTTAATTTTTGACGATAATTAAAGCGGGATTCAATTTTACGGAATATAAGGGTTCAAAAATTTGGAGATTTATTTATTTATTTATTTTTCTTAAGACACTCACCTCAAGTCCTCGATTGGTTCTAGCCTCTCAGCTTCCTGAGGTGTGACGGATATTACAGTCAAGGTGAGAACATCGCCTCCAGACTTTATTAAATCGACTACTTGTTTATGGGTAGCGCCTTCAACGTTTACGTTATTTCTGTAACAAAGAAAACCAGGGGAATATTAATCGACAATTTATATGAATTTAATTCTGCAGTCTAATCTTATCATATGTGCAGAAATATGTAGGTTTATTTTTCAAAAATACTTTTGAAAACAAAATTCAATTAAAGTTTATGACTAGTTCTTCAAATAATTACATATAAGAAACACATAATAAAATATGCTGCAATTGCGATATAACACCGCAATGTCGTATAAAATCTTGGACCAATTTCGGTAAAATTTATCACCGTTTTCACAAATTATTTCAACAATTTTTTTTATCAAATTACACTCAAATCGATCAACTTGATAAAGAAATTTATTCCTCAAATGAACAAATGAACGGATTAACTCATAGCATTATAAGAAGTTACTGCAAGTGTTTCACTTTTTAAATGATATTAAAAATTTCGTCTTTCATGTACATGCTGAGTGTAAAATTCTAATTTACATTGAACGGATTAATCGGATTCCGATAACGTCGAATTTAGTAAAGCTACAAACTAGCTATTTCCACCTGAACAGTAATGAAAAAATTCTACCGGTAGTTGCCCAGCTGCTGTAGCAGTACAATAATTGAGAAAATTAGTTTCATCCAGATAATTTATAACCGACAATGATTTTAAACGCAGACTCGTATTAAGTCAGTTATATTTCTATCAGAAAATCAAACTCAATTTATCAGAGTTACCGTTCTAATCGATTCAAAGTTTGTTTTTACTGGCTAAGCAAAGCTCAAGATGTATTCAACGTGCTTTTTTTAATCACCATAATGCAAAGCTCGGTTAAAAATAGGTGGTTAAAAAGCTCGGTTATAACTGTAAACACCGGGTTATTACATGTTATCCACAAATCGTTATACAGACGCCCCAAAAACTAAAGTGAAAAAAAAAAAAAAAAGTAAAAAAACTTCAAAAATAAATATATATTCAAGCATCGCGCTATATTTTTAGAATAATGGTGTAAAACGATCGATTCCATCGAAATTTTCATTACACATATGTGTCTTTAGTGGCTGCACCCTGCGGTTTAAGTATCAAAATTATTTTCAACCGCAGATTACACACGATTTACAAAGTCGATATTGAGCAAGATTATTTTATCATGCCACCAGAATTAGAGAGTACTTAGTTTAAATGACTAAATTGAATTTCCACAATAAGTATACAGTTCTAAACTAATTTAAATCTCAAAATTGCATTGCAACGGTATAATAAGATCGTGGTGCAAGTATGCCTATAATACAATAACAATAATAATAATAATAATAATGATTTGCTAAATCTACAAGTGCGCAGTTAGGCTTTAGCCAAAATTATTATAATCAGGTAACGAGATGGGTAGAGAAGCGAATGAATTTAAAATAAGGAAAGTGTTGTTTCACTGCATCATCTCATAGCATATAGACATAGCCATGTAGGTAGATATATATATATATGTATATAATTATCAATACTGTATACCTATATACCGAAATCAATGAAAGTAAAATTTGAAAGTTTCTGAAATTCGCGCTTTGTGGTATGACTCGTATGATGATGATTTTGTATGATTTTTTTTTTTTTTTTTTTTTTTTTTTTTTAGTGGGAAACTGCAGTTTATTACCAGAGCATAATGCAGATAAGTGATAATGATGAAAAATTGCGTCAACATATTGGAACAAACAAGACTCAAGACAACTGAGATTAGAATTATCAATAAGCTTGTAATTGGGTTGCTGTTGATACAAATATAACGGAGTTATCTCTGCGCGTCCTGACGCCTTAACATATTACATTATATATAGGTATGTAAAGAAATATTGATAATGAGATAAATTATACAAATAAAACCATGAAAAAAAACAAAATGCAAAAATAAATTTTATGTAGCATTGTCTAAGTGTATAATATATCGATGAGAAAAAAAATTGAATAATTATAACTGAATGAAATTTTATATTTATTTATCTTTTTTCCAATCCTCGACAATACTTCGAAATCCATATTTGAAAAATAACGAATTTTTAATCGACACATGCCTATATATTTCAATATGCGAATAATTAACAAGTGTAACTAGGTAAATTTATCAATCAAACAGAATGGAAATTCAGCTGTTTTCGTGGAATCGAAAGTAAAGTTAATATTTCGATATTGTATAAACAGAAAATACGATATTTCAGCCGTTGGTTATATACTACCTACGTACGCTAGGTATGGAAATATACTTGAAACGAATCGTCTCACGGACCATTTGATATTTTATATTACGTTATAATGTATCTATAGTAATAGAATTTCGATTTCTCTATCCGCACATCGACTTTGATATCGAAAAAAAAGTATCAAAATTTATTTCCAAATATATATAAATTTTATACGTTATCCATATGGCGCGTTATATGTATGTATACATATAAGTATATATATATATACTCACCCGTCAGAAATAACATCAAGTTGAAAATTTCCATTGGTACTATCCAATTGCCTTAATCTCCGTTTGTTTTTCGTCCAGTCGTATTGTACAGCGGTCACGTGACAGGATAACATTTTACCTTGTTATCGTATAATGTATAATAATGTAATATATATAATATTAAATTACAACGAAAACAACGATTTCAGCTTACAGTCTAACGATTAATTATTAATTATCGATCGGACCGGCCATTTTCGATTCAATACGAACCGTATTTATAAATCGACTACTAAAGAGACAGTCGGATAACCGATATTATAACCAAACTGAATTCTTTACAATTCGCTACGATTACAAAGACTGAAGAAAAAAACCTCGAACACATGTAGATTTACGATAAAAATTTTACAACGTTGACTCCCTCAGTCGTTGGTTAGATTTCACTAAAATTGTTCAACAAATGGATTCAGAAGAAAATTATGGACTCCAAGTTTATAACGAAACTAGTAAATCCTGTATTTCTAGTTATATAATTACGTAGCATAAAGTATACAAAAAAAGACAAAAAAAAAAAAAACCACGTAGAAAAGAGCTCCGTTAGTTCTGAAGAGCAAAAAAAAAAATAGATATATATGTTAAAGAATTTCTATAGAACCGAGGAAACACGTTCTTTGATATATTTATACTCGAGATATAAAACTTCAGAATTTTAAAATTCGGATTTAAAAATAACACTCAAATATATATTCTGCTTGATTGAAACGGCGTAAATTATTGAGAAAATTCATCAATTGTAGAAATTGGCTTCACATTTTCAGCAGAGCTGAAGTTCGAATTAAATAATTCATAGGAAATAAGATTGAAGAAATATGTCAAGGTATTTAATTAGCAATTAGACCGTATAGCTTCGTTATAATAATAATAATAATAATAATAATATTAATAATAATAATAATAAATAAAAATTACGTTTATTTATTTTTTTAATAATATTCGCATCTTATTTTTTCAAGGACTTGAAGACGAGACACGTAGATGGCTACACCTCGGGCTACACTCTGCAGCTGAAAGGAGGACTGCAAGAATCACGAATGTGCACGTACTCGTATAAAAATAAGAAATGATAATAAAGAAAGAAAAAAAAAAAAAAGAAAGAAACTAAATTTATTCATACGTAAAGCATTTCTACTTATACGTGTCCGCGGAGTTAAAACTGGGTAAAAAATAATACAAAATCTTTAATTGAAACTATAAAGACAGAAAAATCAACAAATAATGAAATAAATTTACCCGAACCTGCACGTATGACGTTTCCGGTTTACGTAAAATACCAAAAAAAAAAAAATATATATATATCACTTTTATCACCGCAAAAGATGACGATATGTTTATATGCCATAAAAACCGCAATACCAATAACGTACCGGCGAATAACACGTAGCAGGAAAAAAAAAAAAAAAAATCTTTACATTGAATATTTGCCGGAGAGAAAATATTCTGTTAGTTTCGAACAAAAAATAAAAAAAAAAAAATGATGATGAAAACGAAAGAAACACGAGATAAATATTTCTGCGGTTAAAAAGTTTTGACAAACGCGATATACGCGGCTCTCGGTAAGACCGACGACTGTCTCCAAGTAAGCGAAGACAAGTCTGTTTCCTTAGCCCAAGATTGCGGAATAAAGGGGAACGGCTTGTTACGAAGGCCTTTGCCTCAAAGCATTGGATTTCGATAGTGAAAGCCATTCTCTGATTGGTTAGCCGCGGAGGCGCGGTTTGAAAAATAATAATAATAATAATAATAATAATAATAAAAAAGAAAATGATGATAAAAAATAGAGAATGATTTCAATGCGTGTCACGATATCGTTAGAGGAGAGAGAAGATATAAAGAGAGGGAGATGTAGCATACATCGTGAGTTAAATGTGTGAAGATCCACATACGCAAAGAGCATCGTACCTTCTTCGGAATGTGCCGAGTAAAGTTGATGACCTCGAGGATCAAGGTCGATAATTAACAAAAAATAAATGATAAAAAACAAAAGAAAAGCTAATAAAATGACATACATGTATAACGGTTGTATATATATATATATATATATATATATATATATATACAACACGAGCAGTAATTTAGATAACGTATTATAAATGAACTTTGATATACTCGTATCTTAAATGTATAGATAGAAAAAATATTCTACTCAATATACATATTGTTAAAAAATTATAACTGAAATTGGTATAATAAATGTAAAAAAGGGATTTACGCGCCCTTGACAAAAGTCATCGGTATATAATAATCTAGCTGATGTGTAACTATATAATATAATACACATGTCTATATATGTATACACATAAGTGAAACCTTTGAAACGATTGTAAGCCGGTAAAAATACTTCGTGTATCATTCAAACGCCAAGAACCTCGTGTGTCCCAGGGCGTAGTTGGATATACCCTATATGTTTCTTTTTTTCTTTCCCTTAGGTAGGTATTAGTATCGAGTTTCAGTTTTCGTAGTGTCTATACCGCGGCTATACCGGGACATACCTAATATCGAAGATACGTACTGCTACGCGGTATAAGAAGTGAAAGGTATATAATAAAGTGGACAGGTATAGGTAATGAGATAATAAACGCAATACATAAATTAACATATATTATTATACAGAAAGCTATACGTACATATATATACCTAATAATCGTCGAACGGTTTATAAATATCGAACAAGGTGATTTAACGGATATTCTATATACAGTTGCCTAATTACTATGGCGAGCGAACTGACTTAACGAGAAGCCTTAGCCCCCTTCGGATGAGGTAATAATTACGTAATCAATTACGACCCCCGTTATAACTATAATATATATATATATAAACGCGTTGCAGCGTATGAGGGTAAAGTTTTTCAGACACATCTGCAATGATATGTGATCGTAATTTAAGACGTGTTATAATTATGTAGAGAATTTTACCTGGAAACTATAATGTGCAATAGTACCTACCTCGCTCACATACATACATACTGGGTTAATTAAGGGACAACCACGAGCAGAAAGAAAGAGAGAAGTGACAAAGATATGATGCAGGCAGAGTTTAGCTCTGTGCACTGTGCACCGTGCACTGAAGAAATACCACCTTCTTATTAACCTCACTCTATGTCACGTGACGTACGTGGTTTAATTATCACTGCACAGTGTTCCCTTAATTTTATTTTATTTCATTTTATTTTATTCTACCCTTTACCCTTAATCAAATTCTAATTTATTGAAATCCTTAGGTAAATTTTTCAATCGATGAAATTCATGTGGAAAAAGTTCGAAAAGTTAATTATTATAATCAGAATTTTTGATATTCGTAGGAAGATTTAGTTCTGACTGTAGTACCTATATACAGGGTGAGTTTTATCAAAAGTCTAGCCTCAGTTGCTGTAAAATCATGATTTTACAGCAACTGAGGCATATGGGCATAGCGTGAAAGTTATCTTTGATTTTTTAGCATAACTAAGCCACGTCCATTTGAAAAGATTCACTCTGTATATTCTTCCACATAATTAGGAAACGTATTTTGCGAGTGTGTGTGTGTGTCTGTAGCGTTTCTTAATCGGCTGAAAAAAGGTCAAAATTCCGAATTCAATTAAGAGGATTACTAATTTTTAGAAACAATAAAGTTCGGAATATTAAAATTCAAAAAGATCGAAATGCAGGCAGGTTAAGACTCGGAAAGTCCAAGAGTTCAATAATTTAATTGAAGAGCTTGGCACTTCATGCGTGAATTTTGTAGTTTCGGAGTTTTGGTCTTTCGAATCTTTAGCTTTTGGAATTTTGTACCTCTCGTGATTTTCTCTCGTGAAAGTTTTTTAAATCGACTATACAGACTTTCGGGGCAATATCCAAACCCTTTAACTGCGCAGATTTTTCCTAAATTTTAACAGTATAAGGTATACCGGATCTACTAATTAATTTAGAAGGCAGAATAGTTAAAAATTAATTTAACGACATGAAAAACTTATGTATAATTAAATATTTCTACCTTATTTTACTGTTTTTTATTTTTCATATTTTCATGTTTCTATTAGTCTGAATTTAAAAAAAAACAGTTTTCTAATAAATATGTATACAGATCTATAATCTATATACACCGGATGTGTTCTAACTCTGTAAATAGTAGTATAATCTGTTTGATCGTGACTTACGTCTACATAAATATATATATAATACATACATATATAGTAGAGAGATGAATTTATTTTTACACATTTCGCAAGAGTGGTCAGTCAGACAGTCATGAATAATGTTTCCCCATACAATTTTCTGATTGATCAACAGCCCACGTGCTTTACGAAGGAAAACAGCTTCTGTTAGCAAAACTCATTAGATAGATTATACGTGTACTGTACATGTATGTACATACATACATACTACAGCGCTAAATGTATTGCGGAAGTATAATTGCAGTAGATACCTATAACATACATACATACATGCAAAGATCATTGTGTATTTTCAAGAGTAAGTTATATCATATTGTATGTATACGATTCTATGTACGTATATGTATACGTATGTATGTATATATATATATATATATATATATATATACTATTATGCAAGTCGTTTGATTATAAGGTGCCAGTGATCTTCTTTGATCAGCGCCACGTCACGGTTAATCATGGAACGAACATACGAGTATAATTACGACGGGTCGGTAATTTACTTTGCTTACATCTTATATACATATGTTATATTACCATTAATATATGGACCGAGTAAATGTGTATTATACATGGATATCATTGATGATAGAGTCTCACCTAGTTACCGACAACACACACACACACACACACACAAAATGTGTACAGATTTTCGCCACTTTTTTTTTTCTAATAAACACAAAAAAAAAAATGGAAATCCTATTCTTTCAATCATTCAAATTGGATTATCGATTCTTGATCGATTTTAAATGAAATAGTGAACAAAGAATTATAAAAATGATCGAAAAAAGGTTATAGGTACTCGAGACAAAAATTTTCTATTTCATCATTATTGAAAAAACTGATGCTCCAATTTTTTTTAGTATTTTTTTTTTTTTTGTTCATCGTTATCAAGAAAATTATTAATAATTTTCTTTAAAGAAGTAAAAGAGATAAGATACGTTGAAAAATGGACTAGATATACACAGGTAAAAAGTACCTTATAGCTATACATATACATGTATACAATATCATACATAATAGTTCGCGGGCAGATTGCCAAAAAGCATAGGTTGCACGCGGAATTTCTTAATAGAATTAGTAAACCGTTGTTTATTTTTTTCTTTTTTTTCTATCTCGTTACGTAAGTGTAATTGCCCTTGTGACTATGATAGTTGCGTAACTAATACAAACATGTGGACTATATATGATGACTGCAGCTTTATAATTCGTGCATTATGTATTTTCTATCACGCAGGTAGATAAGTTATACATTTTTTTTTTTTTCAATTTAATTGAGTTAATAATCGTAAGGGTAACCTTTCAACTCATATATTCGTTGATATCTTGACATATATAATTAGCTATTTACGTGCCGAGTTATAATGCAACAACATACGGTCATCGACATTATTGAATACGGTCAGTCACGTTTAGGATCTGATGATGCACTCGTTTGTCCAAGTCTTATACTATAGGCAACAGCAGTAGCCAATAATCTCGTACCCCAATTACCGAAGATGCGAGTAGGTATATAGAACTTATGTCACGTTTTCACGTAGGCGACAAATAAACTATATATATATATCTACATATAGATTTTTTTAACCCTCAAGAGTAAAATACTAAGTAAATAAAAAGGTCTTAGGTCATCGTGTACGTATCAAGCGATGTCAATAACTTGATATCAGATGAAATTCTGAGACCGACGACTATCGTAACCGCATCACAAAGATCACAATAACAGTTACGATATATAGTATGATCGATAAGTAAGTATACTGCAAGACCGTTTCATTCATAATCAAAATAACGATTTTCGAACAAGATTTTGCCGAAATACTTGTAATCAAGGATCATTGCATTTACATATGTAGTTTGTGCAATAGGTAATAGAAAAAAAAAAAAATTAAGAAAATTAAAAAAACAAAATAAAATTCAAGAGGGAAAGGAAAAAGGAAAATAAAAAGGAAAATAAAAAAAAAAAAAATAAATAAAAAAAACTGCACCGATGCGAATATGTAATTGCAGGTACAGTGGAAGGAAATTATAGTGCGATGATGACGTAATTATATAGCAAATACTTTTTTGAAATTTCACGATGCGTAGATGATTCACCGTTTATTTTCTACGTACATACCTATAACATACATATATACATATATATACCTATACTTATACATATACGATAAAAGCAAATTCTGACGACAAATCTTGTTCAAAGAACTGCAGACTTGCGTCATTTATTATACCAGTGAAGAGTCACCTTTTTTCATTACAGTTTTTTCTCTTTTTTTTTTCGACAAAAATGTAGATATATATTTTACAATACATATATAAGGTGTAACCTTGGACGTCTTATCGCTGCTCGGAGAGGAAAGTGTTATATATTGCCAAGCCGTGATCGATTCGCGTAGGTATAATATATAGGTATGTATGTCCATGTATATTATAGGTACCATAATACCGCGTGATATTATTTCGGAGTGTTTTTTCGCTCATATAGTAAAATAATTTTTCGTCATTTTCTTGTTTAATGTTGTTATTTATTATTATTGTTATTGTTATTATCATTATTATCACTATCATTATTATTGTTTTAGAGTCTTCGTAATAACTTGCGCCTGCCTCGCATCTTGTTTTCAAAAGGTTTCGCATAGCGAATCCCTATATTGAAAGCTTTTTTGTGTTTATTACGTATATACGTATATACCTATACATATATAGGTATATAATAATATAATCATGGTACTAAGGGGAAAATTATAGCCGAGCCAAAGTTTACTTTATCCATCTCAGCGTACTTCAAATATTTATTATGCAAGAGAGAGTGAGAGAGAGAGAGAGTGATTATAATTGAGAGAGAGTAAAGCCAAGATTCCGTTAACCGGAAGATCGCATTCTGTATTCTAGTCATTAAATTTAGTGTTAAAAATTTCGCATAACAAAAGTTATTATTTCTATTCAATTTTTTTAATTTTTCTTTCTTTTATCTTATTCGCGAGATGGTATATATATATATATAATTGCGGATGAGCGTATAGATTTTACCTGAGTTCACCTGATTTGTCTCGTATACAAGTTTAATAAATAGGAATAAAGTTTTACACTCAACTTATATAGAATCAGCTTATTTTTTAAGGTACGATATAAAACTCAATAAATATTTAGACAGTGTAGATATATATATGTTCAAAATTGGTAAACATCTGTAATGAACAAATCCTTAGTTAAAATTAATTTTTCACGAAAATCTTTTACGGATTTCCAGAAATTTGGTATTATGTATATATATTGTACTATACATACATAATACCATCTATATCGTACTATAATCTATCATGTGTGTTTAATGTAATTATGAAAGTAGGTACATACCTACGTATACCCTAAATTCGAAGTAAACTTTCATTTCCTACATGGTTATAATTCTTGTTCATATATGTTTAGTTTAACTTTTATACAATATAGTATAAATTCCCACAGATTTACGGTAAAACATAAACGAAATACCGCGCGTATTTATACTTATGTACCTATATACCTACACCTATAACATAAAAGTCATAAAAAAAACTTCCTTTACGCAAAACGATCTCGTTTATAAGCGTCATATTATATGTATGTATATATATAATACAAATACACCATACAGGTAAACAATTACTCACCTTCAAGTCAACTTTCGGATCAACAAAATACCGTATTGTTGAAAGGGTGCTTCTACGGCTGGCAAGTAGCAGATACAACACCGAGATTAATATACGTGTAATTCTTATGCACACGTACACATATCGTTAACGCGAGATAAATCTGGTGCAGTCAGTTACGGCTTATGTATATCTATAACGTTAAATAATCGTGATAAACTCGCGTATCTCTTGTTATTGTCATTTACAGTTGCATATTATCAGTTATAGTTCATCTACGCGACTGTTTGACCTAGACATTGAGAAAAGTTTAAAAAATAACCGTATAATGGAATGGAATTGAAAACTTTCATATTATTGAGTTTAATCTTTCCCGCTTAGGTCGGTGATTTTCGGTTCAGGCGTATCAATATTCAAGCTATGTCTCTTCACTCTCTGAAGGGTGACTAATCTGGACCATCCATGACCGGACATGTCTCAAAGATTCAGGTTTTGGACGTAGAATATGTATCGATGATTTTATTCAGAATTTTCAAAGAGTGTATTCGTGAATAAATAAAAACAAAATATCAGCTTTTGGCTATTGTATACCTAGAATTACTTAATTCGAAATGAGAAATAAAATAAAAACAGATGAAAATTTATATACAAATGTAAAACCGAATTTCATCCCTTTTAGAACCATTACGTACACACTGTAGTTAGCAATTTGATCCTGAATAATTCGCGGCTAACTATAATATAACGGAAAAGGGTTACTTATACAAACACAAGCGAACCTCACTCTACTAGTATTTCACTTTCCCCAGTTTTCCAATTAATGTCTCTCTTTAATTCATGGATAGATATAGATCAGTCTCAATTCAGCTTTAAGCAATTATATTACAGTCGGGTGTTAACCTAGTCTCAATATCCATTTAAAATTCGTTGCGAAAACTTTTACTCATGACCATGACTTGTATGACCCGATTAACGAACCTCGTACCTACCACACAATTGTGTCATGTGTGGGTATGATATCCTATGCAAATGAATATATCATGTAAATCACACTTACACAGGTGCCTGACTGCAGAAATTATTACGTCTTATTTAGGCACAATCGTATACCTAGTTTTTTAAGTTTAGTTTTTTAGATTAGATTGAACAATATCCCATATATTATAGAGTATATAGATCGTTCATAATATTTATTACATATGTATAGATGCGTGATTTATATATTAATATATATATATTCAGGAAACAAAAAAAAAAATATTTAAAAAATGGTAAAACGAGGGACCTTCGGCAAGGTATATATGTGCGTATTATATGTATATCATACATTACCCACCCCCATGAATATAATATATTATAAAAGATTGTAAAAAAGCGTTAGTAAATGTTTCCGTAGTGCGCGCAACCTCATCCCTGGATTAAAATCAGCCCTGGCCTTGGTCCACCCGCGCGTTCAATGAAATCGTTTATCAAAGGCTTTATCGACACGCGGGGCGAATCGCCGTGTGGCGCGGGACAAGTGGCGCTGCGTAATTACTGCCTTGTCAAACACGCGTGCAGAGTACAGCCGAGAGAAGGAGAAAATTTTACCAGGATATATATCAGGGCGCCGCCTATATACACACACACACATACATATATTTACAATTAATTCGCGTATAGGTATATGGGGGAGTAACAACGTTATACCTACATGTATTATACAGCTTGCAGCAGCAGCAGCGCCTTCTTTATCTCTTATCGTATAATATAGCGTGCTTTGCGTTTCGTTCGATGGAATGTGAAACAATGATACATAGGTATATACATATATGTATATCAAACCACAAATTCGTGGCAAACATTAATCACTGCACTGTGCCGCAGGATTAGCCAAGGCTTCTTTATGATCGTTATATATATATATACGTATACTTATGTAATTGAAATATCATTTCTGGCTTTGCAAATATAATTATGTAAAAAATTTACAAATTTTTATTATCGTTATAAATGGGTAAGAAAAATCCCTATATATGTATATAGATCCCATAAGTAAACATTATTATGGATCGCATGTTGTCGCGCCACCTTTTAATAAAGCTGTGTGTATATATATATATATATATATATATATATATATATATATATATATATATATATATATATATATATATATATATATATATATATATATATATATATATATATATATATATATATATATAGTATATATGTGCAATAGGTATATATATATAAATATACAATTGTCGACGACTGCACTTGTGACTGACATATAACGCGCGAGTGATGATTGCAGTCCGCAGTAAGATGACCTGGATATCAATTAGATTAAAGGTTCTTGCGCCGGTAGCCTATTACAGCGTTCTATATAAATCGACGCCCTATATATAGACCAAGAAAAGATCAAAATCGCGGACAATAGAGTTTTACTATCACTATACACGAGGATCGTATCGAGGTGAAAACCCGAAAAATAAACAAGACAATAGATTCACATTTTGCATTCCAAAAAGCTCGAAATGTGGTAACGAATTATACCCTTATATACTATTTAGGACTTAAATTTGCGTTTAAAATGGTCAACGATATTGCAATTATCGAGTTTGAAGACTGGAATTCGTATTACAATATAATTCGAACGTTATTTTCATTCTCGTTTTACATACTTATGTACCTATATATATATATATATATATATATATATATATATATATATATATATATATATATATATATATATATATATATCTTCTATTCTGTATAAATCATCAGAGTTATACAGTATTTGACTTGGCCCGCGTGCTGTTCAAACGTTCGCAAGGTCATGGACCTCGAGAGATCGTCAGCGACCGGTTTTCTGACCGATCTTTTACCACCACGAATAAAACTAGGTACCTATACACTGCATGTATACATATATATATATATATACAAAGGATAGTTAAGTTTTAAGTTTGTGGTCGAAAGGTTTGACTAATCGAAAAGTACGAAAGTATATATAAGGATATAACTGTAAAAATAAGTAGCAAAACAAACGTATCAGATATAGAAATGATAGTAAAAATAGTAATAATGTTTACAGTTTATGATATCGGAAGATCCATTATCTGTCTACCTACAAAGCCACGGAGGTACAGAGTATGGTAGAATTTAGTTATATTAAAAGATACATATATACAGAAGAGATGCAAGAAGCTTGACCGTTTATTGCTGCTGATAAAACTCGTCATTGGTTGTATTGTACCTACGCGCGACTCACTGACTGACTGACTGACTGACTGAAGATGTGAGATATTCACGTTATAAGACATACGCGCGATAGTTGTCGACAACTTACCAATAAATTTTGATTGAACTCTTTGTGGCCTCGCGGGATTAGTTAGTCAGTATAGTGTAATCAACTATACGGAGAAATGAATGTGCGATGATGCATAGTGTGGTAATATTTTATAGTGTGTATGTATATATATATATATATATATATATATATATATATATATATATATATATATATATATATATATATATATATATATATATATATATATTACATATATATATATATTACATATATATATATATATATATATATATATATATATATATATATATATATATATATATATATATATATATATATATATATATATATATATATATATATATATGGTACACGATGTAGATAGGATATAGAGTATCTCGTAGTGATAATCCCACATTTTTTGTTAATTGATATATTGTTATTTTTTTTTCACCGTTACTTCGGTGATCTGATCGTTGTTGTATCGGTGAAGCATAAAGAAACTAATATGTTGGTTAATGACACGGATCATTGCTGCAGTCAACGATTTATCTACGTTAAATAATCGTAATAAACTCGCGTATCTTCCATTATTGTCATAATTACAGTTGTGCATGGCAGTAGTTTATCTATACGACTGTTTGACCTAGACATTGAGAAGTGTTTAAAAATAACCGTATAATTGGATTAGAGAAAGTGTTTGAAACTGCAACGTTTCGATAATTGTTAATAAAATAAACATCGAAAACAAGATAATTATTATCAAATCAACGTTATTATACCAATAGATTATTTATAAATAAATACACATTCACCAACAATCTGTTCGCTGATTGTATGGTGAGGTTTGCTGCAAGCAATTGACTATAACCCTATCAACTACGCGCTACGTGAAAATATTTTTTTGTTTTTGTAAAATAATTAAAACACATTAGCGTTTATCGGACTAGTACTTTCACACAACGATAACGCATCATATGACATCAGATTCTCCATAATATATTCCTAAGTTGATTCAAATAATTTTTCCTCATCGGTTCCACCTCGAATTATTATCCACAACGCTATATATATAGATATGTTACTTATCATTGAAATATTTTACGTAATAAATGCATTATTACAGTGAATATGTAATAACATGTAACAGTTATCCACTCTTTATTTCGCGAGAATTAGAAATTATTTGAAAGTATTACTGTACAATGTTTCCATTACGTTAGTTAGCTAAATATCTTCAATGCCAGTGACTGGATACGTTCAGGTATACCGGAGAGAAAAAAGAAAAGAAGGAAAACGTGACGTGAGGTAAAGTAAGGTAAGGTAAGGTAGGTTCGTGTTGGAAGGAGTAAGGAGAATAATGGCTTGAAATATTTCCAAGAAATGAAACCGGCTTTTAAATGAACCTTTTCGATTTGTTCAAGTTCAATGTTCTTGATACATATACTTATTACACCATAAACTATACGTGGATCTTGTTGCACACTGTGCTACTAACTTCCTTGGCTCGAACTATATTTAATGTTATAACTCATTACAGGGCTTAAAGGTCGTTTTAGAATGAACAAAGATCGAATGACTAATGAACTCCTTTAATTCCTCTAGTTTTATTATCAACAATTGAAATAATCCAAACCGACATTAGGCGAACGTCAAAAATCCAGATGTGTATATGTATATCTACTATCACCGAAAGTTTGTTGTGCTTGTATAAGTGAATAGTACGTATACGTAAATCGCGACGAGGAGTGAGAAAATCTATACCTCCCTTAGTCGTTAAAATAATTCAAGCTACCTGCTATATACTTCGATACCTACGTAGGTTCCTTTTTGTGACCGTGCGAAGCGTAGTTTATATAGGTATAGTGACAGCGGATAGCGTCCAACTAATCTAGTTCGTTAAGGTACTACAAACAACAAACTATAAAGCGATAGTATATGCGCGGTGCGGTGTCAGATAGTAGTTGAATAACACCGAATTATTAAAAACGATAAATGACAGATAATAAACTCACACTTCTAGGATCCTGTCACCTTTTCGTACTCCTGCTTTTTCGGCAGCCCCTTGGGGTAGCACAGCGCTGACATGTTGTAGCGGTGCGTAAAGCTCTCCGTTAATACTCCTCAGCTGTCCACCCTCGCTTACTTGACCACGCACGTTGAAACCGAATCCAGTTTCGGTTTTATATATCGTTACGCACCGCGGTCCCTGCGCGGAGGGATTTACCGAAGGACTAGGATGCTGTGGCACCCGCCCGTTGTTAATCATAGTCACTGTTGTATTCATACCGTCATCCCTCGTAGGCGGACGCTGCACCTCCGACTCGCAGTCCGCCATCTTACTATCTGGACGCCCATTGATATTTCCCGTTTCCGAGCTCGCGTAGAGCGGCATTGCGCCTGTGCAAAACAAGACCAGCAACACTAGCGTCAGCCGTTGGCAGAATACGAAGGAACTATTAAAACGAACGCTCTTATGCTACGCTATGCGGCACCAAGTGGCGAAAAGACTCACGATCAGATATAGGAAGAGAGCGTACCATTCTAGCGGTACATACGCCATGGTTTTCCCAACTCGTAGGATTATTCAAATTGAATAATTTGATGACAACTTCGATGAGTCCGGGCAATTATTGAATATCAACAGAATAACGACCGCAATGAATTAGCAAATTGGTTTTATTTTTTTTCGTTTTTTTCAGGGAAATGACTGCAGTTTTGATATCTGGTTTTCTTTTTAAATTATTTTTATTGCTTTTTTGTTTATAAATATGATACATTATATGTATTATCGCTCATAATGCAAATCCAGGGTCTTTTATTTGCCCATATACACGTGTTGTTTAGCGATTAGCCTATTATAAATAGATCGTGTTAGCATAACTATAATCCATATAGAACAACAAGCTGTAGTTTAATCGTTGATGTATTTATGAAGAGAAGATAATGAATATGCCTGTTATTGTTGAAATTAATATTGTATACGTATAACATGGTTTGAGGTATTTAAATAATATAATAATAACAAGATTTTATTACGGATTTAGTATTTATTTAGAATATTTACAACAGTTTGTAACATCCACATATAAAACGACGCGTATAGACAGATTTCTAGGATTATACGGTTAGTAGCATTTATTGTGTCTATTGACGAGTTTTCTACAACGTATAATGTTTCTAATATCTTAGTGTCGGGCAGATATTGCGTATTGTTACAATTAATAATAATGGGTGTGGACTCAGGCTAGCATCGTATTATCAGTGTATCTCTAATTAATGGTACATCATCGTTTTATTTATTTATTTTCTTTTCCTTTTTTTTCTATTTCTGTTTCCTTTTTCAGTATTTTTGTTTTTTTGTTTTTTTTTTTTTTCAGTGTCCAATTACGATAGAAGCGATTGATTTCATTCACTATATGTATACGTATATAATATATGTATATTATAAGGATCGCGATCTGATTAACAGGATTACTTTTATATTATATTTTTTTTTTTTTTCCCGACAAAAACTTGTTATTTAAAACAAGATTCAATACACATATATATTCAATGAAAAATAACATATATCTTTTCGCGACGAGGGGTTGTAATAACTGTGAGTTATTGTCATTTCGAAGCCCACCTTTTTATTTTTTTACTCTTCCCGGTTCCAGTCGGTTTTTTTATTTTTTATTTATTTTTTTTTATTGAGAGAAAAATGTGTCAGCGTTTTGAGAAAATTTCAATATTACACATAGGTATATTTGTATTGTAGATAGATAGGTATATATTATAATTCTGCTTCAGTGGAATGAGCAGATGCATTAGTTTTACTTCACCACTATCCGGCACAGATTCGCGCTTATGTATAGTTTTTTTTCTTTATTTATTTTTTTTCTTTTTTATTTGTAGAAACAAGGACAAGAGGATTTCGTGAATTTTATTTTGAATATCATTCATACCATATCATATATACCATGTATAATTATATACATAATACACATAGAAACTTGTGTTGTTTTTTTTTTTACCTCGCTTTCAAATTTCGGAAACATCATTATACTGAACCAAATCTATTTATGTATTCATAGTATTTTTAAGCCTTAAGACATTACAGTTGTGAAGCACAATAATAGGGGAGACTGGCAGCGGGGGAGGGGGGGAGTAGAGGGTGTAGGAGAGATATTTCATTAATCGTAGCCATTTCACAGATTGCAAAAATATTGGATAAGTTTCATAAAAATAATTTCGAGCTCACAAAGATTACTTTTATCATTATTATTATTATTATTATTTTATTTTATTTTTTTTTATAAGTTTTTTTTTTTTTTTTTTATTATTTCATTTATTTTTATTATATCACAAATTGAATGAGAAATGCGCGCGTGGCGCGATTTGCGTGATGACGTTCAACAATAAATGTACCTAATGCATTATTATTTTCCTTTTTTTCTTTTCTTGCTTGCTTTATTTATCCATTCATTTACTTTAAGTATTTAATCATTTATTTAATTATTTATTTTTGCTTTCTTGCATTCTTTCATTTATTATCGATTATAGAGAAATATTTTACCTTCGTTTATTAACAATTAATTGATATGACAACCAACATTTAAAAATTACAACAATATTAAATAGTGTTTATTTATCGGTTATATTCAGTTTTTCAAGCGTCTGTAAATGTTTTTTTTTCCATTTTTTTTTCTTACAGATCAATCCTGTAAAGAGGGGATTTTCAAGTTATTTATTCATTTTTCATTGGACACGTTTAATAGTACGGTACGATGGTATTGACGACGAAATTTGACAAGGAAAACAAAATAAGAATAAAAACTAATACTAAAATAAATTCTAAGAATTCTGGTCCAAGACCTTAATGATGAATGTCTATCATACTTTGTGCTATAAATTACATAATTGAATTATTAATTTTTGGTCTGACGTACGTAATAAAATATTAAATTGATTTTACGTGTATTTCTAATTAAGGGTTATACCTATGTATCATTTTCTTTTTTTCCCATTCACCTTTTACTTTTTTTGTTTATCCCTCTCCCTTTTTCTCAACTTCGAAATAGTCATTATGTGTACATACGTAAATGATAATGTTTATTTTTATTATTATGTATTATCAATTTATTTATTTATTCATTCAGTTTCTTTTATTTTCCCTTTTTTGTTTGCAATATATTAAATTAATTAGGTACAATTACGGTAATTAAAGGCATAATTATTTA